>JAZKJV010011169.1:0-417542 GCA_037367405.1 Ottelia alismoides | reverse complement strand
TCTTCATTTCTGATTTTGTTGTAATGCCCACGGAGACCTCCACCCTGTGGAACACCCTCCAATCATCTTGGGACATCCTTTCCTCGCCTCTGCGGGAGCCGTTATTGATTAGGGTTCAGGAGAGATTCGCTTCCGTTCTGATGTAGGGAGCGATATGTTGATCACTACATCCATGACTGACCAGAGACCCGCATCCCATGAGAGCTCGCCCGAGTTAGCCAACCCCAAGGAATTTGACCTCGATGATAATATCAGAGATTCTTGTTATATGTTGGATGATAATGAAACCCAAGAATTCCTCTTCCAAGGAGGAAGACTCGGAAAGCATGGACCTTGGAGTTCCCCCTTCTGGTACGTGGCGATGCATTGATGACATCCGCGGAATTTACATGATAGACACCCTAGAGAAGAAGGCAGACTCTGAGACTAGACAGGACGGACACGATTCGACTACTTTCACTGATGAGTCTGTTCCTATTCTCCCTGATTCAGATGAAAGTGATCAGGCCAAATTTGATTTGATTGCTTTTATAACAAAATTTAGGCCTTTTGATAAAGATGATGATCCGGTAGAGGCTCGTCAGGCTGAAATTGATCCTACTTTTACTGATAATGATTTTGAGCCATTTTACTTTAATGTTTGCAATACTTCCCAGACAGGACATGACCACACTACTTCTAATGACCGGTTTAGGCCTACATAATCTGAAACTGCTGAGGATACATTCTTGGTCGATCCTACTCGGTTTATGTCTAATGATGATCCCAATATCGGCCTACACCTTGTCAAATCCATTCCTCAGCGGTCCGCAAGAAGGTTCGCTTTCGACCTTCTTGATCTGTGTACATCCATTCCGCTTGTATATTCTTTCGTTTCACTCTTTCTTTCTCCCGTTTTATCATTCACCCCTTTTCCGTGTGTGTGTATATGCTATACTTAGGATGTGTTTTATCCTAAGTACAGGGGGGTGAAGGATTTGTGTTGTTCATATTCGTCCTGTTTATCACCCTTGTCGTTGCCTATACTTAGGGATACTCTACCCTAAGTATATGGGGGTGATGTTGTTCATATCATATCTTTCTGAGTCTGTACATTCTCTTCATCGGTTTTCCCCTTTGTACATTCTACTATACTTAGGATTACTTGATCCTTATAACTTCTCTTCTTTTTATCTTTTCTTTGAGTCATTGTAGCATGGGAGTCTTTTCACCTTTCTATACTTAGCACAAGTTATGTCTTCCTTTATCGCTCTCTGATCACTATGAGGACATAGTTCGCGCTAAGTATAGGGGGTGCCGTATATATTGTATATATACTTTAGACATAACTCATACTTTTAAATATGTTTATTTCAGGGGGATATGTGCATAATTTTGTAAATCTACGTGTGTTAAAAAACAAATAAAAAAACAAAAAAGATATATATATATATATAAACAAAAAAACAAAAACAAACAAAAAACAAAAACAAACAAAAAAACAAAAAAATAAAAACAAACAAAAACAAAAAATCACAACAACACAAAAAAAAACAACAAAAAAACAACAAAAAAACAATAAAACAAAAATCTTGTATATACTTTACTAACCCTTCTCCCTTTTGAAATGAAAAAAAACTACAAAACCAAAAATCTATAAAAACTTGCACTATTCTAAAAAAACTCTTTGCATTGTGCATATTTTCTTGCATTTGCATGTGCATTTTTCAGGATAGTAATGGCATTTAAACTATGTCTGGAATAAAATTGAAGAACGGAGCTTACTTGGACCTTAAACCACCTAATTCTCAGAGGAACTTCACCGAGAAATAGGATTTTAAAAGCTTTAGGTCTATGACGTAATTCTTTGAGTTCCACATGACAATATGCAGCGTTTGACTCTTAGTGTCTAACCTAGTCTCTTCATTCTGGGTACAACTCCGGAATAGGGAATTAATTTGTACTCTCGCACTACGTACTTAGCTTAACTCAGATGACATGTTGGAAGACTGTGTGAGTTTCTTTTCTGGTAGCGTGGAAATCTAAAGACCGGAGTACGGGTTGAAATAAAGCTTTGGAAAAGGGATGGACGGCTGGGCACAATTTTTTCTAAGACCCCAAAACAAGTACGGAAACAAAAATATTCTATATCCGTTGGGGCACAACAAGATCCAAGCAGAACCACCAAAAATCCAAATACAAAGAAGACACTACCAAATAAATATCTGACCAAAAAGGTCCAAGTTTCAAGAAAACCTACAGATCTTGGTGGAGACTCGACTACACTGACCAGCTTCACAAGGAGAGGTGACTACACTACCCACCCTCCAGTTCTTTTCTCCTTCTTCTGACTTCTACCCCAATTCGATTGTGAACACAACGCGACAGACCTTAGAACGAAATACCTGACTCCCCGAGGACGAGTTACTAGAGAGGAGATTTGCATGGTAATCCAACATTCTGGATGGGAAGGGCTAAAACCTTCACACACATGAGTCGATTGTTCAATGTTCATAGGGTATGCTTTGGGAAGAGGATTGATCTAAAATGACTTCTGAGCCAAAACTGTGACAATGATATGTAGAACTTGAAGGCTGTCGATTTTAAATTTCTAAGTCTGACAGAAGTTCTGACACACTAATAATCCAAAGGTCCGACAGAGCCCCAAACTACAATTTTATGAAGATAAGTTTAATACTCAATACTGTCCTACTTTCTTTATTTTCCTTTTCTTTTTCTTTCTCTTCACTTATTCTTTCAAATAAGTGTTTGCTAAGGGACTAGCAAAGTAAAGCATAGGGAGATGATGAATATGCGATTCGTCATCTTTATTCATTTATTTTAGCTTAAAATCCCTTATAAAACACCTGCATATAACACTAACTCCATATTCTTACTAACTTGCATCTGTGTGTAAATATTGTACACTTCTTACTAATTTTATCCTAAAATAAATAAAGAAAGAAAGGGAAAATAAAGAAAAGGAAAAAAAAGAAGACTTATATAGGCTGACCCAAACCCCGAGAGAAGGTCAAGACTTGACCTGATCGACCAGGAATAAAGTAGGGGGAGATAGGGTCCTTAAGCAAAAAAATCCCAAAAAATGTATTTTGTGTATATCTGTATAAAACTAACACTAATTTATTTATGCCTTAATTTATCTCAAATCAAATAACTTTCAAGACCAGAGTTGTAAATAAAAATGTGTCCTAATTAATAAAAATAATTGCACAATTAAATCTTGTACAGAATAAAAGTAACCACACTTGAAAAAAGCCACTAAGCACTAATTAAAAAATCAATTCCGGCTCCATATGAACTCAAATTGAACCAATCTCACTTCCATTGGATTGTAAATTAAATTATCTTTAATGGTTGCGATTTCATAATTTTGAAGTTACGAGTAAAAAGTTGATTTTTCGGGGTGGTTTGTGCAATTTTCCCATGTATTCTATAAATTATGTATTTGTATATATTTATAAATTATTCTTACTAATTACTTAAATAAAAAATAAAAATCAAAAAATAAAATTTTTAAAACAAAAAACTAATTTCCTCATTTACCCTTATATATAATGTCATATATGTATATAGTATGTGTATATAGTTGCTATTTTTAAGGGATTTTATCACTTGTGCCCCTCCGAGATCTCGCAATTTCAGTTATACCCCTATCTTTTTGGTAATATCAGTTGTGCCCCTCAAAAGTTTCTCCGTCATCAGTTGTGCCCTTCCGTCAGGTTGACCGTCAATGAATTGACTTAACCATGGTTTTTTCAAACATTGGTGCATTTAAGAGGGGTATTATTGTCCAGAGGCCTCTTCTTCCTCCTCCAACCTCCTCCTCCTCCCTCTCCGGCCCGAGCTCCGCCCCGAGCTCCCCTCCCCGACGCCGCCCCGAGCTCCCCTCCCCTCCCCGACGCCACCCCGAGCTTCCCTCCCCTCCCCGGCGCCGCCCCGAGCTCCCCTTCCCGGCGCCGCCCCCTGCTCCCCCTCCCCCTCCCCGCGTCAACCAGACAGAGCACCCGCCCCGAGCTCCACTCACCTCCCCGCCACGACGCAGCCCTCCCTCCCCCCCACTCCCCTCGGTTCCCTGCCCCCCCCTCGCAACCCACCTCCCTCCCCTGCCCCGACGCAGCACCCCCCCTCCCGCGGCGGCAACTCACCTCCCCGCCGCGACGCCTCACGATCCATCCAGTCACAGGAGGCTCCTGACGAGAATCCCCTCGAAGGTGATCCCGGGGCCGAACGCCAGCACGAGCCCCCACTCCTCCCCCTTCTTCCCCCGGAGCTCCTCCCTCATGTACTCCAGTACGTACAGCACCGTGTTGCTGCTGGCGTTCCCGTAGTCCCTCAGGGCCCTCCTGCTGCATCCCAGCTTCCCTTTCTCCAGTCCCAACCTCCTCTCCAGCCTGTCCAGTATGGCCGGTCCGCCCGGGTGCACCGCCCAGAACAGCTCGTTAAACCCCACCTCCGCCCCGATCCTCCCCATCATCCCACCACAGAACCCTTCTATGTTGCTCTCTATCCTCTCCGGCAGATCCCTCCCCAGCTGGAAGCTTATCCCCTCCTCCGTCAGCCGCGCCTCGATCACCCCCTCCGTCTCCGGAAGGTACTTCTGCGTGCACAGCTCCAGCTCCATGAACCCCCTCTCCACTCCACCCACCGGGTCCGCGCCGACGACAGCGGCGGCCGTGCCGTCACCAAACAGGGCGGCGCCTACGAGGTCGTACGGACGCGAGGGGCTCGGTGGCCGGAACCCAAGGATGGTGGTCTCTGCGGTCACAACGAGAACGCGACTCCCCGGGTTGTTCTCGACGATGTCCTTGGCAACGCCCCCGCCGGTGACTCCGCCGTAACAGCCGAGGAAGTAGAGCATGATACGGCGAACGTAGGAGCGGAGGCCGAGGCGGGAGGGAGGTGGAGGAGGAGGAAGAAGATGTGGAGGAGGAGGAAGAAGAAGAAGATGAGGAGGGTGTAAAATGACCTCCTAACCTTTTTTTTAAAGTAATTCCGCCTATGTCCTCAAAGTTAACGGCCGTTTGCAATGTGGATGGACGGTCACTAACCCGAGGGGCACAAGTGATAAATTATCAAGTTTTGAGGGGCACAACTGATATTACCAAAAAGATAGGGGTATAACTGAAATTGCGAGATCTCGGAGGGGCACAAGTGATAAAATCCCTATTTTTAATTAACCACCATAAAAAATAAAAAAATAATTTTTTAACCCAAATAAATAAAGTGACGAAAATTCAAAAAAAAGATAATTTTGTAAATAGTTTTATCTCTTTTACTTTATCTCATTTCAAATTCCATCTCTCTTATCTCTTTCACCAAAAAAATTAAAAATTCAAAAATTCAAATTTCATCTCTATCTTTTCTATTTATAAGACTCATTCTCCTTCATTGCAACTTGATCAATCTTTAGAGAGAGGATCTCGATCTCCGAGAGAAAATTTTATCGAGAAAAGAGCCTAGCCTCCAAGCCATCCGGTGATAGCGAGTCGGCCTTCGTCAAGACAATCACAGTCCATTTCCGCTCCTAAGGTGAGATCCACATTTTTCTTATTTTTATCTAAGTTAATTGTAGTTTTATTTCTTGTATTTTTATTTCACTGTGATTTTTTATTTAGATTGTTAATTTCATCACGATTTGATCCGTTTCGACTCGATTTTTTCATCTAACGTTCTTGATCTCTCCGCATTCAATTTCTATCTTCCATGATCTATCAACTCCAACCACACATGGTGGTCGGAGAATTGGATTCGAATCTCTCATTTCCGATAGATCCTCGTTCATTTTTTCGAAATTGTAACTAAATAAAAAAAATTAAAAAATAATATAATGAAAAAACCATGTGTTTTCTTTTCATATCTCACATTTATTTTGCAGGATAATTAAAAAAATAACAAAAATTTCTATTCGCATTTTATTTTAAAAAAAATAAAAAATTCATTTATTCATTCCTGTTTACATTTACAAAAAAAGAAAAAAACTAAAAAATATAGCAACTGCCATCCTCCATCTCGTCGAGCGCGTGGGCCGGTCCGCCAACCAGCTCGGCGGTCGCGCCGCCCCGCAGCCCATCCGTTGACATCACCCTCGGCCATCAGAGGCGGCAGCGCCACTCGTGCCTAGCGCCCCCCTCCGCCTGCTCCTCCACCAACCTCCGTCACGCGGCCCGTGCGCGGAACCGCGCCGCTCCAACACCATACTCACGCGGCCCCGCTCTCGGTGGGACTCATCCGACGTACCTCCGTCGTGGGGTAGGCGTTGCGTTGCTGCTTGAGCGCTCCACTACGTCAGGGACACTCGGCATCTCGTGCCGCTGCCTCCAGTCCGCACCGGCCTCCCGTCCAGATGTCGCCCGCGCCTCCTGTCCGCGCAGGCCGCCGTCCGCTCCAGTCCGCTCGGCGTCCGGCGCCACCCCCTCCGCCGATCTCATGCGTAGAAGAAGGATGGTCGGCCGGCGGTGCCCCCCAGCCCTTGGACTCCGTTGAAGAAGAAAGAAGGCCGAAGAACCCGAGATTTTATTAAAAAATTTTTGGGAAAATTGCAAACAACCCCTGAAGAATTTCAAATATTGCAAAGACACCCCTGTGCTCTAGAAGGTCATGTGCGTGGCACATGTTTAGAGGGTAAATTTCACATTTCTTCCCCCATTTAATTCTTGTTATTTTATCAATTCAGAACTTTTGCATAATTACATTTTAGATTCTGAACTGCAGAACAATAACTTGCTTGATCTTTTTGATGGAATAAATGTTTTTATTTTCGAAAAAATCTCAAAAAAATTGGGTATGCTCCTATCGTAGTCCTTATCATTGAGTAAATTTTTCATCATTTTTTGTTGACATTTGATATTTTAAAAAATCAAAAACAGTGTTATTTTGTCTTCCTGAAATTCAAAAATTCATAAAAATTCAAATATTGTTCCAAAAATTCCAAAAAATAGGGTAGTTGTATTTCGTTGTCTTTAAATTTTTGTGCAAAATTCACAAATTAATTATTTATAAAATCCAAAAAAATTGAAACACATCAAAAATCTTATAAAAATTACAGAAAATTCTACAAAAATTCAAAAATAGTAATTTCAGTTTCTGTTTGTAGATAATTGCTTCTAATTTATTTTAAAAATAATTGTCAGGAGTTTTGGGCACTTAAAATATTTTTAAGTTGCAAATTACTCTAGGTTGTGCACATTTTTGCATTTTCTCACTGTTTGTTTTTTAGAAAAATACAAAAATGTTTGAAAATTCCACAAAAATTCTCAAAAACATTTCCAAACTTTTAAAACTCAAAATTATTTTCTCTGAATTTTTATGAGCATTTTTGGTATTATTGAAAAATTAAAAAAAAGAGTTGATGTGTGTATTTCTGATCTTGTGAATATTGCTTAGTGTTATTTTTGAAAAAAATTGCAAAATCAAAATCATTAAAAAATTGAAAATCAGAAAATGTAAAAAAATTAGAAATAAAAAAATATTAAAAAAATTAAAAAGATAAAAAATCACAAAAACCAAGGATAGTTATCCTTTGAGATTCCTATTTTCTCTTATTTGATTTTTTATTAACTGAATAACCCTCGGGATTTGTAGCCTCCCTGAGTTCGACCCTGTCCGCTATACAGGTTAATAAGTAGCAAAAATAAAAAAATGTTTGTTTGTCACAGGATTTTTGGAGATAACAACGACAATTCATTTACCCTCAATTTCCGTCCTCGAGAAAAACGTGTCAACACTCCCCCATCCCTCGAGCACCTCCTCACCTCCGTCAACGCTCTTCCTCCCCCTCCAACACCTCCTCCCTCTCCACCAGCCCTTCCACCCCCTCTATAACACCCCTTACTATCCCTCTTCCTCCTTCTCCAGCGCCTCCTCCCCCTCTGCCTTCCCTCTTCATACACCTTCAGCACCTCCTCCTCCCCCTCCGCTCACCCTCTTCCTCCCACTCCAACAACTATTCCCATCCTCCAACTCTCTTCCTCCCCCCATCACCTCCTCCCACCTCACCAACCATCTTCCTTCTCCAGCACCTCCTCCCCTAACCATGTCCTCTTTCTCCCCCTCCAGTACCTCCTCCCCCCTTGGCCCATCCTCGTCCTCTCCCTCCAGCACCTCCTCCTCCTTTGTCTGCCCTTTTCCTCCACCTTCCAACACCTCCTCCTCCGCTGCTCATCCTCTACCTCTCCCTATAGAACCTCCTCCTCCTCCGCCCATCCTCTTCCTCCCCCTCCACTCGAACTATTCCTCCCCCTTCCAACACCTCCTCCCCCCTCCATTAGTCCTCCTCCTTCGACCAGAACCCTCGTGCTCCCTCAAACCACGACTCCTCTAGCATCCTCTCTCAGAGGAGCGCAACAATGGCATCGAATATGATCATCTTCCTCACCAACGCTCTCAGATATGCTGCCTGCGATCTCCCCACATCTCCATCCGATGCCCTCTACTTCGAACCATCTGATGCAAATATATCGATAACAAAGAGGCCCTCCCAATGGTGACCCCATCCACAAAGAGCAAACCTCCGTAAACCGCTTCTTCAGTGGTCGATCATCATACACACTCGGACACCTCTTTGAGCACTAGGAGATTCTGTCACCGTCGAGGATGAGGGGGCAGTGGAGGAGGATAATGGTTTGGAGGAGGAGATGGATTTTTTCCAGACATGCTCCTCTTAACTGCACCGTGGTTTGATTAAATCATGGTTTACTTCAACTCATGAACGATCATACTAACGAAAGGGAACAAGTGATCAATGTGGAAGAAGTCAGGGGCATAATTGATAATCCAAAAAAGGAGGGGTATAATTGATGTTGCAATATCTCGGAGGGACATACCTTATAAAAATCCATAATTTCGCTTGTTCACATCCATACTGTGCCATACTTGAAAAAATATTGCTAGTTCTTTTCTTATGTTGTCGTATAGTTGCATGGGCCTATTCGTATACTCTCATTCTCAATTCACTCAAAAAAACATTTAATAATATTTAGGATTATTTTCATAGGAGGGGTGTATCAATTGAACAAATTGCCTGAAAAATGTTTCTATAAGTTGAATATATAACCAAAACAATTGAATTTCCAGACGTATAATTGATCTTAATTTGGAGATTAGATGTTGTTATGAGCTGGTATATTTATTCATATTAGATGAATTTCCATGTAAACGTTTTAATTCTCCACATTTCCCCTTCTATTTCACGTAATCATGCATATATACATTGCAAACATTACTTTCTTTACATTGTACATTGATTTTTACATAAAGGATTCTTGATATTTTTATGGATGTCTGTAAATACTATATGTTACACCAATCGTTTTTTGATAAATTATACATATATCATTAATTATTTTTTTAACATATACGATAATATTTATATCATAATGTTAATAATTTAGAAGTAAATAAGTTAATTTTGAATTTTCTTGACACACACTCCATATGTTGTTAGCTAATTTCATGACCAGGTTTCGTGATCGGCTTATTGATTTATGCATATAACTTGCCAGGTTCGCAAAGTCATCGGACAGGCCTCATATGCATATAGCAGTGAGCGTCAGGAGCATAATTCACCGCCATAAAAATAATGCTAGCCATCAAATAAAAGCAAAGCCTTGACTCCCGATACCAGTACGAATCCTCTACAGTACTGCAAAGGCTGGCTGTAAAAAGATGAACGTCCCGAGCTGCTCGATCAAGATCGAACGATTCACATGGCAATGACTCAAAAATACCCAGATTTCGTGCTTGATTGACCTTTTGTAGCATCTTCTACAGAAGTGAAAATGCATAGGATCTCGATCAAGATCGAACGATTCACACAGTAAGGTCTCAAAAATACCCATATTTCGTGCTCGATAGACCTTTTGTAGCATCTTAAGGGCATGTTCGGTTGCCAGGGTACACCGGGGTACCCTGGCATACCCTAAGCTCCAACCCTGCATTTTTGGGTTGAGATTACCTATATTGACTTTACAATCTCTTTGGTATAATGATTTTTTAACCATGCTCAAATATACTTATTAACATAAAAAACATATTACAATCATTAAAAAAATTAATATAACAAATAATCAGTATCATACCACATTACACTTATCATTCCAATCATCTTAATCTTCCAAATGACTGCTATTCACGTGAAGATAACCTAATCCAGCCCAAACAAACCCAAAATGCAGAGTATCCGTGCTCCCGATTATACATACCCCGGTTCCTTTCTTCACCAGCGGTTAGAGAATAAAACCCACAACCCTACCTCTCTTGCGCTCTCTTGCGCTCTCTTGCCGCTCCAGCTCTGTCGTTGTTCCAGCTCCGGTTGCCGACGCTCCCCCCTCTCTCTCTCGCCGTCGTCGCTCTCTCTCAGGTGATATGTCTCTCTCTCTCCATCCCATCTCTTCTGTTCTCCGTGAAAAAACCTAAATCAATGGATGTTCTTCTCCGTTCGTGTTCACAGCCATGATCTCTCTGTTCTCGTCATCCGCTGGTTCTTATCCATTCATACCGAGTGAATGACATTGTTTTTCTAGGCTCTAGTTCACAGTGATATCTAGAACTCCGAACATTGTATTGTTGCTCTTTTCCAGTGGCACCGATGTACATCTGAGTCTAAAACTCCGAACATTGTAATGTTGCTCTCTGCAACTTGATAATTGTTTCTAAGTTTTCTAGAGGTGTTGTACTTGAATATTCTTTAAATTTTGTAATGGACGGGTTAGTGTTGTGACCATGGTTATGAGCTTCTCTGGCAGGCAATGGCGGGTGCTGCAGCTGCTCCGAGTGGCTTGGAAAGAGAGCAGGCAAGATTTGCTGCATGGTCTTTTGAACGCGGTTTTTTCTCTACATCGATTTTTTTTCTAACTTCAAATTTTGTTCCGGAGTAGATCATAGCAATGGCAGAGAAGGAGATGGAGTATAGAGTGGATTTATTTAATAGGTAAGCATATTGTACATATCAGGGAAATGGATTGGCTTGTTGAATATTTTTATTGATTTCTGAGCATATGTCTCATTTTTTGTGGTGTTCATTTTTTATTTTATAATGGCTATGAACGATTAGTACCTACAAACTACTATCGTTTCATCTTTGGTGAAGGTAAAGTACAAGAGAGAGGAATCTCTTCTCTTTAAAATTTAAAAAGAGGAAATGGAAGCTCTCTTTTTAAAATATGACACTTGCTTATCCATTTCAGTTTTCTCTTATTTTTGCAACTATTTTTCATGTCATTAATAGTCAGTTTACATTTGTTATAAGGATTTCGTATATCCCAGAATGCTATGTTTATGGTGCAGTTAACATTTACCACTTCATTCTAAGATTTTTCAGTAAGATATCAAGATCAGAGATACAAGCTGCCACCCACTAATAGGAAACTTCGCGAGGGTTATAGACTGGGTATGGTGCTAGAGAGGATGGAATGGTGTTTGCGTGGTGGGCTTGAATTATATTGTGCAGGGACCATGGCGTTGTTGACATTTATGATGTTGTCTTTATGATTGTTTTACTTTTATATAGTATTTAGGCTACATGTGAGAGTGGAAGAGGGTAAAAATGCTGAGAAATTGATGTTATCAGAAGTGTCTAGGTTGATTGCATGGGCATTGGGGCGAGGCTTGATTCCTTGCTTTGACTCACGCAAGCAATGCTATTTGTCTCAAGCTTAGGTGAGTATCAAAGGTACGTGACAATGGTTCTTTTTAGCGGATTCGAGTCGCACCGGACAAGGGCTTCTTAAAATACCAACCTTCACACGAGCTCTATTGTCTTGAATCCAAGTCCTTCGAATACGATGATCTTGAAGGCCTCCACACATGCGTTCACAACCCTCCGCTCTTGTAGCACTTGCTCATTCAATGCTGACTTTGATCCTCCTTTCACAGATTGGACTCTACAATTGGTTCTCCACCTTATCTTGTTTTGCTTTTAAATGTAGCGGGAAGCCGTTTTCTTAAGTTTCAAGGGATTATATAAAGTTTGATATTATATATATGTTATTTTTTTGCACTAGGCTATTTTTTTGCATTATCATAAGCTACAATGCATGCAAGACATTTTTTGTATTTATCACACCAAGGATTTGAATACCAATGAAGATGGTGGTTGCAACTCCAGCTCTGAATAGGCCCACTCCACGATACATTTGTTTCTCGAATCTGAGGCATTCTTTGAGATCCTCGGGGATCCATGACCAAATAGCTAGTACCTCCTCACCTTCGCATCCCTTTGACCGAGGGGATGTCATGCTTGATTCCATGGCCTTTTTTCTCTTGCTTGTTTCACACCTCTTCCTTCCCAGGGGCTTCCCTTGCTCATATGTATCATAGACGTCTTCTCACATAAGAAGCATCGAATGTTCTTTTCTCAATCAATCCCATAGTCTGCCCCCTAAAGAGATATGACATCCTCGCAGATGGTGGTTGAATGCTCCTAGGTGCATGTTTACGTTGTGGTCTTTGTTGGAAAGCATGATTGATATATACGCATTTGCAAGGATTCAGATCTTTATCCCAATTGTTAGATATCGAAAATGAAGAGGTTTGCCTAAAACAAACTAAAGTGAGCCACTTTCGATTATCTTCATTTCTTTCTTGCAGCTCTGACATTAACATATATAAAATGACTTTTCATATTAATGCAAGTAATATGAATTTACAACCTATTGAAAATGAAGAAGGATTATAGAGCATGGTTCTAAATCTCGCGAAATTTCGGTGAAATATTGTCGAAATTTCGGTTTCGATCGGTTGGATATATCGAAACCTTTATACATGTCGATTTCGTGATTTTTGCCTGGAATATCACGAGATATCGGCGAGATTTTGGGTCATCTCGCCATTTCGCCCAAAATAGCGAATCTGAAATAAAGAAACCCCCACTTTGGCGAGACAGATCGAAATGCAGGTCGAAATTTGCCCATTTTTATCCACATTCGGCTGCTTTGCTTCTCCAAGGTTCTCCAAGGTCATATTTCGCCCTTTTCTTCAAGGTAAGCCAAAATTGATCAAATCTTCATCAATTTCTTCAAATTTTAAGGATTTTTATTCCTAAGATGTTGATATCGCTTGGTGTGCTTTTTTGAGAGATTTTGAATATGTAGCTTGATTTTTGAGACTAAAATTAGGGTTTTGTGTTTTAATGCACAATAATGATGAGTTATGAATGTATTTACTCAGACCTCATGTATAACATGTAGTAAAACATACTTTGGAAACAATTTGTGAGATCCATGGAAGAGAAAATTGGGGCTTTTGCGTTTTAATGTGGAATCATGATGAGTTTTTCAATGATAAACTCGGATCTTAAGTTTTGGACGTAGAAAACATGTTCCAATTTTTTTTGGTAAATGAAATTTTAAAATCGAATAATTCTGAAAATCAAACCTTGGATCAATGCATTATTTTACATATTTTGTGTCTCTTAGGTAGTTCTTCTCGAAAATGGTCCCCTAATTGTTATATCTAAGACCGTAATGTATATGTTGGAAGAAAACAAAGAGATGTTTAATCCTCGTAACCATAGGCTCTCTTATATAGGGAGAGACCTGATGCAGCGTGGGCCCCAAACATAGGGCCAAATATTTATTTATTTTTAATTGTCAATTTTATTTACATTTTTAAGTTGTCGTAATTGTCTAATTAAATAATTGAGATCGCCTGTGATCTCAACGTTTATTCGTAGAGTTAATTTTGGTCAAGAGTCTAATTAGGGTAATTAGAGGTCAATTTGAATTTTAAAATTTGTCAGAGTCCAATTAGGATAAGTTAGTTGTCAATTTTAATTAGTTTACTATTTTTGTAACCCCATCTCTCCTATATAAAGAGATGGTAGTCCAATGTTTTTAGGCAGTCAAGTATTAATCAAAATTGAGATTTTATCTCCTCTCCTTCCTTTCTCTTCTCCCTCTCCCCTACGCGATCTCCGCGATTCTCTTCTCCGAAATCCCTCGTATTCCCGGCGAGTTATCTTCTCAACCCTTCCGAGTTCTCCTCTCAACCCCTCCATTTTCTTCTCTCTTTCCCCTCTCTCTCTCCCCTCACTCACGTGGTCTTCACGTTTCTTTTCTCCATTCCCTCGTGTTCCTGACGAGCTTCTTCTCTCAACCCTTCCATTTCTTCCCCACCAAATATCTCCACCTTCAAATAAGTTATTTTCCCGCCATCGCCAAATTTCATTTTGCATCATTTGGTATCAGAGCATGGCCTACAGATCGTCCTCACGATCTGACGATCCGTCCAGACATTCGCGCCGACCCCAACTCTTCCATGGGATGATTGAGAACGCTGATTCGGATTTATCCACCTCCAAGCCTGCAGATCCAACAATTCGTCGGGAGACGAATTTTTTCAAGCGGAGGAGAGTTGATGCATCGTGAAGTTAAAACATAGGGTCAAATATTTATCTAATTTTAGTGGCCAATTTTATTTACGTTTATTTTGAGTCGTCGTATTTTTAATTAAATAAAAGAGATCGCTTGTGATCTCAATTAGTTAGAGATTTGAATTTCAAATTAGTCGGTTAGTCGGTTAGAGTCAAATTAGGATAATTAGTTTGAATTTGAATTTGATTTCTATTTTTGTAATCTTATCCCTCCTATATAAAGGGATGACGGGCTATTGTTATAAGAAGTTCAGTGATATGAAAAATTGAGATTTTATTCTCTATCTCTCTCTCCCCCCTCTCTCCCCTTACGTGGTCTTCACGTTTCTTTTCTCAAACCCCTCGTGTTCCCGACGAGCTTCTTCTCTCAACCCCTCCATTCTCTTCTCAATCCCTCCATTTTCTTCTCCACCAAAATCCATCGTCAAATATTTTATTTTTCGCCGTCGCCGAAAACCAATCCGCATCAGATCCCTCCAGGATCCATTTACCCTCCTACAACTCATATGGCGCACAACCAAATACTCCAACACAGTAATTCGACCAAAGGAACCCAAGGCATCCTTGATGTACGTCACCTGCACATATGTTGAAGTCATAAATTGGTATATAATACTCTTAAAGAATATTCTGTGAGTTCCAATCTAGCTCCAAAATCAAGATTACCTCGTTCATGCACATGGCATGTGTCTTCTCATCCTTGACGAGCTTCTCCACAACAATTTGTACATCTGCTAGAAGGTCGGCATTTGTACCAAGTCTATTCTTATACTAATACTTAGAATTGAAGTAATAAGTAGGATACAAACAAGCACAATTCTCATATTCTAAAGTGTTATGAAAAATTAAAAATAAATTAGGTTGTTACATAATAGGATGTGAGAGCATCTATGATGTCCAAGTCCAACCATGCTTTGAATCATTTTCCAATTGCTTCTCTCATGTAGCGCATTGCCTCGTAGATCGCTCACATGGTGAGCTTCTTACCGTCATCTACGATCTGCAATGCAGAAACAACCGGATCCATGATATTCATTGTCCGAGTCATGTCATCCCAAAAGTGGAGATCATTGGTCAATGTCTCCACTTTTCGTCCTCCTCCAGCCCGAACATCAAGTATCTCGAACCATTCGCCTTGGCAACACATGATTTTCAACCATGTCTTGTGTTGTTTCAGGCTTTGCAACACTATAAAATTGGTTACGAAGCGCACCAACTCACCATTGTACATCTGTCTCATCAACGCCAACACTTCGGAACGGTTGTATATGGATGAGGTGATCGTTCCGTGCTTGCTCCACCACCCTTGAGACGAGCTTCCTCTTGTCGAAGTGCTTTAGAATTAAATCAATACAATGTGCAGCACACAGTGTCCAAAAAATGTCGTAGCTAGACTTCATTATTATTTCATCTGCTTTCTTAAAGTTGTTGCCGTTATCTATGACAATTTGGACAACATTCTCTTTCCCAACATCTTTGACGATAACCTTCATCAACTTCAACAAGTACGTGCGGTCCTTCACATATTCAGATGTATAAACAGATTTCAAAAAATTGTCTTTCAAATAAGGAAGTTGATGATCTGCTTCCTCGTGTAGCTCGTCCACCATCACCATACATCAACGTCCTCCCATACTATGACCATCTCCTCCTGAGCTTGATGATGTACTCATTCATCTCCTCCCCCTCCATTCCAAGATATTTGTTCATTATCTAGTAGGATGTGAGAGCCTTCACTCCCGTTACTGTTGCAGCAGTCTCATCAATGGCATGGTAGAGAAATGGCTCTCTAGCAACGTTGGCAAGAATACTCTTCCCAAAGAAGAGCTTGTCAATGACCTTTCCCACCCTCTCGCGTGCATTGGTGAACATGCCCTTCACCGTTTTCTGCCTCGGATCCTTGGTTTGTATTGCATGGATCCGCTCCTCGTCAAAAAGGGTTCAATTCCCTTTCCTTTGTATTTTTTAGTGGACGGTGGTACTTGTGCACCTCCAAAACCACTCACATTGCCACATGCACCATAGAAGTCGCCTCATGCACCACCATGTTCTCTCCACTCAAACTCGCTCCTAATTTATTCTTTTGTTGCCCTCCTATATGCCCTCCTCTCTGTCGTAGTCTAAATGTCAGCGGGGTAGACAAAGTCATCGTCGGTTGAATCTGGAAGGACGTTGAATTCTTTCTCAAATATGAACTCTTTGAATTGTTCATCACTTCTTACCCTCTTTGTATCCCTATCCTTGTTCCCGTCCAAGCTGGTCTTCACCTAGTCCCTCACATCTTTGGGACAACGCATGCACTTGACAACATTTCTGTTATTGCCAATAAGATGTTTCATCCTCGTGATCCCCCCTCCTTCCAACTCCGTGCATTGTGGTTTGGCTTTGTTGCCATCAGGAGCGGAGGCATACCTCCAACCAATGTCCCCACTGAATCTCCTCTTTGATCCTCAGAACTGTCAGATCCTGATTCGGAATGTGCCATTACGATGATCACCGAAACCTGTGAGAAAATTGATGAAAAATCATTCATGAGTCATACGATACGAACAATTAAGAAAAAGCTAATTATCTTCTGTTTTAATTTTCAGAATTAATATATTTTAATTTTTCTAACACCTAATATGCACAAACTCGTAAAAACTTGGTGTTTGAAATTGAAAGTATACTCTTAATATCCTGATTTTCCAAAGGAAAAAACACCTTACATCTATACTATTGAGATATTTATACATTCCATGTATCTCTCCTGTTATTTTTATTTTCTTCTGTCTATTCTATGTAATTTACCCATAGGCCTCTCCCTATATAAGAGAGCCTAGGGTTACAAGGAATAAACATCTCTTTGTTTTCTTCCAACATGCTATCAAAGCGGCAGTCTTAGACCAGAGCTCTCGTACCCAAAACCCCTAACCCCACCTTATACCCATCTCTGCGTGCCGCCACCTACACACGCGGCAGTAGGCGCGTGCCTCCGCGCGTCTCCGTCAACTCATCTCCACTCGTCATCGCCCACGCGCACTGCACGCAACACCCACGCGTCACCTGCGCGTAAGCACGAGCCATCGCACGTCGATCTGCGCAACTCCCTGCGCGTGCCTACGCATGCTCCCGTGTTCCCGTGCGCTGATCTGCGCATCTCCTTGCATCGTGCCTAGCATCGCCTAGCATGGTCCAGCACACACCGCGTGTTGTGCCTCTACTCCCAGTCGCCGTTCACATCATTCCGTTGACGGATTTGGGGGCATAAGTCTACATATGCACCCAAATCCACGTATGTTTGTGTAGACATTCATTTATTGGTCTACGATATCCTAGTCTTCTATATCCTGCAAGATGTCTGAGAACAAGGTTGATGTACCCACCACAGGCGCCTTCAGAGGTCTGACGCCTATTGTCAAGATGGATGGGACAAATTATGAGCTCTGGGCTATGCAGTTCATGAGCCTTATGAAGTCGAATGGTGAGAAACACATTCTTACCGAGGAAGAACCGTTGGAAAAGACTGGGATAAACGCCTCCTGAGAGGCGGACGATGCTTATGCCAAGGTGTGGCTTTCCGAAACATTGACGATTGAGATCGCCAATGATGTGTTACATCAGCAAACTGCTAAGGCGATGTGGGATATCCTCGCAGCAACATATTCTCAAGCGAGAAACGAAACGAAGATCCTTCGACTTCAGCATGACATATTCATTATCAAGCAGAATGGACGTCATTTGCATTCACTGTATACATTCTTGCGTAGGATGTTTGAGAAGCTTCACAGCTTCATGCCTCTAATGGCAACTCTTGAGCAACAGAAGATATATAGGAATGCTACCATGGTAGGGGTATTCCTTACAGCTCTTGACCCTAAATATGAAGCTGCTCGTTCTCATATTTTAGCAGATGCCTCTATTCCTCCCATGGAGGAAGCTTTCCGCAAACTCAACAGGATTATTATTCCTTCTACAGCCCCTAGTCAGACTTCCTCGGCTATGGCAGCCTCTCGAGGAAGATGAGGTCATTCTACCTTCCGTGGGCGTGGACCTCGTGGTAAAGGAGGCCGCACTCGTCAACCTTGTACCTTCTGTCACTGCCCAAGTCACTTTGAGGAGACATGCTACTCTAAGCATGGGTTCCCATCATCAGCTCGTGTTGCAGAGCAGATTGAGTCCTCTGCTGCTTCTACCCTAGATCAGGGTTTGATCACCTTGTTTCCAGAAGAGAGACATTATACCCCCCCTCTACATCACCATCCTCATGAGATCATTCAGATGTGGCAGCCTCAGCGGCTGCCAATACTTCTGCTACAGCTAGCACCTCATGTACTTATGCTTTTACATCTTGTCAAGTTTCTGACAGTACAGAGTGGATTATGGACTCCGGTGCTACACATCATCTATGTGGAGACAGACAGCAGCTTGCATCGTATAGACAAGTCGCTCCAGGGAGAACAATTGTGATAGTTGATGGGACTTATTCCTCGATCACAGGACAGGGGGAGATCGATCTGACTCCTTCAATGCGTCTGCAGAATGTGCTACATGCTCTAGACTTCTCTATGAACCTACTTTCTATTAGTCAGATTACAAAAGATCTGCATTGTCGAGCTATATTTAACCCATCATCTCTTATTTTTCAGAACATTCTTACGGGCAAAGTGATTGGGTGTGGCCATGAGCAGGGTGGTCTCTATCGCCTGGTTCGGACTTCATATGCTGGCATCTCTTCTCTTTCGTCTGGATCAGTTTCTCCGTTCACTTGACACCTCCGGTTTGGACATCTCCCTCTTCAGAAGATGAGTCATATACTACCACAGATTTCACCTACATCTTCCTTTCAGTGCGAAGCGTGTCAGGTGGGAAAGCATCATAGATCTGCCTTTCCCAATCATCAGAGTCGGAGCAGTAGCTCCTGTTTTGAGTTATTTCATATTGATATCTGGGTCCGAGTCGTGTGCCTGATCATTAGGGACACAAATTTTATCTTGTAGCTGTAGACGATTTTTTTTGTAATAAGAAAATTCCTTTAAAAATTAAAGGAAAGTTTTACAAAGCAGCCAGGAGACCTGCTATGCTTTATGGATCTGAATGTTGGCATGTGAACCATATACATGTGCAGAGAATGAATGTAGCAGAAATGAAAATGCTAACGTGGATGTGTGGACACACATCACACATGTAAAGATCGGATTCGGAATGATGCAATCAGGAAAAAAGTTGGTGTAACCTCGATTGAGGATAAGATGCGAGAAAACCGCTTAAGATGGTTTGGACATTTGCAAAAAAGATCAGTTGATGCACCAGTTATGAGATGCGATGTTGGGATGTTGAGCCGGCTAAGAGAGGGCGAGGACGGCCCAAGAAGTGTTGGAAAGAGACCATACGAAGGGATCTTAGTTTTGTGGATATAAACCCGAGATTGACCCAAGATAGATCTGAATGGAGGCGAAGAATCCATGTAGCCGACCCTACTTAATTGTGGGAAAAGGCTTTGTTGTTGTTGTTTAGCTACGGACGATTTTTCTCGATTGTCATGGGTGTTTCTTTTGAAAAATAAATCTGATTTCTCATTTCCTGTCATCCAAAGGGATTATTCATCAAACATCTTGCTCTTACACCTCTCAGCAAAATAGCGTTGCAGAAAGGAAGCATCGCCATCTTCTTGATGTCACTCGAAATCTTCTCATTTAGAGTCATGCACCACATTCGTTCTGGGGTGATGCAGTTCTCACTG
Organism: Ottelia alismoides; assembly: GCA_037367405.1. Classification (NCBI taxonomy): domain Eukaryota; kingdom Viridiplantae; phylum Streptophyta; class Magnoliopsida; order Alismatales; family Hydrocharitaceae; genus Ottelia; species Ottelia alismoides. The sequence continues at coordinate 397,452 of JAZKJV010011169.1, read as the reverse complement.
CATGCTACTTGGTGAATCGTATGCCATCATCTGCCCTGGGTGAGAAAATTCCTTTCTCCATAGCTTTTCCTGAGAAGGAGCTATTCTCACTCACTCCTCGTGTGTTCGGATCTGTTGCTTTTGTTCACCAGTTGACTCCCGGCCTTGACAAGCTCGCTCCTAGAGCTGTCAAATGTGTGTTCGTCGGGTACTCCGGGCTCAGAAGGGATATCGGTGTTATGACCCTCTTCGCAGAAAATATTATATAAGTACTAATGTCACATTTTTTGAGTTTGTGATGTACTTCTCTCCTACAGGTGATAGGTTGGCTTCATCGAATGTGGATAATGAAATCTATATGCCACCACCTCCTGTGTCTGTCATCCCTTCACCTCCACCACCTCCACCTCCTTCTACTACTGAGTCGCATACACCATTGGTTCCATCTCTACCTAAGTTCTATACTCGTCGGACTACTACTACTCAGGGTCATCTCCCATCATCCACAGAACCCTAGATTTGTTCTGATAGCAAAGCTTCTAACAATGGATATGGAGATGTATCTGTGCAGGACACTTTGCAGGATGGTACACAGATGGAGGACGTTCATTCCGATCTGGATATTCCTATTGTAGTCCGAAAACAGAAGAGATCATGTGCTACATACCCCATGGCATCTCAGGTCTCCTTTCATCGTCTCACAGAGGATTTTCAAAAATTTGCAAAGACTCTATCTGTTGTGGAAATTCCAAGGAATAATGAAGAAGCATTGAAAGATGGTCGCCGGCGCTTGGCTATGGAAAAGGAGATGGCTGCATTAAAGTCCCGTGGTACGTGTAGTCTTGTTTCTGCTCCTGTTGATGCGTCAGTTGTGGGATACAAAGTGTTCAATGTGAAACACCGAGCGAATGGCAGTATGGATCATTTTAAGGCGAGACTAGTGGCACATGAGTTCACCCAGACATATGCGGTGGACTACCAGAATACTTTCTCCCCCGTAGCCAGGCACTCCACTTTGCGTATACTTCTCTCAGTTGCTGTGACACGTGATTGGCTCATGTATCAGTTTGATGTCAAGAATGCCTTCCTTTACATTGATTTACAGGAGGTCTACATGCAGCAACCATCGGGGTTTGCTGCTAAGGGGGAGTGTCAGAAGGTACGTAAGTTACACAACGCTATTTATGGCCTTAAGCAGAGTCCAAGAGCATGGTTTCAGAAGCTCTCGGATCTAATAGGGCAACATGGGTTTGTGCGTTCAACTGCTGATCACTCCTTGTTTGTACAGAAGACCCAGAGAGGTATTGTTGTCATTCTTGTATACGTTGATGACATTATTATTACAGGGATGACGAGCAGGGTATTCGAGGCACAAAGGACTTCTTAAGTCAGCAGTTTGTGACCAAGGATCTTGGACATCTACGTCAAGGCCCTAAATGTCGGTTTCGGTCACCATTTCGGTATCGACCAAAACAGAATTTCGATGGAATTTCGGTGGAATTTCGACTGAAATTTCGGTCATTTCGATCATTTTTTGTACTAAGACCCCCATATTTCGGTCATTTCGGCCATTTCGGTCAGATTTCGATTTCGACTGGATATCGATATTCGACAGAAATTCGACCGAATTTCGCTGAAATTTGAGGCCATGATCTACGTTACTTCCTTGGTTTGGAACTTGCAAGGAACCAGCGAGATCTTGTGATAACTCAGAGAAAATATGTTTCAAGCCTCCTTTTAAAGACAGGCATGGCAGACTGCAGACCTGCCACTACTCCTAGTGATCCAAGCATGAAGCTATATGATGATGACACTGAAGAGGTTGACAAGAGAAGATATAGGGAGCTTCTTGGCAAGCTACCATATGTGACCATCACCAGGCCTGACATATCCTTTGTTTTGAGCAAAGTAAGCCAATTTATGGAACAACCAAGGCGGTACATATGGATGCAGTCCATATGATTTTGAGATATCTGAAGACTTCACCTGGTACGGGACTCCTATTTAGCAACGGCTCATCTCTCTCAGTTACTACATGTGCAAATGCAGATTATGCTGGATGTCCGAAAGATAGAAAGTCTACCTCAGGGTTTGTTATGTTTGTAGGAAGTTCATTGGTCTTATGGAAGAGCAAGAAGCAGACTGTAGTTGTCAGATCAAGTACGGAGTCAGAATACAGGGCTATGGCATAAACCACCACGGAAATGATGTGGATCATATATGTTCTTATTGATCTAACTATAGAGGTGCCACTTCCCATGCATCTCCAATGTGATAACCAAGCTGCTCTTTTTATTGCCAACAATCCAGCGTTCCATGAGAGAACCAAACATATTGAGGTAGACTGTCACTATACTAGAGATATGATTCGGAAAGGCCTTCTTTCTACTTCTCGTGTGAGTTCAGGAGAGCAAACAGCAAATATTTTCGCCAAAGCATTACTCAGAGGGTCATTTCAGAAATGTTCATCCAAGCTGAGCATGATTGACATCTATGCTTCATCTTGAAGGGGGTGTTGAGATATTTATACATTCCATGTATCTCTCCTATTATTTTTATTTCGTTCTGTCTATTCTATGTAATTTACCCATAGGTCTTGATGCAAAATGAAATTTGGCGATGGCGGGAAAATAACTTATTTGATGGTGGAGATATTTGGTGGGGAAGAAATGGAAGGGTTGAGGAGAGAAGCTCGTCGGAAAAACGAGGGATTTCAGAGAAGTGGATCGCGGAGATCGCGTAGGGGAGAGGGAGAAGAGAAAGGAAGGAGCGGAGATAAAATCTCAATTTTGATTAATACTTGACTGTTTAAAAACATTGGACTACCATCTCTTTATATAGGAGAGATGGGGTTACAAAAATAGTAAACTAATTAAAATTTACAACTAACTTATCCTAATTGGACTCTGACAAATTTTAAAATTCAAATTGACCTCTAATTACCCTAATTAGACTCTTGACCAAAATTAACTCTACGAATAAACGTTGAGATCACAGGGGATCTCAATTATTTAATTAGACAATTACGACAACTTAAAAATGTAAATAAAATTGACAATTAAAAATAAATAAATATTTGACCCTATGTTTGGGGCCCACGCTGCATCAACTCTCCTCCGCTTTTAAAATTCGTCTCCCGTCGAATTGCTTGATGTAGGTGCGTTGTTGGAGAGGTCGTCTTGGAAATTGTAGCCTGCAATTAGATCTTTTTTCAACATTACGTTTGTAATTTTTTTCCATGGAGGGGTATGTCTGCAAATATTCTACCCCTCCACTTGAAAGAACTCCATAGTTTAATTTATCTTCCACTGGGCTATTTGATGAATACTTTTTGGAGGAGGGGTCCCCTTGTAAATCTTCCAAGTCAATATTTTATCCCTTATTTTTAGGGATGCACCTGCCGAAAACAACTTGGCTAGGGTTCTGCGCACCCTTGATAAGTGGCGGCGGGCCATGGCGGCGATGGAGAGCCCAAGGCGGGGCGCACGCCCCCGAGTTCGATCGTGCTGACGGTTTGCTGGAGCGCGACGTTTCGCGTGGTGGTGGCGGTGGCTATACTCGCACGGAGGTAGCGGCAGTTAGAAGGCGGTGGCAGCGGTGACTGGGCGGTGCGGCAACAAAGGGGGTGGGGGAAAGGTCACGACGTGGTGGGAAAGAGAGGGATCGGGGAAGGGGTAGGCGGGCGCGCTGGCGAGGAAGAGTTGCCTGCGGGAGGGGCTGTGCGGGGAAGGAGCAGTGGCGCGAGGAGGCGGAGGTGCGGCGAGGGTTGGGGAAGCCGGGGTGGGCGTTGGCGGGTCTGGGGGTTGGGGTGTGACTGCCGTGGTTGTGGGATGGGGGCCAGAGGGCGCGGGAGGGGGCGGAGGTGTTGGTGGGGCAGCGGGCGGCACCGGCGGTGCTGGGGATATGACCAGGGCCGTAGGTGCGGCGATGATGGTGGGTGTGGTCCGCGCAAGGGTGGATGGGATGCGGGTCGGGTTCGGGGGATTTTGTGAGTCTGAAAATACCTGAACAACGCTCGGATTGCCCCTTTTTCCTCCCGAAATGGCCTGGACAGGAGTCATCTCGGCATTTTTCTCCTCTGAAATGGCCTGGACAGCGGCATGTTTGTCGTTGACGGCGAGATTTTCCTCATCAAAGATCTGGACAACAGCCGGTTCGTCTTCCACGGCGAGTTTTTCTTCGTTAAAACACGCGGCAGCGGCTTCGACGGGTGGAGGCTTTGATTGGGCGTCGCGGAAGGCCTCAAAGTTGGTCACAAGGGCTCGAAACTCGGAGTGGATTGTGGTTTGCAAGTGATGCAAATCACGTAACATGCGCTCCGTCTCCTTGTCGTAGTCGTCGTTGGCTCGTCGTTTTCTGTCGGACGAGCGATGGTCCCTTGATGCATGTCGGCGCGAGTATCTGGACGGATCGTCAGATCGTGGGGACGATCTGTAAGCCATGCTCTGATACCAAATGATGCAAACGACAAATCGGCGTCGCACGGGAAATAATTTGAACGGTGGAAAATATTTGGTAGAAGAAATTAGAGGGGTTGAGAAGAAGAAATCTCGTCGGTAACGAGGGGTTGAAGGAGGTGAACCGCGGAGATCGCGTAGGGGAGAGGGAGAAGAGAAAGGAATGAGAGGAGATAAAATCTCAATTTTGATTAATATTTGACTGCCTAAAAACATTGGACTTCCATCTCTTTATATAGGAGAGATGGGGTTACAAAAATAGTAAACTAATTAAAATTGACAACTAACTTATCCTAATTGGACTCTGACAAATTTTAAAATTCAAATTGACCTCTAATTACCCTAATTAGACTCTTGACCAAAATTAACTCTACGAATGAACGTTGAGATCACATGCGATCTCAATTATTTAATTAGACAATTATGACAACTTAAAAATGTAAATAAAATTGACAATTAAAAATAAATAAATATTTGGCCCTATGTTTGGGGCCCATGCTGCATCAAGATCCATTTACCCCAGCCACATGTTTAGTTCCACATTTACCAGTAGTGGGACTTGGAGGCTTTGTGGAGGCTATATAAGGAGTCCCAGACCTCCTGTAACCATTGAGAGAAAAAGCAATAGAGCACACACCCCTTTGAGGGCTTCTTCCGTGGTTTCATCCCGCTCCTTACGGAGTAGGGTTCCACATTAAATCCTGCTGTTCTTATTGTTTCTTTATCTTTTTTCATGTTCGCTTCTGCATATTTATTTTCTAACATGATATCAGAGCGGGTCGATTCTTGAGGATTTTAAGTTCCTTGTTTGTATTATTTTCGAGATTCGATTATTTAGTTATTCGATTGTTGAAAGTTGGAGGAGTATTATTAAAATCATTAAGTTCCAGATCTGATGTTTCTTTCAAGTTCTAGGGTTTCATTTTTGCTCGCATCTCAAGAGTCCCCAGGCGGTGGCTGCGTCGTCCTCCAGACTGTACCAAGGCCTTAAAGGTCGGTTTCGGTCACCATTTCGGTATTGACCAAAACAGAATTTCGATGGAATTTCGATCGACATTTCGGTCATTTCGGTCATTTTTTGTACTAGGACGCCCATATTTCGGTCATTTCGATCGAATTTCGATTTCGACTGGATATCGATATTCGACAGAAATTCGATCGAATTTCGCTGAAATTTAAGGCCATGGACTGTACAAAATCAGTGGCGAGAAGTATTCTCCTGTCTCCTCTCTTGCACAGACGGCGAGATCCGAGTTATCCCTCCAGATCGCAACTCCTTGGCAATGAAACTCCTGGCAGTGAGATCCTGCACGCAACCTCCCCAGGTGCACACGACGCGAGCAAGCAGCGTGCTCCTTCCCTTCCAACCTAGCAAGACATGTATCATGCTGTATCTCGCTGGCCCCTCACCTTCATCTCTTCAGGCGCAAGGCAAGCCGGATCTCTTCTAACGCAAGGCATGAGCTCCTGCATACCCTAGAAACAGGTCTTCTTCGACCAGGAGTCTGCACGCCAAACCCACAGTGCAAGCGATGCTTCTCCACCGCGCACGATGTCTCAGTGGAGGCTTCCTCCTCGCGCATCGCGCCTACTCCAAGCGTGCGGTCGCCCCAACCGGGTGATCCTTCCTTTACGCATTGAACTCCGCGACGACATCTCTATCACTCTGCCTAGCGCGAGAATGGCGACGATGCAACCCTAGCTCCAGGTCCATTCAAGCACGCATGAAGCACGATCCAGGCGGCACCTCCTTCAAGCATCCCATACGTCACCCTCAAGCATACTACCCTTGGCGAAGCACCCCTCCAGTCGTCCCCGACCTTACGCAGGTCCTCGCACAGATCGCCTCTTCTCCGCGTGTATGAAGAACGCCGCATGAGCATCTCCAGGTCGGTTCCATCTCGCGCGCAGATAGCGGCACACGCTGGACTAGGTGTCCTTGGCCTGGAGTCGCAAGCGCACGAAGAACCCTGCGACGAGCCCCGCCCGTTCTGTCGACGGCATCCTTCGGAATCGAGGCATCCTTCGCCCCATGCTGCAGAACAAGAAACCCCAAAAGGGGGCGACGACGACCCTTTCTTCAACTCTAGAGGGCGGCGTCATTCCATAAGAAGGGGGAACCCTAACGAGCATGCTCATTTTATTTAAAAAGAATATTTTTTTAGAGCACGGGCCCTACGGTTCTGAAAAAAACAAAATGTAAGTACAAGTGGGCTGCCTGAAAAGAAAAAAATGCAGAGGGAGTGCTCTTTAGGCCCAACGGGCTTGTTCAGTTAAAAAAAGAGAAAGAGAAATGAAAAGGGAGTTGTTTATTATATAAAAAAGGGAAGAAGGGGAGTCTGCAAAGTTTTTTAAAAAAAAGGGATTGGAAAAGGCACGTACATATAAAAAGTCGTATGCCGAGAAAAAAGAAGAAGAAGAGGCATGCACAATTAAGAAAAGTCGTATGCACATTTAAAAAAAATGAAAAGTGAAAAGCTGAAAATAATGGTTGAACGGCTTAAAAAAGGGGAGAAGAGTCGTAAAAAAAATTGAAACGGCCAAATGTTATTCATGTTGTTTTTCTCCCCATATCTATGCATTTGTATTGTGTTCTCCCAACTTAGTCGACATACATGTTTTCCGACAAGTATGGGAGAAAGGGGGAGTACTGTGTAGAGTTCTACATGTCAGTTTGTCAGATGATTCAGATCCAGATTCTTCAGTCCAGATTGCATGGCCAGCCAGATATTCCAAACTCTACAGATGATCAGATTTTGTCAGCTCGACAATTGATCCCGGTCCTCAGTTTCAGACTCGCACATGGATACGGTCACGTGTTTGCCATCATGAATTCGTCGTCCCCATCATTCTTCTTGTTTTGTCGGCCATAGTTTTCATGTGAGCCATAGGGACTCCAGAGTAGAGGACCATTCCCTATGCCATGTGGGCAAGGGTTTTCATGTGGTATCATAGGTACTCCACAGTAGGATACCATTCTCTGTGCCAGATGGGAGAGACCCAGAATACTCCGACGAGGAGACTCATTTCCAGTTGCAGTGACTCTGACATACCCAGTTCAGAGCACATGCTCTCCGACGAGGAGATTCAACAGACTCACACTCCAACCCATTCGTCCTCCTTACCTGCACGACATGAGAAGCAACATCCTCGACAGCAACCGACAGTTGTGCGCGTTGAGTTGATAGCCTGAGTTGATTTTCTATCTGTTTGTCCAAGCTGAGCGTTGCATGCTCCAGCTTGAGGGGGAGTGTTGGAGTATTTGGTTGTGCACCATATGAGTTGCAGGAGGGCAAATAGATCCCGGAGAGATTTATTTACCCCAACCACATGTTTAGTCCCACATCTACCAGCAGTGGGACTTGAAGGCTCTGTGGTGGCTATATAAGGAGCGCCAGACCTCCTGTAACCATTGAGAGAAAAAGCAATAGAGCATACACCCCTTTGAAGGCTTCTCCCGTGGTTTCATCCCGCTCCTTACGGAGTAGGGTTCCACGTTAAATCCCGATGTTCTCATTGTTTCTTTATCTTTTTCCATGTTCGCTTCAGCATGTTTATTTTCTAACATACTGCAGTAAATGGACGGGGCAATACTCTTCCTGGTAAGGACGAAGACAAAAAAGTAAATTGAATGTATAGTGTTGTATTACTGTTATTGATTTATCTCCACTTGAATTTTTTGTAGTCGATTGGTGGTTACTGTACGAGATGTAGGCTCCCCACCTACGAATAGTGGCAGCGAAAGTTTTGTCTCAAAACGCATCTACTGGTGGCCGTGAGAGGAATTGAAGCACATTCAACTTGATTCATTCGAAGAGACGGAACAAGTTGGGAGAACAAAGGCTCTATGATCTTGTCTACGTGCACTAAAACTTGAGGTTTAAGATGGAACATGTAAGGGAGGGTCAGGACAAATAGGACTACACAGATCCTATTGATCTTGCATACATTTTCAAGATGCACGATGACGATGCTACTGATGAAGATGTTCTCCAGAGGTGGATAGATTCCAATGGTGCTACTGTTCTCGATGAATCGGGTGGAAGACCAAATAAGAATATATGCCAACAAATGGGAGCATATGTAGGTGGCTAGTTGGCTAGATCTGGGTGGATTACAGACCCTCTTGGAAGGTTGGAGGCTGAGGTTGATGCGGTTGTTGTTGAAGTTCTCTCCAATAGTTCCAAATCCAAATCCAAGTCAAAGGATGACAATAGATATGATGACGACGGCATTGGTGGTCGTGGTGGATCTTGTAATGGTGGGGAAACATATTCAGGCGGGTCAACAGGGGGTGGTCGTGGACCATAAGATACACGATTCGAGGAAGGGCTCCACGCAGGGTGTGAATATGTGGAGCGGCTGAGGAACACACATGGACAACTTGTTCCAAGTCCGAGTCCGGGACCTATGGATTACGACACATATGATCGTGGCCATCGTCCAATCGACAGCTACATGGATGATTTGATATCATATGTAGGTTCCTTAAGCCGCATGGACGTTGACAACCCATATCGTGGAGGAACACCAAGTCCTCTGGGCGGATATGGATCATCACACGATGAGAGATCATTTGACGTCTTCCCAGAATTCTTTCATGCTCCTCCTCTTGGACCTCCTTCTCCTCCTCCTCAAGCGTATGTACCTCCATCATATTCCTATGGTTATAGTGGGTATGGGGGATAGTAGTTACAACAATGAGAACCATCAAGGTAGCCAACATGAGCATACGGTTTCTTCCTTGCGCTAATGCCTCCTCCCCCTCCTCCGCAGAGATCTTCTCCTACTCCATCGTCATCGTCCCGAGGATCTCAAACCAGTACTTCGCATCCTCATCATGCCACTCATGATACTGGATCTACTGCTGCTTATCCTCATCTCGAGATGCTCATAGGCATCGATGACCATTAATACATGCAATATGTGATGGATTACAAGGCCATATGCTCGTACATGACATGAGAGAACTACTGCGAGTACGTTCAATCCGCGACGCGTTACGAGAGGCAACAAGGAAAGATGGGGCGATTCAGATCCATCGCCAAACTCTTGATTCTGAACCGAACACATCATCAGATAGTATATTTTAATCTTTTATTGCATTATTAATTAATGTGCATGTTCTTATTTAGTCTACGTGAATATATGCTCTTTCCTTGTTGTAAGACTGTTACTATGTTATTAAGTATTAAGTATTAATAATGATGTGTTCGATATGGTGTGTGATATACCGTCATATCTATTGTTTCAAGTACTCAGATTGACTCCATTTGCAATATCTAACATATTGTATAATATGATTGATATGACTGATATGACCGATATGATCGATATGCATGATATAAGAGGCATAAATGAGCAATGTGTGTGACATAATTGTGTATTTGTAAGTTATTTATTATTCTAATAACTTGGAAGATCTTAATTTACAAAAAAACTGAAAAAAATGGCTTTTTGAGCTATTTCTGACATTTCCACCGAAATCGTCGAAATTTCCCGAAATTTCGGTGAAATTTCAGTACACAGGGTCACCGAAATGGAATCGAAATCGAGATTCGAACCTTTCTATAGAGTCATGTACCTATGAAAAAGAAAAAGGAGAAACACCACTGATGCGTACTACTTTTGTTGATGCATATAACAATGAAATGTGATCTAAAAGGAAAATATAACATATTGATTCATCGATTGAGATGGAGTTCCATTCAACTTTGCAAATTTACAATCCTTTGAAACAAGGATATGATATAATAATTATATTGAAACCATCATCATACCATGTGCTTGTGGTTTTTTTTGTTTCATATAAAATTTGTACATACAACTATATGTAATGCTTGAATAGACACAAGGCAAAAAACTCTGTACTTTTAATGTGAGTTGTTCAAGGGACATATTATTTGTCGAATCAGTCTATCCATTGGAATTGATCAATGACACGTTGACATGATTTTGGGGGAAAGAATCTTGACACATTTGTTGAGCAAATCCAAGGGAAAATGTCGATGCCACAATCGAAAATGAAGCAATGATATGTGGTTTTTACACTTATTAGAATTACCATTCTTTATTCTTGTTTTTTCGATCAATGCATATGATTTCCTTGCTAGCAAAGCATCACACTTCGTTGATCTTATGTTAGATAATATTTGACAAGATCGTGACAACAAGTGTTTCAAATGAGAAATCGTTGTCATCGGTTATATTTACAACCATTTTAAATTATTAAACATTGTGAGGCTACTAAGTAGTGGCAACGAATTAGTTTATCCCATAGTAACAATTTGTCCCAATTTTCCTTTCTTTCCATCGATTATCATAATCATCGTTATATCGTGAGGATTAAGAGACAAAAAACGACCATAGATGGAGAGAGGAGGGAGCGGAGGGATAACATCAATCATAAAAATCATGGAGGGGGTGAGGGGCATGGGTTTTGGGTCAGCGACAAAATGAGAGAAGGGGGAAGGTAGTGTAATGGAGACATGCGACAATGAAGGTGTACGTTCTTTAAAAAAGACAATGAATGTGTATGGTGGATAAGGGTAGTTGTTGGAGACTTGGTGCTTTCAATGCGGCGCTCTTGGGATCGTGTGGGTGTATGTAGAGACATGATTGTCTGTTTACTTTGTGTTGGGATGGCTATCAATGTGATCATGATTTTAAAAATGAAAGAATATTTGAGGCAACTTCCAAGTATCGAGATGATATGTTTTATTTCTCTTAAAATACTTGTAATTTAACTTAAATTTTTGATGCAATATTTCCCAAATTGACGAGTTGAATCGAATTGAAACAATTGCAGTTTCATAGATTTTTCAAAATTAGGGTTTTTCATCCTAAATTAGTTCGTCAGTTAATTTTATTTACATTAAATAAATTGAGATTGATTGTAATCTCAGTCTTAGTAGATTAAATTAGTTAGAGTCTAATTATAGTCAATTAGGAGTCAATTAGGATTTTATTTACTTTGAATTTGATTCTCTTTATAGTTTTGTAATCCCACTTCTCTTATATATGTGGTAGTTTATTGTAGGAGATTACGTTATGAATTAAAAATTGAGTTTTGGTTTGGAGAGAACCTCCACTATTATCCCCCTTCTCACAAAATTTTATAATTTCTTCTCTCATCCTGTTCCTCTCTTAACCACGCGAGGCGTGTCGTGGTTCTAATTCTCTTTTCATCCCTTCCTGATTTTCCGTCTGCATCATTTACTATCAGAGAATGGAAACTGAATCGTTCTTATGAGTCGACGATCTTATCGATTATTGACGCTTGCAGTTCGATCTAAGTCATCTTGGCCACGGATCACGTTCATGACAACAAAAGTTCAATGTTCGCATCCAATCAAGTATTAAGGTATAACTTTTTTTGAGTGTTATTAAGGTACAACTATGGTTAGATTTGTTGGTCGAAGAAGAAATATTCGTCAACAAAACAATTCAGGCCATCATCTCATTACAATCTGAGATGACACAACTCAAGAAAATGACGATATTTTTATTCAAGATGAAGAAGATTTCAATGTTACAATGCCAATAAAACAAGATTTCGTCGACCTAGGACCCATCTTTGACGAGGGTCATGTGGAAGAAACATCTCAAACCCTAGATCTGTTCGTCATCGATGTGACTGTCCATGAGGACGAGTCCTCACCACTGCTGCTTCCGAGGTCACTAATGTCATCCCTTCTACCTCTAAAGCCCATCTCCACCACCAACACCAGCCCAACCTGCTGTCCTTATACCACCACCATCATCCACACCACCAACCATCCCATCAACCTGTTACCATTGCCAACCAATCACCCCATAGCTCCATTGTCACCCCCGCATGTCAATCGAACTTCCCCACACTGCTTTGCTATCGCCACCAACCACAATCCCACCATAAACAACCGTCAATGCCTTCGTTACTTGGGCACGAGACCCCCCTCATCGGGGCGCCAACCCATATGGCAATCACCATTACCTCCATAGTTTCAAGTCCTGCTAAAGCCTCCCTCGTTGCCTCTACAACTGTGTGGACTCAGTGCTTCCCCATCGTCGCCTCCCATGTCGTCGTTGTTGTTGCTTCTGGAGAAGAGGCCAACACGCTAATGTGGGGAGAAGGTTCTCGGTCTCCCACCTCCGTCCCTACCTTCCCCACGCGCTAGAATGTCGCGCCAGCAGGGACCCCCCGCCATCGGACCATCCATGATCTCCTTTCGAAACCCCCGCCTCCATCATTTGTGGGAGAGAGGAAAAACCCTAGCAGCCTTTGTGAAGAATTTCTCTATTGGAAGTCCCTCATTCGAGTTCCTTTTATCTAAAGGTTAAACTTGAGAAGCATATGTGGAGAAGAGTTATTTTAAGTGAATGTGTAGAAGGTTTGCAACCATACCCCTCAGTGGAGAGAAATTATAAATGTGACATTGAAAATAAGTAAAATTGGAGAGATCCAATCGACAAGTTTAGATGGAATTCTCCAACGATGGACTGATTTGTCAGGAGATGATTTTTTTCAAGCGGTGGAGTACATGGATTCTTTGCTTCCATTCAGATCTATATTGGGCCATTCTCGAGCTTACATCCAAATAACTAAGATCAGATGGTCTACTTCCAACACTTCTTGGGCTTCCTCACCCTCTCTTTGCTGGCTCAACATCCCAAATCTCACACCTTCTAATTGGTGCATCAATTGACTTCCTTTGTAAATAGCCAAACCATCTTAAGCATGTTATTCTAAAATCATTGAAAGAAAAATCATTGACAAATTTAAAATAATATCTATAGGATTTTTGCTTTATTCGGTAAAAAAGATTCTAATGGAAATACTGTTATGGTTTATTTGCATAGATTATGTTTTTATTTTTTCAGGTGCTTCTTCGAATTTTACCGATGAACATGCATGATAAAGCGAGCATGTTAAAATTTTTGAACTTTATCTTTTAACTAAATTATTTTTGACTAGCTTGTTTAAAATACTCATAGTACAATTTTCCTAGTCTTCTATGTTATAGAGCGACCTTATCATAGACACAATCAAACAATAATATCACTAATTTTATCTTTTTCTACAACATAAATGCCCTTGAATCCTTTTCCTTCGAAAAGAGCTACCTTAGTTATTTCACGTAGTATTTCCAAAAGATTTAGAAGTGAAAAAACATCATCATTTTTGCTATAAAATTGACTTTACAATGTACTTTTAAGCCTTTAAACTTATCGACATTACTTGCAGAAGATTCTGGAGGTGGAAAATTCCAATGCGCGTAATGGTATTTATGTGGTTGTTTAGGAAGGGGAGAGTGCTGATTGGTGACAGATTTGCATGGTTTATTCATGCGGCTGATCTGACTTGTTGTTGTTGTCAGGATGATATTGAGAATGTAGACCGCCTTTTCTTCATGTGTAGGAGATCCGTGGATGCTTGAGGGTTAGTTGGAAATGCCATGGTCTATACTGATGGAGTCTCGAGGTTCTGGGAGTCCATAAGTGCGGATTGACATGATACTGAGGAGCATGCGAGTTGTTTGGCAATGATTTGGGTTCTTGGTTTGTTAGAAATGGGACGATCTTCCGACATTATAGCTTTTATGGTGAAAATGTGGTGGCACATGCTAAGGCTTTAGTAGAGAGTTGGAGCTTGTGACATGTGCTTTTGTCCTTGTAATTGGCATATATCTTTTTTCTAGTGATTAAATGATGATTTTTTTGGGCACACACCTATACAGTGGAGACCCTTTTTTCTTTCAAAAAAAGTTTTACTTTTATTGATTTTACCGATACCTATAATGCGATCCTTTTGGTTGTCCTGAATATAATATTTTTCACCATACGTGTATTTCAGTTCGGTTTATAACCTTTTATCACTCCTTATAGGTTTAGAACATTCAAAGGCCATGTTCTATCTTCTTGTGGTGTTGTGCTCATACCATATGCTCTGTTTGAGTTGGAATCCTTTGTGATTTTGATGTTAAAGCTCTTATACCACCTTTTGAGATTGCATAGGTCCATCATGCATAATCTAATCGACGAGCACTTAAATAATAAAAGTTAACAAGTTCTTTGGTACTCAGCTATTTGATTTCCTTTTGGCAGTTTTTCTTCCTCCTATTTCCCTCAGAATACCAATCTTAGATGAAAGAGGAGTGTTTGTGTAATCATAACAAATTATCTAAGTTATTTTATCTTTTTTTTTGTGACTGGGTCAAATTGTATCAACTTTTCAAAATTTCTTTTAAGTTTTTTTCGTTTGGGGACTCTCTTCCATTATCCTTCCTCGCATGACTATTCCCATCCCCTCCCCCTTATTCCACCTTATTCCATCCTCATTTCTATCTTTCTTCCATCTTACCTACCCTTATTCCACCTTATTCATATCCATACACTCGAACATGAAGTGTCTTATTCCAGCTTATTCCCCACCTTATTCCTGCTTATTCCCAAACCGAATGCACCCGCAAGGTTAATAACTTCCATTTTAAGAAACAAATTTCGGATTTTGTGTGAAGTGGACTCATTGCAAAGAGCTTTTATTAAGTAATGATTTCAATTTTTTTTCAAATCATTGCTTTCTTGTTTTGGCGTCCTACTATACGATGTAAATAATTCAATAATTACATAGTTGTGGAGATGAAAGAATGATTTGCTTATTGACAAAGCCCCAAGATTCTCTTATATAGGAGAGAAACCTGTTGGGCAAATCACATGAAGAAGACAAAGAAAATATAAATTACATAAACAATATAAAAGATAATTAATATCTCAACACTCCCCCTCAAGCTGCAACATAAATATCAATCAGGTTCAACTTGGAGCATCATCTTTGGTAAGCCCTCTGGTTAAGGCCTTAGTAAGTACATCTGCTGTCTAGTTTCGAAAGCTGACGTGAGCAGTGGCAATGAGACCCTTCTGTATCATGTCATGATTGCAATGACAATCCACCTCTATGTGCTTGGTCCTCTCATGGAATGTAGGGTTTTTCGCAATGAAAAAGCAACATGGTTGTCGCATTGGAGGTGCATGGGAAGAGGCACCTTGATAGTCAGGTTAGTAAGACCAGATCTGACCCACATCATGTCTGTGCTAGCCCGCAATAGCCATGTATACTGACTCAACACTATATCTGACAACTACGGTATGCTTCTTACTCTTCCAAGACACCAGGGAATTCCTTATGAACACTGTGAAGCCTGAAGTAGACTTCTTATCCTTGGGATGCATCATAATATGCATCCGCACATGCTGTAACTGAAAGGATGTACTTATGCTGAATAAAAGTACATACCAGGTGATGCCTTTAGATACTTTAGAATCATATAGACTGCATCCATATGTGCCTGTCTAGACTGCTCCATAAACTGACTCACTTTGCTCATGGCAAATGATATATCTGGCATGGTAATGATCATATACAAGAGCTTGCAAACAAGCTCCCTGTACCTCCTATTGTTGACCTCCTCAGTGTCATCATCATAGAGATTCATGCTAGGGTCCATAGGAGTAGTGACAGGTCTGCAATCTGCCATGCGTGTCTGAGAAAAAAGATCTGTAACCTGCTTCCTCTGGATCATCACAAGACCTCGCTGGTTCCTGGCAAACTCCCGTCTAAAGAAGTAGCGTAATCTACCAATATCCTTGGTCACAGACTCACAAATTGCTGACCTACAAAATCCTTGACAACCTGAATGCCCTGCTCGTCATCCTCTGTAACGATGATATCATCAACATAGCCAAGAATAACAACTCCACCTCTCTGAGTTTTATTTACAAGCAGAGAGGGATCAACAGTCGATCGCACAAACCCCTGTTGCTCTATCAAGTTCGAGAGCTTCTGGAACCATGCTCTTGGACTCTGCTTAAGGTCATAAATAGCCTTTTGTAGCTTACAAATCTTCTGACACCCCCCTCAACAGTGAATCTAGGTGGTTGTTGCATGCAGACCTCCTCCGGTAGATCGCTATATAGAAAAGCATTCTTCACATCAAGCTGATAGAGGGGCCAATCTTGTGTCACATCTAAGGTTGCAGAAAGCGGTAGTCGGTACTCGGTCGGCAGGTTCTCTGACTAAGGATTAATTGGCAGTCGGGGACTAACCGGATTTAGTCGATCATTAGTCAGTTTTGAATTTTTAATTATTTTAATATATAAATTATTTTTATACATATATTCTTTTATATTAACACAGGTTTGTACATTTTCTATACTATCATAATGAAACAAAAGAAATAATTGACTTTAAATATAATATCAAGCATATTAGTATAAGTTTACTTTTAAAAAAAAGAAAAAAACTAAAAAAAATAAAAAGCTTGATGTAAAAGTCGGTCGACTAGTCAGCCTGATTAGTCGGGTTGACCGATTAATGGCCGACTAGGCCTAGTCGAGTCGGTTACCCCCCGACACGACTAGTCGGTTGACTTTTACAAGCTTGGTCACAACAACAGACAGAAGGATACACCGAGTAGAGTGTCTGTCAACTGGAGAAAAACTATCCTGATAGTCCACTTCATATGTCTGGATGAGCCCACGTGCCACAAGTCTCGCTTATAACGATCGGCACTGCTATCTGCGCGGTGCTTCACAATAAACACCCACTTCCACCCAACAATGGGTGCACCACCTGGAGCTGAAACAAGACTCCAAGTGCCACACGACTGTAACACTACCATCTCCTCCTCCATGGCTAGACGCCGCTGATTGTCCTGAATAGCCTCATGATATATCCATGGTATCTCCACGACTGATAATGCCAAGGTAAATCTTCTAAAATCCTTTGAAAGTCTTTCAAGGAAACATGTGTTGCAAGATCATATATTGCACACGTACGTCTCTGCTTTCACAGAGCAATTGGCATATCAAGATCATCTTCCATGTCCTGAACTTGTAAGTTTCCCTCTTGAGAGGATATATGCTCATCATGTAGTGACTCCTGCTGCACATACAACTCAACAATGCCATCAATAGAAACAATGCACTCATTACATGCCTGTGGTGTGCTGGATGACGAGGAAGACAAGTGAGCATGAGGAACAAAACGAGACCTGCGAGTAAATACACGTGGAAAAACTGAGTCATTGTAGGTGATGGTGAATTGGGCGGTGGCTGAGTAGGAGTAGGTGTAGGTGGTGGCAGTATTGTAGGATGAGGATGCATGTAGATCTCATCATCAGAATCTGATGGGGTCGACTTGTCACCTGTAGGAGAGAAATACATGACAGACTCAAAAAATGTAACATCAACACTGACAAAGTATTTCCGTCGAAGCGGATCAAAGCAACGGTACCACTTTTGAATACGAGAGTAGCCAACAAAAACATACTTGGCAGCTCTGGGGGAGAGTTTATCACGACTAGGAGAAAAATTATGAACAAAGGCTACATATCCAAACACACGAGGTGTGAGGGAGGATAGATCCTTCTCGGTAAACACAATCGAGAAAAGGATCTTTCCCCTAAAACAGAGGAAGGCATGCAGTTCACTAAGTAGCAAGCAATGAGAATCGCATCAACCCAGTAAACGTGAGGAGCATGACTCTGAATCAATCGGGCTCTGGTTTAGGATCGTCGCTCTGATACCATGTGGAGATGAAAGAATAAATTGCTTATTGACGAAGCCCTATGGTTCTCTTATATAGGGGAGATACTTGTTGGGCAAATTACATGAAGAAGACAAAGAAAATAGAAATTAAGTTTACTTTTAAATATAACATTAAGCATATTAGTATAAGTTTACTTTTAAAAAAAAAGGAAAAAAACTAAAAAAAATAAAAAGCTTGATGTAAAAGTCGGTCGACTAGTCAGCCCGATTAGTTGGGTTGACCGATTAATGGCCGACTAGGCCTAGTCGAGTCGGTTACCCCACGACTCGACTAGTCGGTTGACTTTTACAAGCTTGGTCACAACAACAGACAGAAGGATACACCGAGTAGAGTGTCTGTCAACTGGAAAAAAACTATCCTGATAGTCCACTTCATATGTCTGGATGAGCCCACGTGCCACAAGTCTCGCTTATAACGATCGGCACTGCTATCTGTGCGGTGCTTCACAATAAACACCCACTTCCACCCAACAACGAGTGCACCACCTAGAGCTGAAACAAGACTCCAAGTGCCACACGACTGTAACACTACCATCTCCTCCTCCATGGCTAGACTCCGCTGACTGTCCTGTATAGCCTCATGATATATCCATGGTATCTCCACGACTGATAATGCCAAGGTAAATCTTCTGAAATCCTTTGAAAGTCTTTCAAGGAAACATGTGTTGCAAGATCATATGTTACACACGTACGTCTCTGCTTTCATAGAGCAATTGGCATATCAAGATCATCTTCCATGTCCTGAACTTGTAAATTTCCCTCTTGAGAGGATATATGCTCATCATGTAGTGACTCCTGCTGCACATACAACTCAATAATGCCATCAATAGAAACAATGCACTCATTACATGCATGTGGCGTGCTGGATGACGAGGAAGACATGTGAGCATGAGGAACAAAACGAGACCTGCGAGTAAATACACGTGGAAAAACTGAGTCATTGTAGGTGATGGTGAATTGGGCAGTGGCTGAGTAGGAGTAGGTGTATGTGGTGGCAGTATTGTAGGATGAGGATGCATGTTGATCTCATCATCAGAATCTGATGGGGTCGACCTGTCACCTGTAGGAGAGAAATACATGACAGACTCAAAAAATGTAACATCAACACTGACAAAGTATTTCCGTCGAAGCGGATCAAAGCAACGGTACCACTTTTGCGTACGAGAGTAGCCAACAAAAACACACTTGACAGCTCTGGGGGAGAGTTTATCTCGACTAGGAGAAAAATTATGAACAAAGGCTACATATCCAAACACACGAGGTGTGAGGGAGGATAGATCCTTCTTGGGAAACACAATCGAGAAAAGGATCTTTCCCCTAAAACAGAGGAAGGCATGCAGTTCACTAAGTAGCAAGCAATGAGAATCGCATCAACCCAGTAAACGTGAGGAGCATGACTTTGAATCAATCGGGCTCCGATTTAGGATCGTCGCTCTGATACCATGTGGAGATGAAAGAATAAATTGCTTATTGACGAAGCCCTAGGGTTCTCTTATATAGGAGAGATACTTGTTGGGCAAATCACATGAAGAAGACAAAGAAAATAGAAATTACATAAACAATATAAAAGATAACTAATATCTCACCAAGAATAATTTGACAAAAGATGAGTTACTTACCTCGCAATCTATCACCACGGGATTGAGGTATGCAATCCCTTCTAGAGTTGAGTCTAAGTTGAAGTTGTGAAAACTTTTTGAAGTTCTTGTTGAGCTTCATTTCTGTCTTTAGTTACACACACTCCTTCCATGTTTGACCTTTTTTGCATCTATTGCAAATCAAAGGACTTCTTTTTCTTCATGTTAAGGAATTTCTCGAACCACCTCACGGGTACATAGTCATTGTTGTTTTCTCAATTATTGTTGTATGAGAAGTCGTTGCCGATAGTCCCAACTTTGAAACCAACGCTTCTCTTTTGTTTTTCCATTATCTTCTTTTTGATACTTCTTTACTTTATAAGTGAAGAGGTTGCTGAGGTGGTTATGCAGATATCCTCTATGTAGTTGGCTTCCTATGGTTGGCCTTTTTTTGCTCCTACCATCCTGAGAGAAAATCGATTGTTTTTAAATATCATATTCATTATATATGAAGTTCTTACCCCGGGCCATGAGATTAATCACTATGATACTCAACCTTGTATGTATATCTCGAATGCTTTCTCCTTTTATTTCAAACTTCTTGTATTCTCTAGTTACATGGTAATTTTGGAACTCTTTACCATTTTAGTACCATCGTGAATGATTCTGGATAGTCTTTTAAATCTCGTTTGCCATCTTGGATAGGAACACCTAGTTGTACTCTTCATGTGAGAGAATGACCAATGTAATGTGTTCATCGCCTTGGAATCTTTCTTGATCTTCTTAACCAGAGATCGATGAACTTAACCTATATGTCATCAATTTTGGCATGGAGATGGGTTTATAGATGCAAATAGAAACCTTATAGTCTTTCCCTATTTTTCTTTAAAAAAGAGAAAGCTAATAGTCTTTCCATGCATTGGAACATAGTTTATGTTCGTAAACATTTTGTATGAGTTCCTTATTTATTAAAATTATTGCTTTTAAGTTAATCTCTCTTGTCTTTCTCTAGCTTTTTATAGATTACATAAGAATGACAATAGTACCTCTCTGGGTCTTCTGCACAAATAAGGAGTGATCGGCAGTCGATCACACAAACCCTGTTACTTTATCAAGTCTGAGAGCTTCTGGAACCATGCTCTTGGACTCTGCTTAAGGCCATAAGTAGCCTTGTGTAGCATGCACACCTTCTGACACTCCCCCTCAACAACAAACCCAGGTGGCTGCTGCATGTAGACCTCCTCTTGTAGCTCACCATAGAGGAAGGAATTCTTCACATCAAGTTGATAAAGGGGCCAATCTCGTGTCACAACAACTGAGAGAAGAATACACAGAGTAGAGTGCCTTACCACTGGAGAGAAAGTATCCCGATAGCCTACCCCATATATCCAGGTGAACCCACGTGCCACAAGTCTCGCCTTAGAGCGATCCACATTGCCATCCGCATGGTGTTTTACAATAAATACCCATTTGCATCCCACAACGGACGCATCAACTGGAGCAGACACCAGACTCTACGTACCACGTGTCTGTAGCGCAACCATCTCCTCCTTCATAGTTAAGCTCCAACGGCTATCCTTAAATGCCTCCTCATAATTCCGTGGAATTTCCACGACAGATAGAGCCGCTGAAAATTTCTGAAAATCCCCTGTTAGACGATGAAAGGAGACTTAAGAAGCCAGGGGGTAGGAAACACAAGATCGATTCTGCTTTCGAACTGCAATAGGAATATCCAGGTCAGAAGGAACGTCCTCCATCTGTGTGCTAATTTCCTGCAGTGATTCCTGCACAGATACATCTGCAGACCCATCATTAGAAGCTATGTTATCAAAACAAACTCGGGGCTCTGTCGATGATGGACGATTACCATGAGTAGAAGCAGACCGATGAGTGTAGAACTTAGGTAGAGATGGAACAAGTGGTGCATGTGATTGGGTAGTGGGAGGGGACAGAGATGGTGGTAGTAGAGGTGGAGTTGGTGGAAGTGGCATGTAGATTTCATCATCTGAGTTCGATGAAGCCAACCTATCACATGTAGGAGAAAAGTACATCACAGACTCAAAAAATGTGACATCAGCACTGATATAGTATTTTCTGCGTAGAGGATCATAACACCAATATCCCTTCCGAGTCCTGGAGTATCCTACAAACACACATTTGACAACTCTAGGAGCAAGCTTGTCAAGACCAGGAGTCAACTGGTGAACAAAAGCAACCGATCTGAACACACGAGGAGCGAGTGAGAATAACTCCTTCTCAGGAAAAGCTATGGAGAAAGAAATTTTCTCAACCAAGACAGATGACAACATACGATTCAACAAATAACATGCTGCGAGAACTGCATCACCTCAAAACGAATGTGGTGCACAACTTTGAATGAGAAGAGTCCGAGTGACATCAAGAAGATGACGATGTTTTCTCTCAGGAACACCATTTTGCTGAGAGGTGTAAGGACACGATTTTTGATGAATAATCCCTCTAGAGGAAAGAAAATGAGATAGGTCACTAGTACAAAATTCCAACGCATTATCAGTTCGTACAAACTTCACAAAGGTAAAGAAAACATTTTGCACTTCAGTAATAAAGGTTTTGATCACGTCCCCTGCTTCAGATTTATTTTTCAAAAGAAACACCCGTGACAATCGCGAAAATTCATCCACAGCTACAAGATAAAATCTATATCCCTGGTGATCAGGCACATGACTCGGATCCCCGATGTCAACATGAAATAACTCAAAAAGAGAGCTATTGCTCTGACTCTGACGACTGGGAAAAGCAAACCGATGATGCTTTCTCAACTGACAAGCTTCGCGCTGAAAGGAAGAATTAGATGAAATCTGCGGCAACATATGACACATCTTCTGAAGAGGGAGATGACCAAACCAGAGGTGCCAAGTGAATGAAGAGACTGATCCAGACGAAAGAGAAAATATGCCTGCATATGGAGTCCGAACAAGGCGATAAAGACCATCCTGCTCACGACCACTCCCAATCACTTTGCACGTAAGAATGTCATGAAAAATAAGAGACGATGGGTCAAAAATAGCTCGACAGTGCAAATCCTTTGTAATCTGACTAATAGAAAGCAAATTCATAGAGAAATCTGGAGCATGTAGCATGTTTGCAGACGCATCGAAGGCATCAAAGCGATCTCCGGTCATGTGATCGGGGAATGAGTCCCATCAACTATCACAACTCTTCTCCCCGGTAGAACCTGTCTATATGACGTAAGCTGATGTCTGTCTCCACATAGATGATGTATTGCACTGGAGTCCATAATCCACTCTGTAATGTCAGATCCATGACAAGATGTAAAAGTATAAGTACCCGAGGTGCTAGCTGTAGCATAGGTACTTGCTGATGTTGAGGCTGCTACATCTGAATGATCTCCTGAGGATGGTGAAGCCGAAGGGGGTATAATATCCCTGAATCCTGCTACGAGGTGATCAAACATCTGATCTATAGTAGAAGCAACATGAGACTCAATCTGCTCTGCAACACGGATTGATGCTGGGAACCCATGCTTGGAATATCATGTCTCCTCAGTATGACCTGGGTGGTGATAGAAAGTACATGGCTGACGAGTGCGACCTCCTCTATCACGAGGTCCGCGTCCACGGAAGGTAGAATGGCCACCTTTTCCTCGAGAGGCAGCCATGGCCACGGAAGTCTGACTAGAGGTTGTGGAAGGAATAGTAATCCTGCTGAGCTTGCGGAGCGCTTCCTCCATGGGAGAAATAATGGCATCTGTGAGAATCTGAGAACGAGTAGCATCATATTCAGGGTCAAGGATTGCGAGGAATACTCCTACCATGGTAGCATTCCTATATGTCTTCTACTGCTCTGGAGTTACTGTTAGAGGCATGAAATAATGAAGCTTCTCAAACATCCCAAGTAAGGATGTATACAATTAATGCAGAGGACGTCCGTTCTGCTTGATAGTGAATATGCCATGTTGTAGTTGGAGGATCTTCATGTCGTTCCTCGCTTGAGAATATGTTGCCGTGAGGATATCCCACATCGCCTTAGCAGTAGGTTGATATAACACATCATTGGCGATCTCAATCGTCAATGTTCCTGAAAGCCAAACTTTGGTATATGCGTCGTCCGCCTCCCATGAGGCGTTTACTCTCGTCTTCTCCACTGGCTCCTCCTCGGTAAGAATATGTTTCTTTCCATTTGACTTCATAAGGCTCATGAACTGCATAGCCCAGAGCTCATAATTTGTCCCCTCCATTTTAACAATAGGCGTTGGTCCTCTAAAAGCGCCTGTGGCGGGTACATCTACTTTGTTCTCAGATATGATGCTAGAGGTAGAAGACCAGGGCTTGCGAAGACTAGAAAAGGAATGTCTACACAGACATATGTGGGTTTACATGCATATGTAGACTTATGCATGCAAACCCATCAACTGGACGAGAGAACCGACGCTGGCGTGTAGAGAACTGCGTGTTGAGTCAACACGCACAAGACTGCACTTGTAGCCTACGTACAGAGGTCACACATGTGCATGACTGTGCGCGCAAGAGCGTGCTGGGATGTGCGCGCGAGGGAGCACTCGAGCTACACAGGGCACATGAGCGTGCAGGGTTGCGCGAGGTTGGTGTGGTGCCACGCGAGGGCGTTGGGGCCATCGCCTGGGATTGCATGCGGTGCTGGGGTGACACGGGGCAGATTCGAGGGCGGTGCCGGGTCGACGCGAGGGTTTAGGGCGCAAGGAAGGTGTGCACTGGGTTGGAAGGTTGGGTCTAGGGTTTTTTGGATACCCGAGCTCTGGTCTAGGACCGTCGCTATGATACCATGTTGGAAGAAAAAGAAGAGATGTATTGTTCTTGTAACCCTAGGCTCTTTTATATAGGGGAGAGACCTGTGGGTAAATTACATAAGATAAACATAAAGAAATAAAATAACTGGAAAGATACATAGAATGTAGAAATATCTCAACAATATTTAATCATAACTATTTAATTTCTAGAACTTGAAAATTGTGATTATGATTATTTATTATGTTTTATGAAAAAATTTCTTTCAAGAGTGAGGCTTACGCCTCGATACACCTCGATGGTTACGCCTCGAAGCAATACTAGGAAAACGCCTCGATACACCTCGATGTTTTAAAACCTTTCTCATCTCCACTCCCTCTCCAGTTCTTGATTTTTATTGTCATACCTCCCCACCTTCGGCATGCGTCAGGCGAAGGATTAGGCTCTAGGGAGGATGCTGATGTCGAGGGCAACAAGATGGATGAGGTTGACTAGATGCATCCTCCAGCCCCCTTCGTCGCGAAATCAGATGGATTCATCCACATAGCAGCATGTCCTTTATAGCATGTCCTTTATTTTCTTTTGCCTTTCTTCTTCCATCTTTCTTCTTCTTTTCTTTGCATTCTCTGCTACCATAAAATCCATCTCCTTGTTCTACCTTGAAACCCAAAATTGAAACCCTCACAACAACCGACCACCCTCATCTCCACTCCCTCTCCAGTTCTTTATCTATGTTGTCATACCTCCCCACCTCCGTCATGCTTCAAGCGAAGGATTAGGCTCTAGATCCATCGCTAACCACATGGAGCTCCATCTCTGTACATCCTCTCGCAACTCCGTAGCCGAGCTCCAACCAAATTGAGCAACAGGAACCCAACCAACAATCATGTGTCGACCACCATCATTAGCAACTACCCATCTTCAAGCCGCATGCTCCCCTTTCATTTGAGAAAGCCATCCGAGTTCGCTTGCTCCAACTTGTGTTCCGCCATGCCCACCACCAGGGAACCGCTTGGGAAGAGGAAGGAGGGGTGGCATCATTTGTAATCGTCGTGTCCTTAAAAGGTGGAAATTGTAAATATTTGACGGATTCCATCAAAGTTAACAGAAAAATGGATGGAAGTTAAACACATGGTTATGTCATGTAAGAGTAATTCACGATTATAAAGGATTATGTACGTAATAATGAAAGTATACATGGTTGTGGGTGTCAAATATATTGTTCATTTACACATTTCATGCAGGCTTAGCTGCATAAAGCTAATAACTATATTAAGATGCATATGCAATTCTCATGCACTACATTGAAGATGCTTTATCAGTATGGAAAAAACTACAGATAGATGGACTATAAAAGCTTTATAAAAAGATGATCTTCAGAAAAAGTCTCAGTATTATATTGAATTTTGCTTAAAATATGATCTTTGTAAAAATTCTTAATTAAAATCCTTATAATTCACAAAGTTACAGCTCAATCGACTAACCGTTTAGGCCAATTGACTAGCCTTGTGGTGTGGTCAACCAATTTAAGAATTTGACCAATCCTACTGTTGTGTGCCATGTTCCATTTTAGTCGGCTAACTCTTGGTCCACTCGACTAACTGTACTTTAGTCAACTAACAATGAGACCCTAGGCGACTTTTTTGTGTGCAGTTATGGGCAGCCAATGAATGTTAGACCTTTCAGTCCTCTAGTCACATCCAATCATCCAAACCAGTTGATTAATCTTTTAGTTAATCATCTGATTATATGTTCAATGTATTTGTTGAAAAATAGGTGTTGTATATTGACATTTGATCGTGCCTTTGGCAAAAGAAACATTGAGCTTGTCTAAACTTTCATCATTTGTTTGCTATAAAAGAAGGATAACCCCTTCCAGTCTCACAACACTTTCTACAATTATTCCAACGCTTTCTCTAAGCATTCAAGTGCGCATTCTTTCTGATCTTGATCTCCTGAGATGGACACTCTGTCTCAAGTGTTCTGAGCTCTGATGCGATATTTGATCTTCAAAAGAGCTCGATAGTAATTGCTTCCAACACCTATACAATTTGCTGTCATTCAAGGAAGTCAATTCTTTTCATTATGCTATCAAAATTTGATTATAACCTAACCAAGCTCTTTTAGTTTGTCATCGTTCAATAAACTGTAATGTAGGTACCCAACATGCAGGTTCCTTCCTATGAGAGAAGCAAGATACATGTGACTCCCTTGGGGAACCTGGGAGAAATCTTAGAATGATGATCTAAGTCGTGGTTTTTACCCAGTGAGATTTTGATATAAATATCTATAGTGCCATTATAAATTAGATTTATTTTCATTTGCAAAAGTTTTTGTTCCACAATTCTGCCGCCCTCCTTTTGACATCTGATCCACTTTCAGCACATTATTCCTAAGGACCTTGATGACCTACACTGTTTCTCAAGTATGTAATTCTCCAAGAATATCAGGGTGTCATTAAGTGATAAAGAAACTATGTTAAAGATGCTATGTAGTAAACATGGTTGTTGAAATCTCATAAATTACTATTTTGTGGATCTCAATGATCGACTTTGTGAAGGTGGCATAATGGGTGCCCGATGCCATGTCGCGTAGAGGGCTTGTTTGGATGCTATTATACGCCACCATCACTTGTCTAGAATATGTCATTGTAGTGAGAATTCATAGCTAGTTTGCGGACAAGCCTAAAAAGGTATACGGGGATCCAATGATATTATACCCAAATATTAGGAATCTACCAAGGAAGGGACTCCTTTTTTCTGTAGGATTCCTCCTGATTTCATAGGGTGTATGAGATCCAGACCATGCAAGTTATCCTGAGGATAACAAGTCCACCACTGGCTTCTGTATATGTGGGAGGAAATCTAGTTATATGGTGAAGCAAGAGGCAAATGGTTGTAGATAACTGCTGATCTAATGCTGAGTCATAGAGTTATGGTTTAGGCCACTGTTGAGTCGATGTGGGTTAAGTCGGTTATGACCGACCTTATGGAGGTGCCTCTCTCAATATATAGCTTAGATGTTATAATCAATCGGCATTACTTATAGCTAATCAATTAGTGAATCAAACACATGGAGGTTGCTTGCCACTATATGGGGGACATGAAAAAGATGTTATGATGTTTCTTCTATACAGCGAATCGTTGATATCTTCACCAAGCTACTTCCTAGAATTGCCTTTACGAGGTGCATAAGCTGAGCATGATGGATCTTTTATGATCCAGCACCCGGAGTGTTAAGACTTAAGAGGTTTGTTGTAGCCTATGGGATTACTTGTAATTTTCCCCACTTTGTATGGTTCTCTTGGTAATTATTTTGTTTCTCAATCTCTATTATATAAGAGACGACATGGCTCCTTTTCACATTAAGAAAATGTATTCCTAATTTCTACTCTCTTTCGATAAAGTTGTCTCTAGCCTTTGTGAGCTAATGCTAACACCATAACCTCTACCATCCACCTCCTAACTCTAAATTTTGGTGCCAGAGGGATCTTTCCGACTCCTAATCCTAGATCACAATCTTGTGCAGGAGATTCGTCTGATGTGTTCCATTTTCCATAATTTGAATAAACCTTGTACTTGCTTCATTTTTTTCAATCACAATTGTCTTGTTCTTTTTCAAAATTTTCTGTCTCCTTATCCTCTGTCTCCACCATTTTTGTCTCGTTATCCTCTTTGGAAACCCGATGAACTGCCATGAGCTGCAAACGAGGTGGAGGGACGATGGGACTAGCAAGGCAAGGGAACGAATAGGACTGCGGCGCTTGAGATAGAATGGCTTCACTGTCTTCTGTAGATTGATGAGAACATATGCATCAAGATTCTGGTGGAAGCATCACGTGCAGTTTTCCGGACATGATTGGTAGATGGTGTGATGATCATGAGCAGCGAGGAGGCAATGGGTTTGAGCTTCCTTGGGTAATGGAGGGTATACACATCAGGGTTTCCGACGTGGCTAATGACATGGCAACATGGAAGTCAGCAGGAGGTGGGAACTTATGTTGTGATGGTGGAGGCAGCAGATCTGAAGCGCGATTAAGATAAGACGAATCTATAAAGAGGTAGGGTTGCTTGTATTTGTGTTCTTCTCTGAAGGCCTCTCTCATCTTTTATCCTTCTCAATGTGTCTTGAGCCTTCAACAACTAAATGTGAAAATCCTTCAACTTGTAGATAATAAAAGATCTGGAATCTGGATCTCCTTTTAGTTGTCTTGTTCAAGTATCCCTTTGAATCATGAAAATGTGGCCAAGGTTTGAAATATCGAAATCGATATCGTATCGTATAGGTCTGAATCTGGATGTATCTCGGATATATTGTAGATATCATTGGGAATTTTGAAAACACGCAGGTGCATTAATAAACAAATGCATGAGTAATGCCCAAAACCAAACAAATGAACGAGTATAATAACTTATCCGATTATAGAGACATCATTCATGATAATTGCAAATTTGAAATAAAAGAAGAATAATATATATCAGAAACTA
This sequence comes from Ottelia alismoides, assembly GCA_037367405.1. Taxonomy (NCBI): domain Eukaryota; kingdom Viridiplantae; phylum Streptophyta; class Magnoliopsida; order Alismatales; family Hydrocharitaceae; genus Ottelia; species Ottelia alismoides. Next base: position 368,602 of record JAZKJV010011169.1, on the reverse strand, counting down.
TTTGCTTTACATGAGCTAATGGTAATCAGTACTAATTGTACTAGTTGGAGCTTGGCTTCGATACCTATTGATAGATTAGTAATACTTACCAATCATAAATTTGATTATTTATTCACGGCGGATCTGTTTCTAATATGATACTGTAGGGAGTGGCTAGAAAATCCTCAAGATATCAACCTTTAATGCTTAAATATAAAGTATCGAGGTGGAGGGATGATGGGACTAGCAAGGCAAGGGAACAGATAGGATTGTGGCGCTTGAGACAGAATGGCTTCATTGTCTCCTGTAGATTGATGAGAACAAATGCATCAAGATTTGAAATCGACACGATATCCATATCGACATGATATCGATGATATCACTCGAAATGATGGAAAGTTTGTACCAAATACTTAAAATTTCATCAATATGGATAATACAAGATGGCATATCGCCTGATATGTTGCTGTTATCGGTCTACATCAAGGAAACAATATCTAATAGCGGTATCCCCGACATGTTGATATGGATATATCATCGATTTTTCAATGATATATTGGGATATGTCAATCCATGATTGTGGCCATGCACTTATTCTAAAGGAGATAGTTTTGGATGGACGAGAAGAGAGTTTTTATGGGATTAGAAGAGAGGAACTTGGAGTGAGGAGATGGGGAGCATGCCAAGTCATGTCGGGGGGGGGGGGGGATAACATGAATGGGTGATTCAAGAGAAGTTAAAAAATTCGAAGGTGAAGAGTGATAAATCCCATCGGCCAACTAAGGCAACTCATGGTAAAGTAAACGAAACAAAATACAGCAGAAAATAAAAAAAGGAATAGAAACAAATTAGGCCTGCTTGACTTACAGTGATTAGTCTCATATATAAATTAAGCTCTCACGTGTATTGGCGATGAAGTAGTTATGGGGCAACATGTATGGCACATCATAACGTAAAAAAATTCTTTTTGACGATTACGATTGACACTGTGCGCATGCATGTGAGTCATTGTGATTAATTTGGGGTGGTTGCCTTTGATATACTTGAAACAAGATGAGTATATTCATTGTGGATTGTTTTGATTAATTTATTATTCTGTAGATATACATGAAATGATACGAGTATGTATCCACGTGCACTGCTTTTTGCTGAGTTAAAACTGTATGTAATTTTGGGTTTGATCCTATTACTTTGCTTGGTCATTTGCAAACTGCCACTTGCACTACCATACATTGCTTGTACTTGATGGGTTGAGACTTGGAGTAGGGGGGTTTCACATGTTAAGCTGTACATGTACTGAATCTGCGAGGTTTTTACTATGCTTTATCAATTGCTTTTGCATTTGGAAAGTGGGATATAAGTACGTCTTTGAACAATATTTAATAAAAGAAATATATTGATTAGGAATATCTGGTTTCAAATTTAGTTATGGTCCCTGACAAATCTATTTGAGGCGATGAATTCGTGTAGCGGAAACCACTAAGTGAGATGACAGTTTTTTTTGTTTTAACACAGCTGATTTTGATCTTTGGCTGCTGCAGGTTAACGAAAGTATGCTTTGACAAATGTATTGAAAAGAGGTCTGTGCAAGACTACCTAGCAAATTACATCGATTTATGTTTTCTATTGCTTTTGTGACACTCTTTGACGAATGATCTTTGCTTTAGGTATTTGTATCGATTTATGTTTTCTAGTTCTATGTCTGCGCCATTAGTATATTCTTATTATTCTTGCTTTCAGGTACAAGGAGTCTGAACTCAACATGGGAGAGAATAGTTGCATTGATCGTTGTGTTTCTAAGTATTGGCAGGTATATCAGTAAACATGTGTGGTAGCGTCATAATATCGGAGTTTCATCTTTCAGTTTTATGAATTTGGCTCGAACTCGAATACACAATCTTGTTATTTCTGTTTAAATACATTCCATGTTTTCTAGAAAACTTGGGTAAATTACACGAACGTCCTACATTTTGGAGTCAATACTAAAAAAGGCCCGGTGTGACATGCATATCAATGTTGTAATATTTTTCCAATGGCATATTTTTTTATTTAAATAAATATTTAACCTTAGGGATATGCCCTTAAAATGAGTATCTTTTTTGTCGTTATCTTTGTTGTAATTATTTTCTGAGAATTATCATTGTTATAATTATAAATGGAACGCCTAGAAGATTTTGATATGCTAATAACAATAACAACAAGATATAGTCAATTAATAACCCTTAATCAAAACCTGGAATTTCATAGACTGTATCAGTAAGGTAATATGCCATTTGAACAAAAAAACACTGTGTCAATATTTACCCCAATCTTTGAAACATTTTATGTAATCTACATCAAGATGTTTATGTGGGCATCTTTATATCTGATGGGCTTTCCTAGTGCATGACTTGGCTGTATGAAGAGATGTGTGACGGCCATAGGTGTTAAGGCGCATGCCTAGGCGCTCCTAGGCGCCCAGGCGCCCCAGGCCGTGCGCCTAGAACCAACGCCTTGCTTTTATAGCAAATGGCGTGCGCCTTGGGTCGACTGGGCGCCTAGGCGGCCGCCTAGGTGCGCCTAGGCACGCCTTGACGCCTAGGCGACTATTTTTCATGCACACTACACAGATATCTCATTTTCAAAATGCTTTATACATTGCGCATTTACAAAAAGTGCTATACATAGCGCATTTTGAAAATGTGATATACACGTCATATTTTTGAAATGCGATATAATTTCTTAATAATCTAGCATCCAAATGCGATATTTTTGAAATTTCTTGATGCCACTTTGAAAACGCCTAGGCGCCCAGGTGTAACGCCTTGTCGCCTTGTTGCCTTAATAACCATGGTGACGACTGCTTCGTATGTTCTGGTGGTGAATGGAAAACAAGAGGGTGGCTTCTTTTAGTCACAACGTGGTGTTATGCAAGGATGTCCTTTGGCATCTTTGTTATTTGTTGTGGTGGCAGATTGACCCGTACCGTATGGTGTCCATGGTAGGAGAGGGTGGTTTTCTAGCTAGTTTTCACACGAATGCGATTTCGATCCTCGTCCTATCTCAACAACCTCTAATGATGGTGGAGGGCGCTGTGAATTCATCTCAGCTTGCCTCCTTTGATTTGAGCATGCCCCACTAGAATCTAAAAAAGCTCCTTTCCTGCCTAGCTTAATATATTCTAGTGGTGATTTCTACAGCTAGATTTTGATACCTACAAATATCAATTATAAAAGTGATGTTAAAAATGTCATAGAAGTTACGATTTTATTTGTGGAGGATGAGATTGAGATCGCAGAAAGATTTGCCATTGTGCTTAAGCTGTTTGGGTTGATCTCGGGCTTATAAATTAATCATGCAAAGTCCGCTTTTGCATCTTGTGAGACTACTCAATGGATACAACAATAACCCTCCCTATCACTTATCTTGGTCCGCCCTTGGTAACGGCAAGCTTCGGCAATTAGAGTGTCATCCTGTTATTGAGAAGCTGTAGAAGTTGGCATGCTATAGTGATACGTGTCTCTCGAGAGGTGGACACCTTGTTCTATTGAAGGTGGTTTTTTTGGTTGTCCATGTGTTCTTCCTGTCTACGTGCCAAAGTTTGGGTGGCTGTTGTTCTGTGGTCTTTGTGTATTGTTCGGAATGGATATCTCCTTTGAGGTGAAAGAATATACGTAAAAAATGCAATTGAGCATGCCAATAGCTTGAAGTCCTTTTGGGCTTTATAATTCTTTTATATATACTTTGAATATATAGATATTCGTGGCATCTTCTCAACGTCTTACTCGTTATTTTCAAAAATAATATAATGTTTGTTGTATTCTTCCCAAAGAGTCATTTAATTTTTTTATATATATATATCCTTTTTAGTATTTATTCCCGACTTTGGGACCTTTTTTATAAGTTACCCAACTTCATAGGAGCTTTTCCAATGAGCTTTAAGCTCATTAGGATTGTAATGAGTACTCCCATTTTACAAACTACTAGATGCATATCCATGCTTCGCGGCATGCATAAAATTTTATGCGCTAAGAATATAACTTTTTTAAGAAGAGATAATATAAAATAAAACATAATAAATAAATAAAGTTTGTTTATTTATTATATACTTTGTTGTAGTTATTATTAAGAAATTCACTGTATCTGAATGAACATTAGATACAAAAGGTAAATCAATTAAGCAGCATATAATTTTACATCTCCATATATAAGATGGACAATCATTTCTATTGTAATAGTTTATATGTAAATAAATTTTTCCGTAGTATGTAAATTTGTAGTTTTAGTAATTAAAATGAAGAATTAATTTTATTTCTGTGCTTTAGTTTGTGTAACATAAAATGCTGGAAATCTATGCTGCTGCGTAATCAAGAACATATTTTATAATAATTCTAGTCTAATAATCATCGTCTTATTTGATGTTTGCAAAATAAAACAGGTAGAAGTTTGAAATATTTAAATAAATACTAATCCTCAACAGTAATATAACTTATCATAAATATAATGGAGGCTCAGAAATTGGCTTATACAGTTTATAATATAAGAAAATATGAAAAGTTGATGTAGTCTTTAAAAATTTACTCTAAGCGAAAACAAATTGAAATTAGCATTTTTTGTTATGCTCATATAAATTAACATACATACACATTTATGTATATTTTTACCAAGTAGTAGCTAGAAATTATTTAGTGATTATATATTATAGTAAAATGCAGAGAAAAAATAAAAATCAAATGAAAACAAAAGTTACATAAATGCTTTTGAATATATGAAATTTAGCCGAAGTATTCAAATGTGTATGAGAGAGAAAAAGGGACCTAGAAAGAGAGCTAGATAAATTTACTATTTGAATTTTCCATCTATCAACCATTACAAAAATATTTTTTGAAGACATGGATCGAAACTCTATATTCTATATTAATTGATAATTAGTAAGAAACAATTAAGATATATTTCTTTAAAATATGCATATAAACTAATATTTTCTATTGTGCACCTGTAATCAAGAAGAAATGCATTATGTTTACAAAAATAACATCAATATTAATACCATAGCATTTAATTTATGAAGTTGGAATCCAAAATTCAACCGAAATATCGATTTTAAATATTAAAGAGGTACAAAAGAACATAGAAATATCTCTACAGTATGAAATCTATATACCTATATAAAAGTTGGGTTTTTACCCAGCTTTTGAACATGTCGAAGGCTGTTGTTCTTCCATTTTAAACCTCGCAGCGGTGAGAGAGGGGTGTGATCCTGTAATCCCACCTTTCTCTGGGCCAAGTGCCATCTTCACCTTCTTTCCCTCCAACGTTCAATTCCTCACGCTCTCTTTCCTTATTGGTATTTGTTTATCCCACCACCATTTCCTCTCTCTCTCATGGCATTGACATACGCACTCTCTCCATCCCTATCCCTCTCTTTCCATATATAGAATATGTAAATATCAGTGAAAATTCCTCTCCACATCCTTATCCCTCTAAGTTATTGGATTCCCCGTTGAAAATTAGTTTCTTTATTTAGATTTCCTCATTATTCAAAGAGTGCTTTATATATTGAATTTTTTTACCCATGAGGTAATTATTAGAATATCTAAAAGCTAACATTGTAAAATTTATATTTGGTAACATCTATGTAATATGTCAATTATAGTATTAACATATTCTTCTATTATTGGTGGCGAATTGAAAATATTTTCTCCTTAGTATAATAAGCAAAAATAAATTGTTATAAATAAAAAATAAATATGCATTTCAATAAAATAATTCTATTAATTATTATAAATAATTCAATTGGTAAAGTTATATTTTAAACTCTAACCTTATCAATCAAATTTGTTAAAATAAAAATTAAATATATTGATATATAATATAAAGTTATTATGATGTAGCTAATATGTGGATGTGTATGATGATCCATCTCACAAAGTTATGTAAAAAAATGTGTTGTTGAAATATATTGCATATAAACTATTATTTACTGTAAAAAATTTCCTTATGTTCATCTTATGTAATTTACCCATAGGTCTCTCCTCTATATAAGAGAGTCTAAGATTCCTAGGAATAAACAAGTCTTTTATTTTCCCCAACATGGTATCAGAGTCGCGGTCCTAGATAGAAGCTTAGTACCCTAACCCTAATCCACACCTGCCCCCCTCCCCCCCGCTCTCCCATCGTCGCCGGTACCATCATCTCTTTTCGCTGGCCGATTCCCCTCCTTCCAGTCGAGCAACGCCGCCACCCGGTTCCCCTTCTTCCATTGGCTGCTCTCCGTCGCCGGCACTTATAGCCGTCAAAACCGGTCGCCACTGGGGTCGGTCCTTGCTTCTCGTCGTCGACATCTTGCTTGTATCAAGGTCCATGGATAGATTTGAGTGCATAAGTCTACATATGCATCAAATCCTCTCATGTCTGTGTAAAGATTCATCCTTTGGTCTACAAAACCCTAGTGATCTTCATCTGACGACGTTTCAAAAAACAAGGTTGACGTACCCGCCACAGGCACATTCAGAGGTCCAGCTCCTATTGTCAAGACGAACGAGACGAATTATGAAGTCTAGGCTATGCAGCTCATAAACATCATGGAGTTTAATGGTAAGAAACATATTCATACCGAGGATGAGCCATTGGAAAAAATTAGGGTTAACACTTCGTGGGAGGCAGATGATGCATACACCAAAGTTTGGCTTTCAGTAACATTGTCGATAGAGATTGCCAATGATGTGTTAAATCAACCCACTGCTAAGGCGATGTGGGGTATCCTCGCAGCAACATATTCTCAGGCGAGGAATGGGACCAAAATTCTCCAATTTCAGCTTGATATATTTACTTTCAAGTGGAACGACGACCTCTTCATTCAATGTATATATCCTTGCGTTGGATGTTTGATAAGCTCCATAGCTTCATGCCTCTCACGTCGACTCTAGAGCAGCATAAGACATGTAGGAATGCTACCATGGTTAGTGTATTCCTAGCAACCTTTGACCCTGAATATGATACTGCTCGCTCCCAGATTCTAGCGGATGCCACTATTCCTCCAATTGAGGAAGCTTTCGTAGGCTCAGCAAGATTACTGTTAAGTCTACATCTACTGGCAAGACTTCTTCGGCAACGACAGTCTCTCGAGGCAGAGGAGGTTCTTCTTTTGTGTACGCATGCCTCGTGGTAGAGGAGGCTGCATTTGTCAACCCTGCACGTACTGTGACTACTGTCACCGTCCGGGTCATACAAAGGATACATGCTACTCCAAACATGGTTTTCCGACATCAGCCCGTGTCGTAGAGCAGATTGAGTCTCCAACCACTCCTACTTTAGATCAGAGGTTCTGTGACCTCGTTGCCAGACTGCGAGATATCATGCCCCATCTTCTTCACCATTTCCAGGAGGTCACTCAGATGTAGCGACCTTCACATCTACCAGTACTTCTACTACGACTAGTACCTCAGGTAGTACTTATGCTTTTACATCCTGTCATGGATCTGATAATACTGAGTGGATTATGGACTCTGGGGAGACACATCATTTATCTGGGGACAAATATCAACTTACAACATAGAGACAGGTTCCACCTGAGAGAACTGTTGTGATAACCGATGTGACTCATTCCCCGATCTCTGGACATGTGGAGATTAGTTTGACGCCTTCGATGCGGTTACAGAATGTGTTACATGCTCCTAATTTCTCTATGAACTTATTATCTATTAGCCAGATAACGAAGGATTTGCATTGTAGAGCTATATTTGACCCATCGTCTCTTGTTTTTCAGGATATTCTTACGGACAGAGTGATTGGTTGTGGCCGTGAGCAGCGTGATCTTTATCGCATGGTCCATACTCCCTATGTTAGCGTATCCTCTCATTCAACATGACCAGTTTTTCCCTTCACATGGCATCTACGTTTTGGTCACCTCTTTTTTCAGAAGATGTGTCATATTTTGCCGCCGATTTCATCGGATTCTTTCTTCCAGTGCAAGACATGTCAGTTAAGAAAGCATAACCGGTCTGCTTTTCCTAGTCATCAGAGTCGGAGCAATAGTTCCCTTTTTGAGTTATTTCATGTTGACATTTAGGGTCTGAGTTGTGTTCCCGATCATAAGGGACACCGATATTATCTTGTTGCTGTTGATAATTTTTCTCGTTTATCATGGGTCTTTTTATTGAAGAATAATCTGAAGCAGGGGATGTGATCAAAACCTTTATAAATGAAATACAAAATGTTTTCTCTTCGTCTGTGAAATCACTTAAATGGTCTTGGTGGTAGGGCAGTGTGCCTACCACCCAAATGACCGGGTTTCAAATTCCACCATTATGTAGATTGCGTTAGGTAGTCGACAACCAACGTAAAAATAGTCGAGTCTTTCAATATGGATTTGAGCAAGAATCCATGTAGCCAATACTACTTATAGTGAGAGAAGGCTTCATCATTTTTTTTTGTGAAATTTGTGAGAACTGATAATGCTATGGAATTCTGTATTCGTGCTCCATCACATTTCTTTTCATCCAGTGACATTATTCATCAAACAACCTGTGCTTACACTTCTCAGCAGAATGGTGTTGTTGAGAGAAAGTATCGCCATTTACTTGATGTCACTCGGATGCTTCTTATTTTGAGTCGTGCCCCCCCATTCATTTTGGGGCGATGCTGTTCTCACGACATGTTATCTGGTGAATCGCATGCTCTCGTCTGTCTTGGGTGAGAAAATTCCTTTCTCCATAGCTTTCCCTGAGAAGAAGTTGTTCTCACTTAATCATGTTTTTGGCTCTAATGCATCCGTTTACTAGTTGGCTCCAATTTTTGACAAGCTCTCTCCTAAAGCTGTCAAATGTGTGTTTGTTGGGTACTTCATGACCTAGAAGGGATACTAGTATTATGATCCATTGCTCATGAAATATTATATCAATACTAATGTCACATTTTTTGAGTTTGTGTTGTACTTCTCTCCTACTGGTGTCAGGTTAGCTTCACTGACTCTGATGATGAGGTTTATATGCCACCTCCTCCTACGAGTCTGTCATCTCCTCTACCAATGCTTGTTGTTCCACCACCACCACAACCTCCACCACCACCTCCTTTTACCCAGTTGTATGTACCCATTGTTCCACTACTACCAAAGTTCTATACTCGTCGGCCTGCCTCTGCTCATGGTTATCGCCTGTCACCCATCACACCCCATGTTTGCTTTGATAAAATGATTTTCTAATGATGGGTCTGGAGATGTATCTATGCAGGGATCATTGTAGGAGATGAGCTCACGGATGGAGGAGGCTCCCGATGACCTGGATATACCTATTGCAATTCAAACGCAAAGGCATACTTGTGCTTCATATCCCCTTGCTTCCGAAGTCTCCTTTCATCGTCCGACGGGGGAATTTCAGAGATTTATTGTTGCTCTATCAGTCGCGGACATTCCACAGAATTATCAAGATGACTTGAAGGATAATCGTTGGAGTTTAGCTATGGAGGAAGAGATGGATGCTTTGCAATCACGTGATACATGGAATTTGGTGTTTGCTCCTTCTGGGATCTCTGTTGTCAGTTGTAAATGGGTGTTTACTATTAAATATCACGCGGATGGGAGCCTTGATCGTTACAAGGCAACATTAGTGGCACGAGGATTCACTTAGACCTACGACGTGGATTATATGGACACACTCTCTCCAGTTGCTCGTCACTCAACTCTACGTGTTCTTCTATCAGTTGCAGTGATACGTGATTGACCTTTGTTTTAGCTAGATGTTAAAAATATTTTTTGTATGGAAATCTAGAGGAAGAAGTTTACATGCAGCAACCTTCGGGGTTTGCTGCTGAGAAGGAGTGTTAGCAGGTGTGTAGACTCCATAAGGCAATATATGGCCTTAAACACGGTCCAGGGGCATGGTTTCAGAAGCTCTTGGATATGATTGAAAGGCAGGGTTTCAAGAGGTCAAATGCAAATCATTCACTCTTTGGGCATAAAACACCTAGAGATACTGTCGTCATCATAGTCTACGTTGATGATATACTTGTTACACGAGATGATGCGCAGGGATAAGGACGGTAAAAAATTTCCGGGTTGTTAGTTTGTTACTAAGGATCTTGGAACCCTAAGGTATTTCTTAGGGTTATAATTTGGTAGGAATGCACAGGGTCTTGTGATGACCCAAAGGAAGTATGTTACATACTTGCTTGTTGAGACATGCATGGTTGGGTATCGACCTTCTATTACTCATATGGATCCTATGATTAAGTTATACAATGATGATACATATGAGGTTGAGATGAGGAGATATAGAGAGGTTGTGAGAAAGCTCCTCTATGTTACTATTACTAGACCTGATGTCTCCTTAGCAGTGAGTCGTGCGAGTCTATTCATGAAGCAGCCCCGACAGACACATTGATGTTATTATATACATGATATTGAGATACCTAAAATCTTCTTCATGTGCATAATTACTATTCAAGAAAGGAACAACTCTTTTTGTCTCTGCATATGCTGATGCAAACTATGCATGGTGTCCTAAGGATAGGAAGTCTACTTCGGCTTCGCAGTGCTTGTTGGTAGTTCTCTTGTTTCTTGGAAAAGCAAGAAACAAACAGTGGTGGATAGATCAAGCGCCGAATCTGAGTATAGGGCTATGGTACAAGCAAGCATCGAAATGATGTGGGTTCGAGTAGTGCTAGTAAATTTACATATAAATGTACCTTTACCCATGCAACTACATTGTGATAATCGGGCTGCCTTGTTCATTGCAAATAATCGTGCATTCTATTAAAGAATGAAGCATATTGAGGTAGACTGCCAGTATACCGGAGATATGATTCAGAAGGGTTTGATTTCTACCTCCCATGTTAGTTCATGAGAGCAAACGACATATATCTTTACCAAGGTATTGCTCAAAAGGCTATTTCAAAAGTGTTCTTCCAAGCTGAGCATGATTGACATCTATGCTCCATATTGAGGGGGAATGTAGAGATATTTCTATGTTCCTTTGTACGTTTTTCGTTATTTTATTTCTTTATGTTCATCGTATGTAATGTACCCATAGGTCTCTCTTCTATATAAGAGAGCCTAAGGATCACAAGAATAAACAAGTCCTCTATTTTTCCCAACATATACATTTTGAGAAAAATACATATTGATTTACAAACATCATGCCATATTCTTACTATTAATGATCATTTTTCACAAAAATCAAACCTTAGATTGCTACGAAATGATTGTAACTTTATTTGTAGTATATGTCTTTTCTAATTTTACAAATGATCATTTTGTACTAGTTTGAGGTTTGCTTTTTGTGAAAATAGTCGTTAATAGTAAGAATATGACGACCTTAGTAAAATAATAAAAATTTTGCTTAAAATAATTGTAAACACTTGTAAAAATGAGTGTGCTCATTACACTCCTAATAAGCTTAGAGCTCATTGAAAAATTTTCCCACATATACATATTTAAATGTATATATGTAAAACCTTGAACTTGGCATTTCTCAGATTCTATATCATAAGATCCGGCTCGTCAAGAGGAAACCAACGGAATTTGTTTCGTATAAATCGGACTTTGTTTGGAATTGTTATGATTTTCGGAAGAAAGAAAGGTAAAGAGGTTTTAGATGTCATTAATCCATAATGACCTTCATTAAGATTAATTAAACATGATTAAAAAACTAATGACCATTAGCGAACACTAATCAATAGTTAGCAAAAGATAAGCCTAAGCCGCGAAAGTTAAATCATGATTAGTGAAAGTTAATCACGATTAGCGTTAATTAAGCATCATTAGCGAATCTTGAATCCTCTGGAATGTTCTAACTTAAGACCTAAGTTTCGGATAAATTTTGGCTAAAACCATGGGTCAAAACCATGGGTTGTTAACCGTGGTTAAGGGCTAAACCATGGTTAGCGGTTTTCTGGAGCCTATAAATACCCCCTACCCATTCATTCTCTACGATTTCCACTACCACCACCACCACCCCAAGGGCTAGGGTTGAGAGGTCGGGAGGAGTGAGGCAGGGAAAGAGCGCTAGCGAAGCGCTGCCGGGAGAACGAGGAGGAGAAAGGTACGATCCTCTCTTAGATTGCTTCGTAAGTTAGGATTTCAATTCATCATCTTTTCTTTCAAGCTCTGTTCTTGATTCATCTTTCTTTCCGATTCGTTTTCTGTTGTGGTTCGAGGAGAAATCTGTGTAACACCTTACTTAGGTGTGGGCGGCTATGCACGTCGGTGAACCCTGTGATTCGTCACACATTCACTCACGTAAGACGCGTGGTGTCTTCGATTCTCCATCGCTTATGTTTCTATTCTTTCAATTCTACTTTTATAGTTATTTTGATGGAGAAATCTGTATAATACCCTACTTAGGTCCGGGCGGCTTTGCACGTCAGTGAACCCTGTGATTCGTCACACATTCACTCATCTAAGACGCGCGGGTATATACCGATTCTTCATCTCTTACCGTTTGAGTATATTCTTTCATTTTCATTAATGTTTTCCTCTCGATGATTTTATAGAGGAATCTCTTTCCATTTTTCTTTTAAAATATGTCATAATATGAAGGGAAATTCTGTCGAAATTTTTATAGAAATATCTCCCGATACAAGTGGAAATTTTGCCGAAATTTTCCTAGAAATATCACCCTATATAAGTGGAAGTTCTGCCGAAGTTTTAAGAGAAAATATGTTCTTCGTATTCTTCGTGTTCCTCGTGTGTTCTTCGCATTCTTCGTGTTCTTCGTTCGTTCTTCGTTTTTTTGGCACGTTCTTAGTGTTTTTTATACAAAAATGAAATTCGATCATTTCAGGAGTTACAAATCTTTCTTATTGAAAAAGAATCACGATAAAGCACTGTATACGTGAGAGAGAACTCGATTAGATAACGAAATCCTTCATTTTGCTGTTTGGTTTTCATATGAGATCGTTGAAATTTCTGATTTCATGTTCTTTGCTATGAAGAACCCTAATTTTGGCTATTTTTGAGAAAGTATGAAAAGTTGCTTTGTGATTTCCACTAAAATAAGGTTTACGCATCGAATTGATGCAGTGGCTTGAAAAGTTAGGCTTTGAGAGTTAAAATTAGCATAAATACGAGTATATATGCATATGCAAAATATATATGTGTGAGTTTATACTAAGTGTTGATGATTATGTAAATCGAAGACTTAACGAAAGAATTACGTAGTGGGAATTTATGTGTTTTGAGTTGGATCTTGAAAAGGATCGTGTGTCACGTTAAGGATGATTGGGACTAGAACTACAGGTCGGGCATGCAACTTGTAGGTTTGTCGGAAGGAACCCGTATTGACGTTTCCCTACCTAGGTGGTACACGGTTGCCCTGTTATGATAAATGCGCACGAAATGAATGATTTGCAACGTGTGGTACCGAGAGCCAATATCTTCGAGTTGAACGAATGAAGATGTGGTCGTGCCATTTGGAGGCACGGGTGGTCAATAGCGGCTCGGTCATGATAACATGTATTTAAAGCCGCCAGGTTATGTGATTAACGGTTAGTTTGAGGTTTTAAGCAACCGGGGTCGTCGAGGACAGTGTGCTCCTTTGTTTTACAGGTTGAGGGTTAGAGACCCTGATTAATAAAAGAAAAGAAAAATTGTCAAGGTAGTTGGAGGATTGGTTGAGGCGATGTGCGGCAACATAAGCTCATCAGATCAACGTAATCTCCAATCCCGAAGTATCCACAGCTTCAGAGTACAAGAATGGTGGGGGTTCTCCTGGACTAATCCCTGATGTGGAATAGAAAGGAATATGACTTAAATTAATGAGAAGGAATGCGACTTTTCATGACAACAAGTTTTGCAAAATTACTCCATTTTGTTTGCTTTTCTGTTCTTCGTTACTTAGCATTCGTTAATTGTTATCCTATGATTTATGGAAAACCCCACAGGTGTCGGTGAGCCATCGTAAGGACTTTAGTAATCCGGTCAGCTTACGTAGTAGACATCCAGCCGGCCACAATATATTTACTTTGTAAGGTAGTTAGTAATCTTTTTGTGTATTTTCTTTTCAAGTTGATGTACATGTTGAGGGTTTGAGACCCTGATTAATAAAAGAAAAGGAAAATTGTCAGGGTAGTATTGGAGGATTGGTTGAGGCGACGCGCGACAGCATAAGCTCATCAGATCAACATAATCTCCAATCTCGAAGTATCCACAGCTTCGGAGTACAAGAATGGTGGGGGTTCCCCTGGACTAATCCCTGACGTGGAATAGAAAGGAATATGATTTAAATTAAAAAGAAGGAATGCAACTTTTCATGACAATAAGTTTTACAAAATTACACCATTTTGTTTGCTTTTCTCTTCTTCGTTACTTAGCATTCGTTAATTGTTATCCTATGAATTATGGAAAACCCTACAGGTATCGGTGAGCCATCGCAAGGACTTTAGTAATCTAGTCAGCTTACGTAGTAGACATCCAACCAACCACAATAGATTTACTTTGTAAGGTAGTTAGTAATCTTTTTGTGTATTTTCTTTTCAAGCTGATGTACATGTAAATGGTTATAGTGGGACAATGTATCATGTGAACTTTATTTTGTAATTGGAAAAATGTTAAAATACTTTCTTCTGAGTATTTTTATTTGCAGTTTGTTTTTGAATGTTAGTTGTGATTGCTTAATATATTATTTTTGAGTAACCAGATCTGGATATGGGAGGATCCGACAACCCAGATCTGGGTCGTGAGAATATATATAGGGATTTTTACCTAGTAGACCCTATAAACTTGTTAAATGACCTCTACGACCCTTGACACATCGTAATTCCTCCCTCGACCCCGTAAACTTGCTAACTCTTATCGTATAGACCCTGTGGTTAACTCCCATCAATTTGACGGTTAAAACTAACCGGATTCCGTGAATTTCATTTCCATAATACCCACTTTGTTTCTCAAAATTACAAAAATACCATTCCTTCTCCCTGACGCCTCCTCCACAATATCTCCTCCTCCCCTCCCCTGACCTCCCCCTGCCTCCTCCCGACCTCCCCTCCCTGACCTCCCATCCAAGGTTGCAAAAGTCGGTAATCGGTACTCAGTCGGTATTGACTAAGGATTAATCGTCAGTCCAACGATTAATCGGATTTAATCAATCCTTAATCGGCTTTGATTTTTTAAATATATAGCTCATTTTTATACATATATTATTATATATTGACACATATTTATGTATTTTTTACTATCATAATGAATCAAAAGAAGTATTTGAATTTAAATAAAACATTAAGCGTATTAAAGTAAGTTTGATTTTAAAAAAATAGTAAAAAAATGGCATCTCCAAGCAAAAATTGGTTGACTGATGGAACTAGTCGATACTCGGTCGGCCACCCCACTGACTAGACTAGTCGGACCTACTAGTCGGGCTAGTCGGGTGACTTTTGCAACATTGCACCCATCTGCCTCCACCCGACCTCCCTCCCCTCGTCGCTTGATGTGGTGTAAATGATAGGAGAAAATTCTTCCTTCAACCATATTTTATACATGGGGAATTATGCAAGTAAACGACAATTACAAGGGTGCACGCAAATCGACTGATGTGTTGACACAATACTTGCTTAAAAATATTATACTAGAATTCCCAGTTGATCGGATTTGATATTATGACATGTTTTTTAATTTCATGTTTTCGTCACAAAAATAAGAATTATTACATTTATAATATCTTTTTATGACGCATTACAAGAAAGTTATTGTCGTTCTTTACGACATTAATCAAAATGGACTTAGTTAAGACTCGGTTATTTTGGTCTAACCACCGATCTCACATCGGAGGTTTGTCGTGAAGATCCTAGCGAAACTTGTGCCAGATCTGAGGCACGAGTCCGTGTGCGGTAGCATGACTGGTCGACGCAAGATGTGTGTGGCCCGACGTCGCTTGAGGTGGCAGTCAGACTGTAGGCGCAAGGGCACATGAGGTGCACATACTAAAGAAGAGGGGCCGCGAGGTGGCGCGTAGGATGTAGGCACGTGGTGGCATCGTGAATTGGCGCATAGGTTGTAGGCGTGATACATCATGTGTGTAGGGCCCGGAAAGTGAGCGAGGGTCTGCGTGACGGTGCAAGATGTGTTTGGGGCTGCGCAAACGGGCGAGGGCACTCGGGTGGATCAGAGAGTAGCACGCGGACGATGCAGGATGCACTTTGGGGCCACGTATACGGGCGACATCGCTTGAGGTGGAGCAGAGAGTAGCACACAACGGTGGGTGCAAGAGTTGATGTTGGGTTCTCCTCAAGTCATGGTGACGGCCTTAAAGAAGATGAACAGTATACTCCTTCGATCCCCTTTCTTGGTCGAGAATGGGTTTCTTATATAACCAACAACACGGAGATGGGTTATCCTCAGGAAAGAGATGACGTGAGGAGGTGAAAGGGAAAGGAAGAAGGAGGAGAAAGAAGTAAGGAGCTAGAGGAGGAAATCCTGCTGTTGGACCTACTGCAGTTTGATTAACCCAATTCTAAACCCAAGCAAGTTAACCCAAGAAGTCTCAAATTAACGGTAGAGATTGTGGGTAAGACGGAGCAAGTTTACGAGGTCGATGAAGGAATTGCGATGTTTCAAAGGTCGTAGAGGTCATTTAACAAGTTTATAGGGTCCATACCACTTTCTCGCATCTTATCCTCGATTGGAGCTATACCAACTTTTCTTCTAATTGCATCATTCCGAATCCAATCTTTACGTGTGTGCCCACGCGTCCACCTTAGTATTTTCATTTTTTACTACTGCCATTCTCTACACATGTCTATGGTTCACAGAATCATAGACCAACATTCATATTCATAGAGCATAATAGGTCTCACATCTGTTTTGTAAAACTTTCCTTGATTTTCAAAGGGTTTTTCTTATCACAGAGAACAATAGAGGCTCCCTCTCCACTTTAACGAGCCTGCATTTATTCTATTAGTAACATCTCCATCAATTTCTGCATTATGTTGTAAAATAGATCCCAGGTATCTAAAAGAATCTCTCTTTTGAGTGTTATCGTCACCAATTTTTTACCCTGAATCTTTCACCATTGCTTCTATCAAAAGCGCACTCCATATATTCAGTCTTAGCCCTACTTATACGATATCCTTTAGTCTCCAATGCATGGCTCCAGACCTCAAGCTTCTCATTTACTCCATCTATAGTCTCATCAATCAACACAACATCACCAATGATAATATACACCAAGGTATCTCATCTTGAATGTAGATTGTTAACTCATCCATAACCAAAATAAAAAGGAATGAACTCAAAGCTGAGCCTTGATGCAAACCAATGTTGATGTCAAAATAGTCAGTCTTCCCACACTGGATCCTTACACAAGATGAAGACCTATCATAGATATCCTTTATGAGGTTAATGTATATGACATGTACTTGTCTCTTATCCCAAAACTCTCCACAATATCTCCCGTAGGACAGAATCATAAGCCTTCTTCAAATCAATAAAAATCATATGGAGATTCTTCCATTTTGCTCTATAAATATCCATTGTTCTCCTCAACAAGTGGATGGCTTTAATAGTCGAGCGACCTGACATGAATTCAAATTGGTTTTCTTTTACTTTGGGAACTTGCCTCAACCTTCTTTTGGTCACACATTTCCCAAATTTTCATAGTATGACTCATCAGCTTGATACCTATGTAATTTGAATAATTTTGAATGTCTCATTTGTTCTTATAAAGAGGCACTGCGGTGCTTCTCCTCCAATCTTCAGGTATTTTCTTGCTTCGCCAAATAACATTGAATAAAATTTTAAGCCAAGTCAAACCACACTCACCTAAAACTCTTCATACTTTAATAGGAATGCCATCAGGTCCTACACCTTTCCCATGTCTCATAAATTCAAAGCCTCCTCTACTTTCTTCATTTGTATTCGTATATAGCTTGCATGATTCAAGTAACTTTCACTACTTGCTAGATTTTTCGAAGTGATCTCTCTATCTCCTTCCCCAATGAAAAGCTTATGGAAATACTGCTTCCATCTAGTCTCTATATCCTTCTGAGTAACAAGCACGTTATCTTTCTTTTTCTTAATGCATCTCACTTGAGAAAGGTTTTTGATCTTTCTTTCTCTTGCTTTGGCCAACCTGAATATATCTTCTAACCCTCTTTAGAGTCGATATTTTTGTACAAAACTTCACAAGCTTTTGCTCTTGGCTTCGCTAATAACCTTCTTTGCTTCCTTATTCGCTATTTCGTAATTTGTGACAGTTTCCTCTGTTCTATCCATAGACATAGCTTTGACGCATGCTCTTTTAATTTTAATCTTCTCTTGCACACCTGCACTCCACCCCCAAGCCTCCTATCCCAGAGCAAGGAAGGAAATATCGATATCGGTATCGTTTCGATACAATGTCGATACCGATATATCGGCGATATATCGACGCATATCGCCGAAACCCGGTATCCATTAGGCATTTTCTCCTGTCGATACCCGATATCGTCCATATCGGCGATATATCGGTGACCTGTCGATACCGATATATCGCCGATATATCGACGAAATATCGCGATATGGCGATCCCTGTCCCAGAGCTCCTCTTTTTGACTCCCATAGCATCTTTTTGGTTGTCATTCGTATACAAGTTGCTATCGCCTTACACATCTCATTTGCACTTTCGTTACAATCCCGAGATAAGTCTTATAAAACCTTCTCCCTAAAGCTTGATTGCTTCAATTGGAGATTCCACCATCTAATTCTAGTGTTCTTGGAAACCTTCCTTTTCTTTACCAACCCTTCTATTTACACATCCATGACTAACATGCGATGTTGGGTTGTCAAACTCTCCTGAGATTACTTTGCACTCTTTGCAATACAATCGATCTCTTCTCTTCAACACAAAGTAATCTATCTATGTTCTAGTCGGGCCACTCATAATAATTAAATGCTCCTCCCTCTTCTTGAAGAGAGTGTTTGCTATGAAAAGATTATAAGCTGTTACAAAATCCAGAATGACTTTTCCCTCTTCATTTATATCTTCGAAGCCATGGCCTCCATGAACACTAGCATACCCCGAAGCATCCTTTCCCACATGTCCACTAAGATCCCCACCTAGGCAAATCATCTCTTTGTGTGGGATTCCTTGTATAATCTTATCCAAATCCTCCCAAAAAGCTTGTTTAATCCTTTCATCTAAATCAATTTGCGGTGCATAAACTGAGTGATGATATTCAAAATTTTTTCTTTGAGCATCAATTTTAACAAAATAATCCGACGCCCGAATCTTTGCACCTCAACCACAGAATCCTTCAAATCCTTATGAACAACTCCGGCATCATTTCTACCCTTATCTTTACATGAATACCAAAGTTTAAATTATGTCTTCTCGATCTCCCTTGCTTTCTCTCCAATCCATTTTATCTCTTGGAAAAACCAAAAAAGATAAATGTCTGGATAAATTAGTTTGCATTTAAGTAAAATACTATAATCGAAGTTCAGCCATACGTGAATAATTTAAAAAGTAACAACATTAAACCTGATTCAAATAAAATCATGTTCTGAACACCTTCTTCCGAATCATAACAAAACATTCCATATCATCAAGGGGCCCAAAATGATAAATAGCAGCAAATTATCGAAGTATATTTACATGTTACTCTGTAATAGAGGTAATACTATCACCCTTTCTCATTCAATAAAAATGTTCTTAATTTTTAAAGACATTTTTGAAACTAATCTCATTAATTGAAACTTCTATTCTTATATATTTAGAGCAAGATTAGTATCAAATTAAATCAATAAAGAACATGTAATCATGTGATGCGCATGCGATCAAAATTATTTTCCATGCCAACTAGGCAACTATAAATCACTAAAGAAAATCGATGTCAGATTTTTAAAATAAATATTTAAGAGCAGCAATAATGGATGATCAGTAATAACCATTTATTTTTACAATAAAAAATAAAAGGTGCACCATATATTAGTTTCATGCAAATTATAATTAACTGTGGAAGGATCCAATCCATGAACTTCATTTTTTGACAATATATTTGAAAAATGAACTTGAAGACATGGGGAGGATAAAAACTAGGAAGATGCATCTTATCCCACACAGTACATGTAATTTTATATTTTGAGTCATCTACTGACGTTCAATCTCACTAATTAAAGCCTTGTAGTTTAGGTGCTATTGAATATTATATTGACATCGAATGATTGGTAATATGCATTGCGTCATATTAGCCGATTTATTAGATAGTTATGGGCATTCAAATTATATCAATTTTTTTGCGAGTAATGCCATAATAAAAAATGTGACATTTATTTGATTAAAAACTATAAGTATCAACTACAACTCAATTTAAAATAACCGAGTCCTTACCATGCTAGTAATAATCATTTTATCTTTTTTTGGAATTTCTGCTATCATCCTAGAGATAAGTGTAGGTTTCCAGACTAGTAATCGTAAAAGAGGTATCCAATACCCTTGGTCACCAAACATTCCCCATTCCTGTTTTGCACCATTCCGTCATTCCTTTTATTGAGCATGATAATGCAAATCGGGATTTAATGAGCTCTAATATGCAACGTCAAGCAGTTCTGCTTTCTCGGTCTCAGAAGTGAGAAGTGCATTCTTGGCACTGGGCTGGAAGGCCAAGAGGTTCTATATTCGGGGGTACCGGCTATAGCCCAATTTGCGGGAAAGGTCAATTTTGTGGATACTCGCAAATTGGTTTTATCAAATAATGGGAACGTTATAACTATTCCGTTATTTTTGTATCATTGTTCCAACAAAAATACTTGTATGCATTGAAAACTTCGTGATGCCACTACACAAAATAGTGAAATAAGACATTTTCCTTGTAGATTTTTCCCAAAGAAGCTATTTTTCTGCTGCTGTAACAAATAGTAGTTGTCATTTGGTGAAGCTCCTTCTGGCACCTCTTACAAGTAATGGGGACTAGATAGAATGGCCCACATGAAGGACCATGTGAAAACAAAAAAGTGGGGGACAATTTAACTAAGATATCCGCCATATCCACCCGAACTTCTTTGGCAAGTGAACTAGTAATCTTTGACAATGCTATGCTGTAAAGTTTATCAATCAACACAATATCATCAGCGATTAACATACACCAAGGTATCTCATCCTGAATGTGACTTGCCAACTCGTCCATCATCAAAGTAAAACGGATTGGACTCAAAGTTGAACCTTGATCATATCAATGTTGATCTCAAAATAGTCAGTCTTCCCAGATTGTATCCTTACACAAGATGAAGCCCTATCATACATATCTTTCTGAGGTATTAGAAAACACTACTTCATTTCCAGTTCACTTCTGATTGTCAAATTAAATGTAAATAATCCATGTTCTGCTCTTTGGAACTAGAAGTGCTGCAGGTCCTCTTTGTGCTTGTAACAAAACTTTCTTCTCAAAATCACAATATTTTAAAAGTCATCGGTTTCTTTAAAGAACTTCATGAAACCACACTTGGAATTGAGATATCATTCAAAGAGAGCCATCAAATATATGGAGTTCCTTTATATTCTTATGTGGATGTTCCGATCCATATGGACTATGATTAGGTATTGTTTAATCGCCTTTCTTCAAGGCAAAACTGAAACGTAATCAAGTTGAATTCGGGAAAGTTTTTCGAACTCTTAGCCAAATATGTGATTCGCTATCTCATTTTATCCTTTTTAATGAAAGACGGAGTAGAGAGGAACTTAATAAAGTGTCATCAATTGCTCCAAGTTCTATTGAAAGAGAGAACACTTTCACCTATGTTCATCAAATCAAATGTGAATAATCAATCTTCTTCTCTTTGAAACAAGAAGTGCTGCAGGTTCTCTTTGTGCTTCTAACAAATACATCTTCTCCAAATCACCATATCTCAAGAGTCAATGATTTTCTACAAAGAACTACATCAAGATACACTTGGAATCAAGATCTCATTTGAAGAAGGATAGCAAATATATGGGCTTCCTCTTTATCTTGTTTGATGTTTCGATCCACATGGACCATGATTGGGATCTGTTTGATCACCTTTCTTTGAGAAATCTGAAACACAATCAAGTTGACTTTAGGAAAGCTTTTCGAAGCTGTAGACAAATTTTGTTAGACTATCTCATGTCATCATTTTTACTGAACGGAGTAGTAGATGGAACTTAATAAAGTGCCGCTAATCACTCCCAGGTCCATTCTTAAGCCCTCTTCAATTGGAGGTTGATGAGCACACAACAGGGGCACACACTATTATGAGCTACAGAGCCACAGTGCAAAAGTTCCATTGACACAGTCCTTTTCTCGACATGAAAAATAAGGAGTTAGAATATTACCGAAAAATATACCATGGGTCATGGCTCTATTGCTTGATGGATTTTTATGTTTGGAACAAAGGAAAAGAGGTGATAGGTGAGCTCAAAGTTAAGTGGGTATATTCAGATAGAATCATCGATCCACCTCAGGCAACAGGGTACTGACATCTCCGTGCTGGTTAGACAGATATGAGACAGACAAATGTTAAGTGTTCCCTTGCAAGAGCATCTACGAAGACCACCCCTCCGTATTCCTCAAGTTTCTCCAAATCAGCCGTCTCGGCTGATAGATTAATTTAGAGGTGATTTGAGATTGAATGAAGCAAGGACTCACGTGGCATGGACAGAGCTTCCTTCCATCTCAACACCTCTACTGGCTTGTATTGAAATGCAAAAACTTCAAGATATGTGGATATCTCAATCAAAATATAGTTTCATTTGCATTTTTAAGTTTGGACCCAAGGTGGTTAGTTGGCAATTCACCAAGAACTCGGACGACAATCCTTTTCCACTGAATAAGCCGGAGCACACACAGCATGCATCAATCACCTGTATCGGCAATACCAATGCTTCTACTGCATCATTATAATACATGGTGAAAGATCTGACCAATTTTCTTATCGGTAGTAGCTATATGCCTATATCATTCTTTATCCATCTTTGATGGTGGCTAGAGAAAGTCTATAGACAGGGGATCTGTATAAATACATAACATTGTATTTGTTCTAGAATTACATTTTGTGATTTGAATTTTCACAAGGATTTATGTGTTCATTATCATTGTCAATAGTTAATATGTCAGTGTTTACTAGACTTCCTCATTAGGATTTCTGCTAAATCATAGTTTATTCTGCAAAGTATGAAAATCTTTGAAGAGTTCAGTGACTAACCATCGATATGTGAATTGGGTGTAAATGAAATGTAAAGTACAACAAACTATTTCGCGGCAGATATTCATTTGGATATTTTTGTAGTGTATAAAGTATCAATGACACAAATAACCATTTCATTGGGCCTATTGTTGGTACATGGCCTCAAATTTCAGCGAAATTCAATCGAATTTTTGTCGAAATCGATATCCTGTCGAATCGAAATTCGACCGAAATGATCGAAATGACCGAAATATGAGGGCCCTAGTACAAAAAATAACCGAAATGACCGAAATTTTGATCGAATTTCGACCGAAATTCCACCAAAATTCCATTTCGGTTGGTCACTGAAATGGTGACCGAAACCGACATTTTAAGGCCTTGGTTGGTAGAGTTGATCTGACTGATCAACTATTTGTACAAAATGTGGGAATGATACATGGGAACCTTTATGTCTAGCTGCTAAATAGAAAGCTTATGGATCACGGATCTGTAGATCCTTCTTGACCATCAAAACATGGCCGCGAATTGCTTCGAGAGGGTGGTGGATGCTTCTCAAAGCGTCGATCCAGTGTCCCTTTCTAATTGAGACATATTCCCTACATTGGTCGAATGGATGGCCAGAGGGATACCTTGGATATTCTGATTGCCTTTGCCAGTGAAGAATATGATTCTTCAAGAAGAATATGATTCTTCAACACATTTAATTGCTTTCAGTTTGTTTCCATACATCTTGGGTGAAAGGGAGGCAAAAACTCGGCTTACCTTGTACTGCTTGCACTCACTTCAACATGCTCAGAGGCTTTTGCTAGCCAGATACATGCTTGCCGAACTGTGACAGGGAAATTAGCTCAGCTTGCTGAGTTTGCTGGAAATTTTTGGGTAGATTTGGAAAACCATAAATCCATAATATTATAGTCAAAGTGTATTGGTTGCTGGATGTTGATAATACACTCTTACTGAATCTTTGTATCCTTGATAATCAGCTATTTTTTTCCAAAAATAAATGTATTCAGAGGAAAACTAGATGAATTCTATACTAATACCCTAATGTTTGTTGAGTTGACATCATTTAATATTCTTAAGAGAATATGTTCCAAGCGGGCCACTTTTGAAGAAAAGGTGTCATACTTACTGTTCCTTAAGAGACAGTGCAACATGTTCTTTCATTATGTGCTTATCTTTGATATTTAGGGTGCAAACTGTTGGTTTTCCTTTCTCCGCATTTTATGTATTTTAAGCTGTAATCTCTCGTAGTTCTGTCATCTCATTTTACCTACGATTGCAGGTGACAAACTTGGTTGGACAGCTACTTGGTTCCAATAGACCCCCATTGTGAAAATCGTCCAAGAGCTTGAGAATTCAGGCAGAAGTATTCTTGATTGACTTGCTCTCTGATCAGGAAAAACACTGTTCTTGATCCCCTGCCTATTACTCGAAATCAGATTGTTTTTTTGGAGCTCAAAATTACCTCTTTTTGTTGCTTATAATAATAATACAGGCTATTTTTGTGTTTCTTTTTGAATATTTCGTGTATTTTTACCGGTCCTTGAGAACCATGGATAACTTCCCTTTTCGTCGCATATAATATGACATTGAGCTGTCATTGTAATTGAGGAAATTCTGTTAGCTCATTTACTAGCCCTCGGGTACGTTTCTGTGGTTTTCCCTAGCCACACAACCAAGTTTTGCTTTGATCACTGTCGAGCAACAATACATGACAAGGCGGACTGGAAAGGGTACAAAGAAAACATGGTTTGGCCCATCCGTTGAGTGGGATCAGTGACTTCCTAGGACGAGATTGGTTGTTTCATGCGTTGTCCGAGTTGAAGTGCTGGTCCCCCCGATAGACCGTGAATGGTGACACTTTGTTGTTTGGTACACCCTACTGTTACCGGGATGCGGGGCAGCCCGGACGGATTAGCCTCTGTTTGGACAGACACAAGAACCAGATAGGTGGCTAAAGATCCCTGCTCGATGGAGATATGGAGATTGAAAACGTTTATGTGCTCGCAATTGCGGGATGCTAATGGTAGTGGTTGAGTGAAAAATCTGTGAGATCTCTCAAGGCTGGGAGCCTGGGGCTTAGGATGTAGGCGAGCACATGAAAGGGGCTCCATGCTAACATGTGGAAAGAAGTGAAAAAATGTTTACAGAATTTCTTGTTATAGGGAAGAGATTATGTACTTGTCAATGTCTTTGTCCTAAAGTCCACGGATTCATCCCACCAATTGAGTTCCTGGATTTCGGATTGGGAGTTGGTTCTAAAGAAAGATTCTTCCCATTGTTAACTTGTTGGACCTAAACGTTTTGTTCAAGAAAGAAGAGGAAGGATTCATGGAATGTATATACATAGGCTGTTCAAGTTGTGGAGAAAGGCTTATTGCAGCCCGTCGTTTGTTTATTATCGAGCCAAATCCATCGCGTGCATTGCGTCAGCAGTTGCAGAATCTATTGGTGGTGTGTTTGCAGGTTTTATGCTCGATCGGCATCTGACAGGTACATATATTTGGACAGGAAGCATTTATGGATTTGGGCAGGCGCGTACATTTGTTCTCTCATGGGTTGTCGGCCGTTCCTTGTGTTGTCTCTATGGAGTCCGTGGATTTGTTTGTATGGAGGAGTAGATCTGTCTGCACCCTCACGTCGTTCTGATGCTCTTCTGCCATTTGTTGTATAGATCATGTTCAGCATCCGAGGAATGGAGACTCTTCCTCCATTCCCTGTTCCCTTTTTCTTCTTCTCAGAAACGATTGCCAATGCCATTGTGTGCTGCCATATTGGGTGATTATTTTATTTTCAGTCCTTTTTAGAATGGAGAAGTGGTTACCGTGTTTTCGTTTTTTCCATAATTCCTACGATTCTTCGAAATGTGTGCGTAGGAAAGTCTCGAGTATTCTGGAATCAAGCAATGGATAAAAGGGGATAAGTGAGTTTTCTATCGGTTCTGTTCGTTTGGAGGGCACTTTTTTGATGGATGAAGAGGGATAAATTTGCTATTTTTCGTTTAGTAAGAGAAAACATATGTTGATAACATAAATTCATCAACATCATGTTGAACTTGATTACGTTCATGTCCTCTATATCTTTTCTGCTGGAGAAAGTAGCGTAAGTGGAGGATCATTGGGTAAATATATCTCTCAATGTAGCGAAAAAAGCGACAATAATTAACTATCACATGTAAAGTAATTTCCAACACATGCTGTAGAAATGGATATTGGAATTTAATGGATGCATGAGATTCTAGGTGTCACTAAGTGGTAATCATGGTTGAGAATTCCTTTGCTGAATGGTGACTTAACCATCCAACTTAGTACACTTATTGTTAGATATGTTGAAGATTATAAGTTCGAATGAGTTCCCTCAGTTGAGAGCAAGTTTAATTTGTGCCTCATGCTCTACATAGGGTACGGGTTTCTTCATCTCATAGATGCCTTCATGGAGGTCCCTCCATTGTAAGTCCAACATCTATTGGGTGATCATCACGATGTCTGCCCCCCTTCCCCCCACCACCACACACCAATCCATAGGCTAATTCAATCGTGGGAGCATTGACCTATGCCCATCTTAGCTTCGAATACATGGAATCTAGATAATTTTCCCTACACGTGAGTATAATATATACACAATCTTATTTGACAGTGGGTGAGCCCAACCCAAGTCGTTCCTCAAAAGTCTGGACGTACAGACATCAACTTGCACATTTTATCGGGTGAAAACTGAAGGTTATAACCTTAAAGCGCATCACAGAAGTGTGAAGAACACATCATATGCGATCGGGAGCGACTAGTCACACTAGTTGCTCAGTGCATCGGAATTTAAAAATTTTAAAATGAAGAAACCACATGATCCACGAACACTTCTCGGATCGTTCATCTAAACCACAAAGAAGATATAGGAATACCTCTTGGAGCTTGGTTGTGATTATAATCCCTACACGAAGAGTCCGTCTGTCTCAAGTCTGAACCAATGGAGGAGATGCTTGAGAGCATGTTGATGAAACACTTCTTTCTCGCAATCCAAGATGTTGATCCAAGCGATGGATCTCCTGATTTCATCACACAAAATCCAAGGTCTTCTTCACATACTAAAAGCATCGAGGAAGACGAAGATCCACAAACGATCGAAGCAGTGGCATGATGATCGATATAAATTAATTCAATCAAATCAACATTCCGTGTAGGATTAGGAAGGAGACAATACTCCTTCCAATCAAGAGGGATGACCAACTTGAGTCCTAAATCAAGGTGGCCACCCACCCTCCTTGAAAGGAAGGTGCACTCCTTCCTTTTATATGAGATCCAGTATCTCATATAATCCTACATTATATACAACAAATTTTATTGTATATTATTTCAAAAAAATCATTCCAAATTAATTTGTGAAATACTAGTCATGTCATTGGAAATTTGTGAATCATATTCACAATAAAAAATAAATGTAAATTACATTTTCAATTAATTGTCCAATGTGAATCCAATTCACATCAACATTTAAATTGTAAATATTATTCGCAAATAACTCTATCTTATATATTATAAATCAAATTTATAATATATATAATTAATATGGATAGTGTTATCCACATTATTCATACCATGATAACTAAATCATATTTACTTATACTAGATCATCACTCTGATGCATCTAAATAATATGAATCGAATTCACATTATCCATGATAATTAAATCACATTTAATTATCCACTTCTACGTGCTTGGATACACATTTATCAATGGAATTATTTTTGAACTCCTTCAAGAATAATGCACTTTCTTTGCAGTTACTTGGAGATGAGGACATGACAATTGTACGATCCATGTATAGTGATTTTGATATTGAGACCATATCTCAAATCCATACCTTGGAGGCCTTTCATAGATGCTTGACTAAATCAATATCGTAGATATAATCTTCTCATTACATCTAAATCATATTCAAATTAATGTCCAACATTTGAACTAAGATCAGATCACTTATCTGTTGAGAGGAGTTGCTAAAATCCTGACATGTTTCATTACTCTCTCAGAATGGAAGCGTCATGGTTATACAATCGTTTATGATCGCATTTCCCTCATGTATTCCTAATACATGTACATCATGTATACTAGAATACTTAGAATAAATCCGAAGATATAGATCTATTTTGCACTATCTTCTTCAGGTTTTTATCATCAAGTTTCTCATTTGGTCATTTGGGAGTTGGTATTGATCATATGCTTTCCAAAAACATACACCATACCTACAAATTCTTGTCATGCTTCCAAAGCAAGATGACCATGCATGGAATTTGATTGGTCCCAATACCTCATGAGTGATCTCATGTCTTCTTATTCACAAGTGAACCTGTATAATCCCTGTGAGAGATCGTATTACTCATATGACCTTGTATTGACACCATCTCATCGATGTATAAACCTTGATTAGGTCATCAACCTATCGGTCTGCCAAATGTACATACTTAGACATATTGCATTATATCTGTCTTCGGTTAGAGATGCATACCCATATCGTCACAATATATGATATAGGTCTTGGTTATCTTGATCTCGCTAAGTCAACTCTTTGACCTAACTTATCTAGAACCTTCAAATCTCTATTCCTCTACATCAAGAGGTCGTCAGATATCAACCTATAGAGAAGGATTGCTCCTTCTCAGGTTGGAGATCATCTCTTAATAATCATTTGACGGCTCTTGATGAGTCCTCATTCCAACTCCTTAGATATTAATACAAGCACAAGCCTCTATGATTCAACTATTGAATCAACAACTGCATGATCATTAAGATAGCCATGGTACATAACCCTAATTGTATGAAGGGACCTTATAGTGTACTCATTCATTTAATCTCAGACAGTGAGTGGAAAAAATGAATAACTTTATTGATATATCAAACATTACAATAACATTTATTGTAGGAATGGTGCACTTCGTGCTCACATGGCTAACAAAAACTACATGCCTCCACTATTATTTAAATCGAAAATCCTAAAACCCACTACCTTTTATTGACCTTGGAGAAACATGCATGGAACAAGATTACTATTTCCTTGATGGATACTCGTGACCTTATTTCAAATGAATCGAAGTGTCTTAAAGACCTTGATGTCCACACCCTAATCGATACCCCAGAGGAATATGTGCTTCTAAAAGATCTTTTATTCCGTGCCCAATCCCGAGGTTAGTTCTATACATATGACTGACTATTATACCAAAGCTAAGTGGCAAGCAACAGTCGACCATGTACATCAGAGGAAGGTAAGACTAGAAGGGGGTTGGAGGTAAGGAAGCCTACTGGTGCAGATTCAGTCCCCATTGAATTGAGTAGCTTTGCTTCAAGTGTCATATATGAGGATCACACATATGTTCCCCTTGTCGTGGAGTCCCTTATGTCAACCAAGTTGTAGTAGGTTGAAGTCTTCTTCTTGTAATTTCTATAAAGTTTGTCAAGCTATACGATGAAAGTTAGTATATGTCTACTAAGATGTCTAGATTTATGCATATTGGACACATGCATATGTCGTATCATAAGAACTATAATTGGGGTGTAACAATGGACTTCATGATCAGATGCCATACCCAACCACTCTTTGTCATTAGGTACTTGAAGGCATCGTTTTCTCTCTTTATTTTCTTTCACCGATTCAAGACATTTGCATGGTGAAAATCATAACCCATTTAATGTTGAAGTGGTACCATGCTTCCTTTGTGACTGAATTGCTCACTCAATCATCGATGCCTGAGTGATGTTTGTACAAATGCAATAAACACTTATCCATTCATAAGGTCTAGTTTTCCACATGGTAGGAGGCGGAACGTGACTTCGAAAGGTTACAAACAAGTGAAGGCCTAGAAGAGCTTGCTTGATTGGGGTTCATTCTATTGCAATGGCTTATAAATTATATCATTATAATGATGGCTTCATGATCATGCCTTAAACAAGATTAACAGAATTAAAATTAGTAGTACGGGTTCAAATCATACCTTGGCTAATAACTATACATGTAAGATTTTTGCCAAAAATGGTTGTGCCTCCATCCTTGGTTTCCAAGTGTAGGAAGCAGTCCTTATCTCCAGTCATGTGCTTGGAACATTCACTTTCCATGATATAGTAATTTTTCTTTCCTTTACCCTTGTTCTCGCGAAATATGGCTTTGTCATTTTTCTCCGAGGTTGAGCTTGTTTCTTTGTTTCTGACAGATAATGAACATAGCTCTGTGGTACCCATATCTTTTCGATCCTTGGCTTGTTCATTTGGTTCTTGGATTTTCTCTTTGATTTCGTGCCCTCTTGAACAATTTTTGACTAAGTAGAACTTGAGCAGGATTAGCATATTTAGAAGTGCTAGCTTCACAGTTATAACCTAAACCATACTTAGTTGTGCTATGGTTATTACCTCCTGATAAAAAGCTTGGTATAGATTTTCTCTTACTTTTGTGAATTTAGCAAAATCATTAACAAGAGCGCTAGTTTTCTTCATTAATGTGAAAAAATATTCTCTAAGTTGTTTATATTTGATTTAAGAGACCTAATTTCTGTTTCATGTTGTTTTTCAGAAGCATATACTATTTGTAAGTTCAACTATGTGCTCTTTAAAAGCTTTTATTTGCGAGACATGATTTTCTAATATACTACATGCATTTTGCTTGAGAATCTTATTTTCTCTTTTCAATTTAGCAACTATATCATGCAATTCAGACATAGCTTCTTCTAACTCGTCGAGAGAATTTTCAGTTGAATTTACCTGATCATCACGATCCATGAGTCCTTCAAGAGCTTCTTCATCGTTGGATCAATCTGAGTGACTGTCCAAGTTGTCAAAGGAATCCTAAGAATTATCCCAAGTTACATTGAGAGCTTTCTTCGAGTGCTTTCTGTGAAACTACTTTAGACATAAATTTTTCTTCTCTTCTCTTGGCCCCATCTTCTTGCTTTCGAATTTTTGACTCCTTTTGAGAGGTAGACAATCGTTCTTAAAGTGTCCTTTTCTCTTGCAATTGTAGCATGCCATCTTCATTTCTTTCTTTTGTACTCTATTTCTGATGAATTTGTTGAACTTTTTGGTTATCATAGAAAAATCCTCGTCTAAGTTGGCTTTTGAGTCTTTAGTAGCATGGAGAGCAAGATTGTTCCTTTTTTTGTTTCAGAGTTGGCTTCTTTGACCTATTCCCTTTCAACTTCATAAGATAGAAGTTTACTAGGTCATCAATGGGCAGTGTATCTGCCTTGTTAGGTTTTTTGATGACCGTAGCTATAATGCTCCACTCAAAGGTAAGATATCTGAGTAGTTTCTTCCCTTGATTAAACTCTTTGATGCAAGCATTCGAGTTGAGTAGTCCATTGATCAACCCATAGAATATAGTACACATATCTTGTATAGATTCACCATACTCCATTCTAAAGAGTTTGTACCTTTGTTCTAGGAGGTTGATCCTTGTTTTTTTCACCTTATTTGTGCCGTCATATGTGACACTCAGCCTATTCCATATTTCGTAAGCTATTTTGTAGGTTGAAACCCTATTGAACTCTTCTTTGGCGATAATGCAGAAGATAAAGTTCATAGATTTTCAGTTATAAGTTTCCTTATTCTGCTCAGCATCAGACAAAGGAGCTTCATCAATTGGATCAGCTTCTCATATTCGGATTCAATATTATTCCATACTTCATAATCAATTGAATCCAGAAATATCTGCAAATTGAATCCAGAAATATCTGCATATGTATATTCCAACATGAATAATTTTCAACTATATACTTTCACTTTGATGGAATCAAAGTGAGAAGGATGTATTGTAGATTGGCTTTTGTGATTGATGCTGCAAAAGTTGCTTTTAGCTGCCATCAGATCTGAGACCAGAGCTTTACTCCAAGTCAAGAAACCTGCAATGATACTACTTGACAGAACTTGCAGATCGAATACACTCTAGAATGGGGGGCAGATGGTGAATGAAGTACGACCGATTAAAAAACTTTCTTTTTGCAGTGGAAGACAAGCAATCAAATCCAATCAGATCAATCCAACAATCACACTACACAATATGTTAACGTGAAAACCCAAGCGGATGAAAATCACGACCAATGCCTTCGTGACTTAGGATTTCTGGTTAGCTGAACCAACCAATTTTTCACTATATCATGAGATATTTAGATGGTTATCTCAAATGATTACAAGCATAGAGCTCAAAATCTTGTATCACACACCAAAATCACAATTTTGGATCCTACACCAAAGTCACAACTTTAGATCAAACACCAAATTCACCATTATAACCGAACATGATGCTGCACTACTTAAGGCTTCACCTTGAGCTTCTTGAAGAAGGAGCTCCAAGAGTATCTGCAGAACAATGTTACTTGAACAAGATAAAATAATTATCTGCACTAATTAAATAAAATAGCTAATTCACAATAATCATATCAGCAAAGAGAATATATCAACTAGATATACAAATACTCGATTCAAACAGATATATCTCTAAATTATGGGAAAGATATATGAGTGAAAAATATCGTCGAATTTTTCTAAGTAGCTTCAAGAGGATCTCTTACTACACAGAGAGCTTGAGGAGCTTTGTCATGACCTGATTCCTGAATCGTCGGATCCTCCCATCGGATTTGGTTACTCAACAATAATTTATTCAGCAATCACAACTAACATTCAGAAACAGACTGCAATTAAAAATACTCAGAAGGAAGTATTTAAACACTTTTTCCATTCATAAATAAAATTTTACATGATACATTGTCCCACCATAACCATTTACATGTACATCAACTGGAAGGAAAATACACAAAAGATTACTAACTACCTTACAGAGAAAAGCTACTGTGACTTGTTGGATGACTATGTTAACTGGATGGATTATTAAAGTCCTTGTAATGACTCATTGACACATGTTGGATTTTCCATAAATCATAGGATAACAATTAGCGAGTGCTAAGTAACGAAGAAAATAAAAGTAAACAATTGTGTAATTTTTCAAAAGGTTGTTAGCACAAAATGTTTCATTTATTCTCATTAGTTTAAATATCATTCGTTCTATTCCACATCAGGGATTAGTCCAGGGGAACTCCACCATTCTAGGACTTCGAAGCTATGGATACTTCGAGATTGGAGATTGCGTTGATCTGGTGAGCTTATGCTGCCGCACGTCGCCTCAACCAATCCTCCAATACTACCCGGACAAATTTTCTTTTCTTTTATTAATCAGGGTCTCAAATCCTCAGCCTGGAAAACAAAAGAGAACACCGTCCTCGAGGACCCAGTTTCTTAAAACCTCAGGCTAACTGTTAATCACATAACCCAACGGCTTTAAATACATGTTATCGTGACCCAACCGCTATTGAACCACCTGATGAATCCCCATTCATCACTCTTTATTCTTTTATTTTAGCTAATTATCTTGGCAATGCATCATGTAAATAGGTGTAAAAATAACAACTTAGCATTACGCATTACATGTGTTAATAATGCATAATTAGCATGTATTTGTGTAAAAATAAAAGAATAAAGAATAAAGAGAAAAAGAAGGAAGTATTTAGAATATATACCGAGTGACCCGAACCCCAAGAGAGGGCTAAGCATTGGCCTGATCGCCAAATAAAATAAGTAGAGAGAGACAGGACCACTCCACCTTATATATATGTATCATGGGTGTACATAATTTATTTTTGCAAAAATAAAAATAAAAATATGTTTTTACGTCCTTGTATATATTTCTAAAAATAAAATAAAAATTATAAAAATAAAATAAAATGAAAATAAAAACTTTCTCTCACTTGTACATAATACATGTATTTATATTTTCTTCTCTATTTATTATATACTTGTTAATACATAATAAAAATAAAATAAAAAATTGTTTTATACTCCGAAAATTATTTTGTAAACAAATAAAATATAAAATTGGAGTATTTGTGCAAAAATAACAAACTAAAAATAATTTTACAAAATACATAGGTATATTATACCTGTATATAATACATTACACTGCATATACAATAATTTATTTTTCACAAAATAAATAAAAAACACAGAAAAATAGTTTGAAAAATAACATTTCATTTTATACACTTTTTAATTTAAAATCATTTATTAATTTTTATTGAATTTGTGAATATTTTTGTAAATCCAATTTTCTGATTGGTCCACGATGGATCGTTGACTCAGGTCAACCCCCTCTTCCAGGGCTTGACCCGATCTGACCGCTCTTCCGGATCTCCTTCTCCCATTTATCCTGGGCGGATCTCGTGTGCCCATGCTCCGAAACTTCGCCCGTGCCTTCCCCATGGATCCAAGATCCTAGTGGATCCCTGGGGAAGCGTAAATCTTTCCTGATTCACATGCCCCTGCCCGATCTCTCCAGCCACCTGGGATTGCTATAAAACCTCTCATATGCCTCCCCAGCTCAGCAGCTCGTGCCTCACTCCCTCTCAATACCCTAGAA
The DNA here is from genome assembly GCA_037367405.1 of Ottelia alismoides. Taxonomy (NCBI): domain Eukaryota; kingdom Viridiplantae; phylum Streptophyta; class Magnoliopsida; order Alismatales; family Hydrocharitaceae; genus Ottelia; species Ottelia alismoides. The sequence goes on along the minus strand of JAZKJV010011169.1, from coordinate 334,091 downwards.
CCCTTCAGCGTGGTGACATCCGTCTGAGGAGCCCTTCGGTGGTCGATTCGGTGCAGTGTACCCGACGCTCGCTCTTCGTGACCGAACCTCTACCGAGAGAAGCCTACCTTGCTTGTCGCCGCTTAGTCGAGGCCATAACCCCGCCGATCATCTCGCCTAGAGCTAAGGAATGTGTCTGGACCTTTAGGTAATCCTTTAGCCCTTCCTAGCTCTTTAGTGATTCAATCTTTCATCCATACGCTACCTTCGCTCCGCCAGCTCCAGCAAGCCGGTCGGAGCTCCTTCACCCACACCCATCTATTCAGATACTGTCGCACGCTCACCCTCCATCATCCTACGCACCCTTATCACCCTGATCTTAGCCCTAGTCGCCAGGATTAGGTCCACGATCTCCCTCTATCGCGACTGCTGGAGATCGAGCCCCATTCGCCACCGTTTCTTTGCTTTTCATCCTTAATAACCTAGATCGGAGTTTACCTCCGAGGTAGAGCAACTCACTGCAGGTCTTGTCGCGTGTAGAGAGCTCCCAGATCTTCCTCGCCCAACCTCGCCGGAGCAGCTCCAGGTCCCCTACGCCGTCTCGCAGATCAGACCGTTGGAGCGTCCATCCGAGCCAGTCATCTGATGCGGAATAGGCCCATGATTTCACCGGTGCCTCCTAGTCTTTCATCGGAGCCAAGGATCGCATCCTTGGGTCCGACGAAGTTCGTCCAGGCTGAGTTCTTCTAGACGCCTCCTCCGCCGTTGGATCGATACCACCTACCAGACTCCATCTCGACCACTCATCCATCTGAGGTGTCAGACCGTTAGATGTCAGATCTAATGGTCCCGTACGTCCCACGCCCCCAACCAGCCGACACCCTCAGATATGACATCTGACACCCGCCGAGCCGTACGATCACGCCCTACCAACGGTCGCCACGTGGCCCTCCCATGCGCGACTCACGTGCCTTTCAGGGTATATCGCTCTTTTACCTTGCATTTCTTCTAGTTTAGGTTTTAGTCTGTAAAATAAAAGTGACAGCTGGACCTTTTTGCATATTAGTCCTTGTAGTTTTTGGTATTTGCAGTTTAGTCCTTCCTGTTTGTATACACGTGTCTCATCACGTGCGTAGTGGGTTATTTGCAGTATCCGTCCTGAACTTTTCATGTGTTAATGATTGAATACATGTTTTTCAAATTTGCATATATGCCCCTGTGAACGTGGATTTAGAGCATGTGCATATTTTATTTGAAAACTGCAGATTTAACCCTGTGTATTTATTGCCTGTAATTATTTAGTCCCAAAACTTAGCTAAATTGCATTTAGGTCCCCTTTATCTGTGTGTCTTTTTTTCATCAAATAATTATTAAATTAGCTTCAAAAATTCTATAAAAATTAAACATAGCTCCTGCTGCTGTGTAGTATTTTTAGTAATTTTTGTGACCTAATTTAATCTTATTTGATATTTTATAAAATTCAAAAATCCTAAAAAATGTCTCTTTCAATTTTTAAAAATCAACTAAAAATATAAAAATAGCTTTAAAAATTCCAAAAAAAAATTTGATTGCTTGTTTTGTCTTGCTTTAGTTTCAAATCAAAAAAATACCATAAAATTCCCCAAAACACCTGAATATTTTAAAAAGATAAAAATATTTTTGTTTTGAATTTTTGAGTAATTTTGTCCCTTAAATAATTGCTTGAGTGTTTCTTTTATCATTTCTTTAGTCCTTTTCTTAAAAGAAAATCATAAAAAAAATTAAAAATTAAAAATCACCAAAAATACTTTTATTTCTTGGATTACCTAAGTACTTCGTAGGTTTCATTCCGTGCTCCTTGTGTTCGACCCTAGTGGCTATACCAGGTTAAATAATTAGCAAGACCGCTTGCTTTGCTTTCTCATGCTTGATTGATTTCCATGGTGGTCTGATTTTTTCTTGTTGAGCCCGGTTCGAGTGGTTGAGGTCGCAACGACCTTTTATATCACTTAACCTTAGTCGCTCGGGCCGCTCATCAGATTGGCGCCGTTGTCGGGGAGCACGGCTTAGTAGTCGGTTTTCTTGATTCCTTATTTGCTTATATTAGTGTTTGTTCTTCTAACTATGATATGCCATATCTTTTGTTTCTCTCTTTCTTGCGAGGGCCCGATGAGCGAGGGCGTTCCTAGGAGTGTCGGTGCACCCAAGCGAAGCGGAGGCAGCTCGTTTATTCATCGAGCAGCATGAGAGCGTGGGAGAACGTGAGTAGAAGATTTGGAAGATTTGTGTTGTTTAGAACTTTTAACATTATTATTGTAATAATACAGGGACTTAGATTGTGGACTTTGGACTTGGCTTATCGGGATCTGTTTTGGTCCTCACCACGATTTTCGCCGATTTTGTTTTATCACCTTTACTTACCTTTGATTCTCGAAGGATTTGGCCCCTAGACTTAGGAATTTAATTGATTGTGATGTAATTAATTAAGGTCCAACTCTAATTATCTGCCTGCATCTATAGATCGTTAACTGGACTTAATTAATTAATTTATAAGAAAAAGCTGGTTTAATTAGGCTCGAGTCTGCTTGCCATGAGGAACCACATACAACGCTGACAAGACCCGTTGTGGCATGCATCGAGTGGTTCCCATGATCGGACTCTGGACTTGGTCTGATTGGCTAGCTACTGTTCTTCTCGTGTAGAAATTGCTTCGTTTAAGGCAGTTTTATTCTTGCATCATATAGGTAGTTTTATTACTGTCTTTTATTTTATGCGCAGATCACCCAGCATGTAGAGAGCTGGAGTCAGGTACACATTTCTTAATCTGCATGCATCATTGTGTTTGATTGCGCGTCATCTTTTTCGACTTCTCCCCATGTTTTGGACTTAAAATAATCAGGAGATCGGAAAATTCATTAGGCGTTGCTTACTATTGAAAGATACCTAAAAAGAAAAATCATAAAATTGGGACTGCTAAACATACTTGATCATAAAAGACACTTACTGAAAAATCTGTCTTGGGAGAGCAATCTCCTCCTTGTTTGGTTTGGATGAGCGAGAGAGTGACGCACACACTAGGATAGAGCCATACCCGAACTCTTGGTAGAGTACCGGACTTTTATACGTGACAGTTTGTTGGGAGCATTGGGTTCCTACCAGCTCGCTTAACTGCTCTGAAAGACTGAATTACCACCTAATAAAACCGACAAGATAAAAGACCAAACTTTTACGATCACCAGCTCAGTGTTGAGTAGGTGAATTGGGGGTTTGTTTTCCTGATCTTGTTTGTTTCCAGATCTCATCCGCCTTCCTCTCTACATAACGATGATAGGCCGGAGATCCCTTAGGCAGCCTCTGGTTGCACCGCTTTCGAGCACTCCTCCCCATTCATCTAGGTTGGTTCGTGAGAGACCATACTCGCTCTTTGAACCAGAGTTTGACTCCTCCCTGTTCCCCCTCGACCACCCTTCTACCAGTCCCGTAGTGCTAGAGCAAATATCGCAACAGATGTATATTCATTTGATGGCACCTGAGTTCGGGTCTTTTGTCTTTGTAGAGATCATGACCAGCAGCGAGGAGCTTACTGATGGACCCGACCAGACGCACATGTATGTTCTTGATCAGGGTGCCATCAACAACACCCTGTTAGCCTCCCTAGAGATGATGCAATGACAAATTAGAGATTAGGGGGCTTTCATAGTCGACATGCATAGGGAGATGGCTCAGATGCGAGCGGACAGAGAAGAGAAGAATAAAACTGGTGGAGTAGGAGAGATTCCTGAGTGAGGAGGAGGAGATGGACCACTTGCAGATGAGCCAGCAGAGCTAGTCCGACCAGAACGCCCCATGAGAGAGTTGTACAACCCTGGTGCAACTCTAACACATCGTTGGATTCAGCTGTCGGCCATTCTGGGATACTTCAAGCTCCCTCCTCAGAGTATCCATTTACTGCCCAGATTTCACGAGCTAGCCACCGAGGAGCCACATCTCCATCTTCAGAAGTTTGATATGATCTGCAGCACGGTCCACGACCGATTCGTGGACGAGGACACCATCAAGATGATTTCTTTTTCGTTCTCCCTCGTCGACAGAGCAGCCTATTGGCTGAAGCATTTAGGGAGATACATGACATCGTGGGAACATCTCCGGAACGAGTACTTGAATAAGTACTATCCACTCAGTCGGACGAATGCAGCGCGAGCCCTCATTAATAACTTCTCCATGGTTCCCAATGAGCAATTTCATGAAGCATGGGACCGATTCAGAGAGCTCATCAACTGGTGTCCACATCACGACATATCCAAGCCCAACTTAGTGTAGAGATTCTTTTGTGGGCTGACACTGGAGCTGTAGGGGCTCATAAACGCATATTATGGGGGATTCTATTTTGCCAAAGATGAGGATCAGGTCTGGGCTATCTATGAGGAGACGGCTGAGAACTACACTGTCATGTCCCAGACCTGACTCTACACTCAGGGGAAGCCCCATCCACATGCGTCCTACCAGAGGATCGTACGGATTGATGCATGTCCATCCACTTCATCACAGTCACAACACTTGCAGAATTATCAGCTACTGATATTGGTATCATCAGCAAGATGTTGCAACGCATCAAGCTCATTGAGAAGAAGCGGTGCTAGGCTATGTCACAGATGGATCAGATGGCACAGACGCTGAGTGACCTGAAGACCCATATCATGTGTCTCTAGGAGGCGCATATGGTTCCTCAGCCCAGTCTCAGGTCACGGGCGGATCCTAGCAGCAACCGCTCGACCCATCACTCCAGCTGTCACACCCCCAAATTCCGTAATCGAGAATGATCGTGCAGACCCAGTAGGGGATGCTCGAGAATGATCGATGGAGCTGGACTTCAGGAGGAGTCCGAAAATGCGTGTATATCAGGGAGGTTATCCACGGGAGTCTGGAGGCTCCACCGTACGTGATGGAGAAGCGTCACAGAGGACACTGGCTCGGTAGCAGAGTGTCGTGAAGCTTGTAGCAGTGCGAGCACAGCGAGTACAGTCAGCAGTGCAAGATATGACAGTGGATGCATGATGAATCCACATTTCATCATCTTTATTCTATCATTTTGGCACCAAAAACCCTAGCAAATACCTGTAAATATCATTAAAATCATCATCTTAGCATTCATGCATATGCATCTAAATAGTGTATAAATTACCGTAATTAAAGCCAAAATTATAGAATAAATAAAAGAAAAGAATAAAATATTGTAAATATTTTATGACTCGAAACCCCGAGACCTAGGCATCTTGATGAATAAGTCGACAAGGAATAAAGTAGGGGGAGATAAGGGTCAAATACCTATGGTATTTTATTCATTCTTTATTCATTTTGGGACCTATTTTTGGTTCCACTTTTTATACATCCAATAAAGAAACTTTGTACATGAAAGTTGTAGATAATTAAATAAAGAAAAATACAAAATTGATTTCACAGAAAAAACAATGTACAGATAAAAAGTTATGGTCTGAATAAGAATCCAGAATCCCAACTCCCCAGACCCGTATCTCACAAATAACAACTCCAAATGCAGCAAACTCACCTTTAATTGTATATAGAATAAAATAAGCTATTTAATGGCGATGGTTTCGCATTTGGCGGAGCTACGGTTTGAAAGTTGAGTTTTGGACCCACATTGTATACTTATACAGATTAAAATATTCAATTTATTATTTATTTATTATTTTTTATAACTTTATATTTTTATAATGTTGTAAATATTACTTATAATAATTGTGAATATTAAAATCAGAATAAAAATGTAAATAAAACTCAAAATAAAATACATGTATGTATAATACATAGGTGTTATACCTGTACCTATACCTATCTAAAACATACTTCTATTTTATTAAATATACAAAACATATCATAAAAATAAAATAAAAATATATATGTGTATATAAAAGTATTTTATAATTTTAGAAAATAATAAATAAAAATAATAGAATTAAAATACACAAAATAACAATAAAGTACTAAAGTGTATAGGTATTATACCTATAAGGGGTGTAAATATAAACTTACAAAAATATGCCTCATAAAAATAAATAAAAATCAAAATAAAATACTACATAGAATTTTAAGAATTTTTCATTTAATAACCAAAAATTAATTCGGCCATTTTCGATTTTTAAATGAATTAATAAGAATTTTTGGGTCTTTTCCCTGGTTGGTCCACGTGGACCAACCAGGTGCGACCGACTGTTGACCAGCGGGTCAACAGCCTGTCCTTGACCCCTAGGTCTGCGTTGGCCTCGTTTTCTCCCCGCTTTGGCAGATTTTTCGAGGCTGCGCCGTCCAGCCAATCTCTTCTGAGATCTTGTTCCCTGTAGATCCACCTACCTCGCCGACCTCCTAGATCTACCCAGATCTTCTCCTCTCGCTAGTGACTCCTCCTCGAAGTCCGCTGCCTCGCCACTCTTCAAATACAAACCCATCACTTCCTTCCCCGGGTTGAACCGCAAATTCCCAGATTTCTTCCCCCCTTGGTCGTGTTCGAGACGCCTGGAGATGACAGCTCCGAGCTCCGAGCTTCAAGGCGGCGGAATACCCCAGATCTGAGCGTGTTCCACACCTCCGGCGAAGATCCGCCGTCGAGGTATTCACCCTATGGCCCCTGGCCATCGAGGCCGTTCTTTGTTTCTCTTTATCCCCTTCTCGTTCCTGTTAACCTTAGGATCATTTCGCCCTTAATTCCTCATCAAATCATCAATCAAATCGCTTCATCGATCACCTCGCCGGAGCGCAACTCCGGCGAGTCCCCATCTCGCCTGTCATCCCCCTTTGAGAGCCACCAGAGGTCGAGGCATTTTGCCCTCGACCTCCGTAACCCTTTTTTTGCGCAGGTACTGGAGCACACCGAAGAATCTGGAGCGCTTTTGGGTCTCGCCGGAGTACCTGGAGCTCCGCAACTTCCTTCTCGCCGTGGAAGAGCTCCGCCGTCCTCCGCGCCATTCCGTTGCTTCCAAACGATAGTCGACACATGCCGGAGCCTCCTAGACCATTTTGCAAACCCAAACGCAGCCGGAGCCGGACGGAGGAGCTCGAGGAACTTCGCCCAGTCGGAGCTCCTCCGCGTTCTTCCACCTGCCTCCCCAACCGTTGGATCTTGGAGCGCGCCCAGATAGCACAGGAGCCGTCGGATCTCCCCACGCTTTGACCGTAGATCGTCCTTGGAGATCTGATCTCAGCCGCACATCCACGAGGCGTCATCGGCCGTCCACAATGCGCCACGTGTTTAAGTGGCATCTCATCTGCCGTTGGATCGCGTGTCGAGGGTATTTTGCATCTTAAACCCTCGCGCATTTGGTATTTATAGTTTAGTCTTGAAACCTTCATCTGCAGTATAGTATTTTTGTATATTTGCAATTAGAACCCCGTAGTTTTCTTATTTGCATAAGGTCCCCTACCACGTCACCTCACGTGACCAGTTCACGTGAGGTGTGGGCATTTTGCAAGGGTACCCTTGGCATTTGGTGTATTTTGTTTTAGTACCAAAACTTTCATATCACGTGCTATTTTTTGGAAATATTGCAAGTAAGCCCCTAGCTTTTGTGGAAATTACATTTTAGTCCTCGCTAGGCGCGCGCAAGTCACGCGCCCCGGTAGGAAAATTGCTAGGACACCCAGACGGGTTTTGTAATTGACTTTTGGTGCTATGAAGTGAATATTCAGTTCAAACTTTTGTGGAAATTTGCATGTCTGCCACTGGATGTTTGAGAAATTGCATGTATACCCCTGCCAGCCCCTTAATTTGTGCTAGCTTTATCTATTTATTTAAGGGCTCATTTTAACCCAAAAAATTCTCAAATTTTGAACTTAAGCTCCTGTGCACTTGTTCTTCCACGCCATACTTTTAGTTTTTGATTTTACCTTATTTTCCTATTTATTAAAACTCAAAAACATCCATTTTGTGCACTGTCTAGTTTATAAAATCCCTAAAAAAATATAAAAACATTTTGAAAAATTCCAAAAAATTCTCTAGTGTTTATTTTAACATATTTTAGTGTCAGTCCAAAAACCACTAAAAATCTCAAAAGAAAAACCCTAAAAATTTAAAAACACTCAAAAACTTCAAAAAAATATATAAAATTGTAGAAAATTCCAAAAATAGTAAACTCAAGTCCTGTAGTCTCCTGTTTTTTTATCTTTATTTAAAAAATAGTGTGAAAATATTTTGTGGTTGGTTGCTATTTTTAGTTCTCATTTTATCTCCAGCCAGTACCTTTTGCACTATTTTGGTTTATTTTGCTACTTAAAAACACCAAAAACACCTTGAAAAATACCCAAAAATCACAAAAATAGTAGAGAACCATAAAAATACCAAAAACCTTTTATTTCTGAATTTTTGGTCATTTTTGCACATTTTTATAAATACTTTATCTTGTCTTTTATTACTTTGCTTATATTTTCCAATATTAAAAAAATATAAAATATAAAATATAAAAATCAGAAAATCAAAAATCAAAATACAAAATTAAAAATAAAAAAATATAAAAATTTAAAAATTAAAAACCCACAAAAACATCTTCGCTTGCTTGCTTAGTGTAGACACTTCACATTCACTCACGCACATTTGTCTGAACTACCCTGTTTGCTCCCTGTGTTCGAACTCTTTGCATACTTGTCACTATACATCATTTGTGCAAAGTTAAAAATAAATTTTAACTCCACATTATTTCTAATTATTGATCTTTAGTGTGGGTTAATTGTTGATTAAACCAGGATTTTGTAGTGGTTAAGACACCGACTGTTGACTCGCCTTGTGAGTCAATACAACCGCTCTAAATTCTGCGCAAATCAAATGGCGCCGTTGCCGGGGAGCAACAACGAGTAGTTTTTCATTTTTGATTGATTGTGATTATTGTCTACCATAGCTTCAGTTTATCTCTTTGCAGTTTTGATACATATATTGATTAAGCTATTCTGACCATCCTTTCTTGTCTTCTTGCGAGGGACCGCGGAGCAAGTCGGATCGCTTAGGTGACCCGGAGCATCCTTGGGAAGCGGAGCCGGCCTTTCTTTAGCCAAGCCGGAAGGAGAGAGCATGAGGAGTGAGAGAGAGTGGTAGATTAGTTGCAATTTATTTTTGTGAGAGGGTGATTTGATAATTTGTAATAATACAGGTACTTGGACTTTTGGACACTCCAAGCCTAATTTCCGAGTGTTTGTTCACCCGGGGGCTCATCGCGGTTTTTGCCGAGTTTTCACCGCTGTCATTTGCCGGTTTTGATTTCATTTTCACTTTCTTTTGTGGATTGAGCCCTTAGTTTTAGGCCTGCTTGATCGATTAAATTAGGTCCAAACACACTAATAACCTTTGCATGTACCTATAGCTCGTACTTGGACTTAGTTTAATTAAACAGTTAGCTCCCTTTCTTAGATCCGCCGTGCCGCGAGCCCTCCCCATCAAGCGCTACTCCTGAACTCGATGTGTCGAGAAGAGGAGGGGAGGGTCTAGACCAGACTCTTAGGATCGACGATTGGTAGTTGACTTGTGGTTCTTCATGCTAGCAGTTGCCTATCTTAGGACGATTTCCGCATTGCATATCGGCATATAGACTAGGTTTATAAATTTCTGCTTTGCATCCCGCATGGAGAGAGCTGGGATTCGCTGTAAGTCTTCTTACTTTGCATCCATCATTTAGGCACAAAGGTGAGATTTCCATCTTTGTGTCGACTTGCACGGCTTTTCCGACTCTATTCTCCCTCTGTTTTTGGACAAAGTAGGAACAAGAAAATACAAAAATCGTTAGGCGCTTGTTTGAATCTACTCAAAAGAAGCGATAGCACCAGAAAAATTAATGAAAAGGGGACTGCTAAGAAAACCTTGACCAAAAATAAAATTGGTAATTGGATTCATTGATTGGGGAGAGTAACACCCTCACTTGTTTTCAGGTTGCATGGGAAGGTCTCCTTCCAAGTGAGGTGAGCGTTTCGTAAGGATTAGAGCCAAAATCCCAGCTTGTGGCTGCCTTGTGTATCGCCTGGATTTCTGAAGTATTGGCGCTTCTATCGTACGTGGACGAGTAGGGCTTGGTCAACATTGGTGACTCTCTATTGTGTAGAGCATCGACCTTGTCCGAAGTATCGAGCCTAGGCCACGCCTTCACGGGGGTGTCTGTCTCGTCTCGCGTCCGAGTAGGTTCTTGCACGCTCACGGGTGATTCCGTTGCGAGCGAGTTCCGAAGTATCGGTTTTGCCTATTGGCTTCCTCTCTTATTCTTTGGCTGAGTAGGGATCCATGAAGGGTTACAAGGACCTCAAAAAGTGCAAGCTACAAGTTACACAGGAGGAGGATAAGTACGGGATACTCTTCTGGCAGTACTCTCTCTCCTTTAGGCGTAGCGCTCTAAGGACTCGTGAAAAGATTAATTCCTGAATTCAAGATAAAATCGAAAAGATAAAAGCCGAACCTTCACGGCTTCATGTGTTGAGTTGGTGAATTCACCCCTGTCTTGTGTTTGATTGCTAGTTTTATCTAAGGTCAAGATCAAAAACACAGCACAATTGTGCACAATTTTGCTTCTCACTTCTTTCTTCTTCTTCTGCATTCCCTCTGCTCTTGCCAATAATCAAGATGATGGGACGGAGATCTCTTAGGCTGACTTTGTCGGCACCGCTATCCAGCACTCCTCCTTATTCATCTAGGACTACCTCGGAGAGTCCGCTCTCCGAACCTGAGTTTACCTCCACCCTGTTCCCCCTCGACTACCCTTCCCATTCTCCTTCCCTCAGTCCAATTGTTTCAGAATTCAGTGCATCACAGAGTTCAGATCATTCGATAGCACCTGAGATGGCCTCTTTTGCTTTTTCAGAGAATCCAGTGATGGTAGATAGAGGCGAGCACCCGGATGACCATGATCACCCTCCGTTCATAATTGATCAGGTGGCCATTAACAATTCCTTGTTAGCGTCCCTGGAGACCATGCAGAGATAGATCCGTGACCAGGGTACCTTCATGGGTGATCTGATGAGAGAGATAGCTCAGATGTGAGAAAACCGACCTGGGGGCGGTGGCGGAGGAGGAGGAGGACCTGATGCAGGAGGAGGCGATCCAGATGCTGAGAGACCGCCACAGACCATTATGAGGGAATTACACAACCCAGCTGCGTCCCTCACTCACCGTTGGATCCGACTTCCGCCTATCCATGGAGATTTCGAGCTTCGGCCCCATTCCATTCAGCTCCTACCCAAATTCCATGGGTTGCCGACCGAAGAGCCGCACCTCCACCTCCAAGAATTTGAGATGATATGCAGCACCATCCATGATAGGCTGTTGACTGAGGACACTATCAAGATGATCGCTTTCCTATTTTCATTGGTTGACAGAGCCGCATATTGGCTCAAACACTTGGGACGATTCGTCGACACTTGGGCAGATCTCCGGACCGTATATTTGAAGAAGTACTATCCTCTCGGCCGGACCAATGTAGCTAGAGCCATGATCAGCAATTTTGTCATGATCCCAAATGAACAATTCCATGAAGCCTGGGATCGATTCAGAGAGCTCATCGACCGGTTTCCACATCATGATATATCCAAGCCCAATCTGGTTCAAAGTTTCTTCTGTGGGCTGACACCGGAGCTGCAGGGGCTTGTCAACGCCTCCTGCGGTGGATCATACTTCTCCAAGGGTGAAGACGACGTCTGGGCCATCTATGAAGGCATGGCAGAAAATTCAACTGTGATGACCCAAGCCAGAGTCTACACACAACAAAAACCACCGCAGGGAGGAGGATCATTCCAGAGGATCACCCGCATCGATGCCGGTCCCAATACATCATCGGTAGCCGCAGCCCAAGCCGAATCAGCCGCAGCCGACATGGGCATTATCAGTGAGAAATTGGACCGCATGGAGATCCTCGAGAAAAAGCAGAACCAAGGTCTTGCACAGATGAACCTTCTCACCAAAACTATGAGTGACATGAAAACTCAAATTCTATGCATTCAAGAGGCACAAGCTCAGTCCCAACAGCCTCCCAGGTCACGAGCCGACTCCAGCAGTAGCAGTTCCAACCAACCCTCTACCTCATACTGCCAAGTGAATCATATCCAGGCAGAGCCGGTTCCACTGCTACAGTACTACCCAGCGCAACCGCCACCTTCAGACACACAGATGGTGGTCTATCAGTCGGAGCAGCCACTGGCAGTTCTTCCTCCACCTTCCTTCGAGCAGGACCCATTGATGGAAGTTAATGGGATATGGTACGACCGGTACCCTCAGCCCGAGATTCGTCGTGATCATCCCGGATTCCGTTGGGGCAACGATGGCTCCTCCTCCTAGCAGCAGAATCCTGCCCAAGGACAGCAGAACAACCATCAACCACAGCAACCCCAGTATGCCCAGCAGCAGCAGTATCAGAGTGGTCCTCGTCCCGCCTATCAGGGACAGCAGTGGAGGCAGCGACAGCAGCCTCAGCAGTCTTATTCCCATCACCCCCAGTATCAACCACAGCAGCAGCAGCAACCCCATTTTCAGCAGGGACAACCATCCGGTTCTCAGGGTCCCGCTTTTGAGAACCCAGCTCTCGATGATCTTGCCTGCTTGCTCTCCGAACAGCGAGCATCCTTCAGGCAAGAAATGGATGAATTCCGGCAGGAGATGAGGTAGATTATCAAAGGGAAGGCAGCCATACCCGCTCAGATTGAACCTAACCCGAACAATCTGAAAAGAAAGTCTGAGCAGGTACAGTTTACAGAGGATACCGCTCCTAGTGACTATTTGAGCGATACGTCATATTCTTTCTATGATGCTGATTTTGTGACTACTAGGATCGGTAGGATGCCCGCCGGTGGAGCCTCTTCTGAGCGACAACAACCAGCTGAATCATGAGCGCCAGAGGAGCAGAGTAGCGGTGCTGATGCCGCTAATGATGATGTTGAAGATGGTGGTCCTGATGCCACCAATGATGGAGTTCCAGACGACGGTACTGAAGCCGTCGTGATACCAGATGCAGACGGTGGTGCTGAAGCCACCATTTTGGATGCTGAGCTAGAGCGCGGTGCTGATGCCACAGAAACAGGTGCCGGTGGTGGTGCTGAGGCCACCACTTCTACTTTTGTTGAGCCTCCCTCTGTGATGTTACCACCTTTTGTATCTATGGACTGTGGTAACAACAAAAAGAACAAAAATATGAATAAAGGAAAGGTTTCTGTTCACATTGCGGATCCATATGTGTTGAATGATGATGATTGTGTGAATCCTTCTAGCTCACAGGCACAGGGACCTATTCCTAGTCCTCCATCTGTGGAGGCCCCCACCATCCCCTTCCCTGAGGCACTCCATCGATCTAAGGGGAATAAACGAGAAAATCCCAAAAAAGAGCAACAGGTAGAGTTCGGCAATCAGATGATAGACAGATTTCATATTCAGCTGACTCTACAAGAAGCACTCGAGCACATCCCCCTCTTTAAGAGGAACCTGAAAGAGAAGACTACCATCCGCAGGAAGAGGAGGAACCACAGAGATCAGATCCATGTGCTCACTCATTCCACTTGCTGTACCATCCAGAACAAGCTGCCAGCCAAGCGACCAGACGCAAGATCTCCCTATGTCAGATGCGAGATTCAGGAGCAGCAATTTGATCGTACTCTATTAGACAGCGGCTCTTCAATCAACCTTCTTCCGGCAGCCTTACTCGACCGATTCGAGTTTGGTCCTCTTCTTAGGAGCAGGTCAGTCCTTCAGTTTGCTGACAGGTCGACTAAGAGGCCGAAGGGGTTGTTGAAAGACGTGGTCGTTACCATTCAGGGCCTGAAATTCCCCGTGGACTTCGTTGTGTTGGACATGGAGATACCTGAGTCAGTAACTGATGCCCCCATCATTCTCGGACGTCCATTCTTGGCCACAGCCAAGGCGGTGATCGACCATGATAGCGGGAAGGTATGATTTCGCGTAGAGGGTGAAACCATACAAATAGATACGATCGAGGAGACCAGAGCTAGAGAGTTAGAATGCTCAGAGCAGTCCAGTAAAGCAGTGCAGATGACAGAGGAAGAGCTAGACATCCACCAGGTTTGTGATTTTGAGATGACTGATGATAAATCCAACTGGATAGATCCGGTAGCACCGACCCTTGCCTTGCCTACAGATTCACTATATCTCAAGCTCATGGCAGTCGAGAGCCGGGAGAGCACACCCCTGGATAAGGATACACTTGAGGCTGACAGTGTTGTGATGAGTGGTGCCGATAATTTTCATTCATGCTCATCTTCTTCTGATCCCTCGGACTCAGACATTGATTGGGATGATTTTGATGAATATTTACCATGTCTGATTCCTTCTGAGCCAACAACCATGACAGAGTGCGAGCCAGTGCAGTTCATTGATGATTCAGCAGGCCGCCTTCTGTCGAATATTCATGCAGAGCGAGAGTTCTCACACGCAGACCTGGTCGCCTTCACACAGACATATCAGAAGCCAGATCTGCCACCTCCCAGTTCTCCAGAACAGAAAACTCTGCCGCAGTCGATGAAGTACATATTCCTTGCTGGAGAGCCAGACATGTACCCAGCCATTATCTCAGTAGATTTGACTGGAGAACAAGAATCTCGTCTGATGGAGGTTCTTGAAAGAAACTGCAAGGCAATTGGTTGGAGTATAACCGATCTCCAGGGGCTGAGCCCAAATCTTTGCTCCCACCACATTTATCTCGAGGATAACGCTAAGCCGTCGCATGAGTTCCAACGACGGCCGAACCCGAATCTTCGAGACGTAGTCATGAAGGAAATTTCGAAGTGGTGGAGCGCCGATTTCATCTATCCCATCTCTGACTCCAAATGGGTAAGTCCTTTACATGTGGTACCCAAGAAGACGGGTATCACTATAGTTGTCAATGAGTCTGGAGAGGAGATCGCTACCAGAGTACCTACTTCTTGGAGGGTCTGTGTGTACAGACGATTGAATGAGGCCACCAAGAAGGATCACTTCTCGCTACCCTTCATTGATCAGATTATCGAGCGGCTAGCCAGGAAAAGTCATTACTGCTTTCTTGACGGGTACTTTGGATACAATCAAGTGGCCATTGCGCCCGAAGACCAGGAGAAAACGACATTCACCTGTCCGTTTGGGACGTATGCTTTCAGACGGATGCCCTTTGGTCTATGTAACGCTCCGGCGACATTCCAAAGGTGCATGTTGTCCCTCTTCTCGGACATGGTGGGTGACTGTTTAGAGGTCTTCATGGATGACTTCTCGGTCTATGGCGACGGGTTCGATGCTTGTCTTGACTGCCTAGACCATGTGCTGAAGCGCTGCATTGAGTCAATCTTGTCTTATCCTGGGAGAAGAGTCATTTCATGATGACTCAAGGGACGGTCCTTGGTTACATCGTCTCCAACAGGGGCATGGAGGTCGATCCGACCAAGGTGGATATCATCAGAAAACTCAATCCACCGTCCAACTTGCATCAGTTACGGTCTTTTCTGGGGCATGTCGGTTTCTACCGACGGTTCATTCAGGACTTCAGCCGAATTGCCCGACCGCTCACTGACTTGCTGACAAAAGACACCGAGTTTATTGTCAATGATAAGTGTCTTACGTCCTTCGAGACTCTCAAAGAGATGGTTGTTTCAGCTCCTGTCCTTCAGCCACCCGATTGGTCTCTCCCATTCGAGATCATGACGGATGCTTCAGATTTTGCCATTGGGGCTGTGCTTGGATAGAGGAGGGATGGATTACCTTTTGCCATTCACTATGCCAGCCGGACTTTGGATGCCGCTCAGCAGAATTACACTGTGACTGAGAAAGAGATGCTGGCCGTAGTCTTCGCTCTTGATAAGTATCGATCGTATATTCTCGGATCTAGAGTGACAATCTACGCTGATCACACCGCCATCCGGTACTTAATGGCCAAGAAGGATGCCAAAGCACGTCTGACCAGATGGATCCTTCTACTCCAGGAATTTGATATTGAGATTAAGGATAAGCCTGGAGTCAAGAATGTGGTGGTGGATCATCTCTCCAGATTGGAGAATCTTGAGGAATCTGAGCCCAACGCACCTATCACAGAGACATTTCCAGATGAGGCGATCTTGGCGGTCACCTCACTCCCATGGTATGCTGACTTTGTAAACTATCTTGTCGCCAAGACAATCCCTCAGGGTTGGCCCATGCAGAAATTTGAGACCTTCCTAGCTAAGGCCAAGTTTTACCATTGGGAGGATCCCGTCCTTTATCATGAAGGAGGGGATAGTATATGGAGGAGGTGCATTCCTCAAGAAGAGCAGCACAGCGTCCTCACATACTGCCACAAGCTTGAGGCAGGAGGACATCATTCTGAAAAAAGGACATCACAGAAGGTGCTTCAATCTGGCCTATGGTGGCCTACTCTCTTCAAGGACTCTGATGAGTTCGTGAAGAGATGTACTGACTGTCAGAAAATGGAACCTGCGGATAGAGAGACATGATGCCCATGCAACCCATTCACTTCTGTGAGGTTTTTGATGCATGGGGGATTGATTTCATGGGCCCATTTCCTAAGAGCCAGGGATTCGAGCATATTTTACTCGCTGTGGATTATGTCAGTCGATGGGTTGAGGCTATCCCCGCCCGAGCCGCAGATGCTAAAACTGTGTGCAAATTCTTGAGGGAAAATATTATTTCACGGTTCGGGGTACCTAGAGTCTTGATTTCAGAAGGGGGGTCTCATTTCATCAATGACAAGGTTAGGGCCCTTGCAGACGAGTTCGGCATTGACCATCGGGTTGCCACTTCATATCACCCTCAGACTAATGGTCTTGCTGAAGTATCGAACCGAGAGATAAAAACTATCTTGCAGAAGGTTGTCCGCCCAGACCGAAAGGATTGGTCACAGCTTTTGGACTCGGTCTTGTGGGCTTATCGGACTTCTTTCAAGAATCCATTGGGAACATCTCCCTTTCGACTCGTCTATGGCAAGCCGTGCCATTTGCCAGTGGAGATCAAGCACAAATCTTTTTGGGCAGTCACTGAGTTGCTGTTAGATCCCGAGAGTATAGGAGACCAGAGAAGAGCAGAATTGGCAGCCCTGGAAGAATTGAGAGACACAGCCTTCTCCAACAGCCTACAGTACAAAGAGAAAGTGAAGACATGGCACGATTCGCATATCAGCCATAAACAGTTTGAGCCGGATCAGAGAGTATGGTTGTTTGATTCTAGGCTGAAATTATTCCCAGGGAAATTACAGAGCAAGTGGAAAGGTCTGTATGTGGTTAGGAAGGTACATGACAATGGCAGCATAGACATATCCGAACCGTCATCTTCCTCTACCTTCCGCGTCAATGGTCAACGCCTGAAACTATATCTGAATCATGACCCACCGACCATTGACGTTGCCCCCATTCTTCTGGTATGAGATGTGTCCTTTGACTCTCATCATCTGCATCTCATACATGGTGATCAATTCCATCTTCCGCTGTACAGATCCATCTGTTCATATCACTATTTCATCTGTTGATTTATTTTCTTCTTTTATTCTTTTCTTCTTTTCCACTTCTACCTTCTTCATCTATCAAAAAGGTGTCGCCCTTGTAGACAGTTTTCCATACTTAGGACGTACTTTGTCCTAAGTATAGGGGGCGTGCACCCCGAGTATTTCCATTCTTTGATCCTCTCCATTGTCTCCTCTTCTTGCCTATACTTAGGGATATCTTACCCTAAGTATAGGGGGAGACAATCTGAGTACGATCTGTTCATTCCCACCCTTGACCCTCCCTGCTTTATATACAGTCTGCTATACTTAGGATTATTGGATCCTAAGTATAGGGGGGACGGTCAACTTCTCATTTGTTCATTCATTCCTTCATTTATTCATTTATTCTTTAGACTTGCCTATACTTAGTACGAGTTATGTCTTCTCTTTTCTCTCTGATCTATGAGGACATAGCTCAAGCTAAGTATAGGGGGGTCGTATATACTGCGTATATACTTTAGCCATAACTCGTACTTTCATATTTTCTTAATAATATGGCTAACAATTCATTAAAATTCATTAAGATCTTTAATAAAAAGGTGTTCTATTCCTCAAATTCTTTTGTGTATTTACTGATTAATAAATCAGGTGAAAATGTTTTTTTTTGCAAAATGTTTGAAAAATAGTTTGAAAATCTTTGTGAACATTTATTGAAAACTATTTTGAAAATATTTTGTTACATGTTTTCAACCTGTGCAAAAATGTGTGGATTGTAAAATTTATTTTCTTTGTGTGAAATAAAATGTTTGAAAAATGATTTGCAAAGGGTTTGAAAAATGGTTGCAAAAATATTTTGAAAAATCTATACATACTGTTTTGAAAGCCTTTGCAAAATGATTTTCAAATGTGTGTACATGTTGCAAAAATGTTTGTAAAAACTATTTTGGACTATAGTTTTCAAAAATTGTGTGAAAAAGCTTGTGTCAAATAAGTTTGAGGAATACTTACATCTTACCAAAATTCACTATATATTTATGTATAAAACTGACCACTTACCCTTGTAAATTCTTAAAATCCACTTCTTGTATATATAAGAAGCACTCCCGTATACATATTTTCACCTAACTTTCAGCCAAAACTTTTTGTTTTCAAAAATCCCAAAAACATTTGCAAAACTAAAATCCAAAAAAAACATTTGAAAAATCTTTTTGAGAAATACAAAAAAATGCATGCATCATCTTTTCAAAAATCCATAAA
This sequence comes from Ottelia alismoides, assembly GCA_037367405.1. Taxonomy (NCBI): domain Eukaryota; kingdom Viridiplantae; phylum Streptophyta; class Magnoliopsida; order Alismatales; family Hydrocharitaceae; genus Ottelia; species Ottelia alismoides. Next base: position 315,456 of record JAZKJV010011169.1, on the reverse strand, counting down.
AAGCTCAAAATCCTTGAAAATTGCATCACAAAAAGATTTTCTGCATTCTGCATCGCATTTGCATAGCATGAGCATTTTTCGGATTGAGTTTGATAGTTGAACAAGTCTAAGTAAAATCCGGAGATTGGAGCTTGATTGTACCTTAAAATCTACCTAATAACAGGAACCTTATAGGAACCGGGTTTGAGGTACTTCAGGTCTAGTTGACTTAATTCCTTGAGGATCACGGGACTTGGTTCAATGGATTCTTGACTGCCTAAGTAGAGTATTTCGGAGCACACGCACGACTCTTGTTGATAATGACCTAACTTGGACACCTGCACCTTTCACATAGCTCTCCACAGATAAGGTGGAGAGGAGGCAGTTTCCTTTGGCCTGGGGTAGCATATGAGGGTAGTACTTCTAGGCGGAACCTCTCTTCTTCTTCTAGTGAAGGAAGTGCACCTCAACTTGGTCTAGTGGTGATGAAGGCTAAAGACAAAAGCCGTGGGTTGCAATAAAGCTTCTATCATTTTGGCACCAAAAACCCTAGCAAATACCTGTAAATATCATTAAAATCATCATCTTAGCATTCATGTATGTGCATCTAAATAGTGTATAAATTACTGTAATTAAAGCCAAAATTATAGAATAAATAAAAGAAAAGAATAAAATATTGTAAATATTTTATGACCCGAAACCCCGAGACCTAGGCATCTTGATGAATAAGTCGACAAGGAATAAAGTAGGGGGAGATAAGGGTCAAATACCTATGGTATTTTATTCATTCTTTATTCATTTTGGGACCTATTTTTGGTTCCACTTTTTATACATCCAATAAAGAAACTTTGTACACGAAAGTTGTAGATAATTAAATAAAGAAAAATACAAAATTGATTTCACAGAAAAAACAATGTACAGATAAAAAGTTATGGTCTGAATAAGAATCCAGAATCCCAACTTCCCAGACCCGTATCTCACAAATAACAACTCCAAATGCAGCAAACTCACCTTTAATTGTATATAGAATAAAATAAGCTATTTAATGGCGGTGGTTTCGCATTTAGTGGAGCTACGGTTTGAAAGTTGAGTTTTGGACCCACATTGTATACTTATACAGATTAAAATATTCAATTTATTATTTATTTATTATTTTTTATAACTTTATATTTTTATAATGTTGTAAATATTACTTATAATAATTGTGAATATTAAAATCAGAATAAAAATGTAAATAAAACTCAAAATAAAATACATGTATGTATAATACATAGGTGTTATACCTGTACCTATACCTATCTAAAACATACTTCTATTTTATTAAATATACAAAACATATCATAAAAATAAAATAAAAATATATATGTGTATATAAAAGTATTTTATAATTTTAGAAAATAATAAATAAAAATAATAGAATTAAAATACACAAAATAACAATAAAGTACTAAAGTGTATAGGTATTATACCTATAAGGGGTGTAAATATAAACTTACAAAAATATGCCTCATAAAAATAAATAAAAATCAAAATAAAATACTACATAGAATTTTAAGAATTTTTCATTTAATAACCAAAAATTAATTCGGCCATTTTCGACTTTTAAATGAATTAATAAGAATTTTTGGGACTTTTCCCTGGTTGGTCCACGTGGACCAACCAGGTGCGACCGACTGTTGACCAGCGGGTCAACAGCCTGTCCTTGACCCCTAGGTCTGCGTTGGCCTCGTTTTCTCCCCGCTTTGGCAGATTTTTCGAGGCCGCGCCGTCCACCTTCTGCTGCCAATCTCTTCTGAGATCTTGTTCCCTGTAGATCCACCTACCTCGCCGACCTCCTAGATCTACCCAGATCTTCTCCTCTCGCCCGTGGCTCCTCCTCGAAGTCCGCTGCCTCGCCACTCTTCAAATACAAACCCATCACTTCCTTCCCCGGGTTGAACCGCAAATTCCCAGATTTCTTCCCCTGTTGGTCGTGTTCGAGACGCCTAGAGGTGACAGCTCCGAGCTCCGAGCTTCAAGGCGGCGGAATACCCCATATCTGAGCGTGTTCCATACCTCCGGCGAAGATCCGCCGTCGAGGTATTCACCCTCTGGCCCCTGGCCATCGAGGCCGTTCTTTGTTTCTCTTTATCCCCTTCTCGTTCCTGTTAACCTTAGGATCATTTCACCCTTAATTCCTCATAAAATCATCAATCAAATCGCTTCATCGATCACCTCGCCGGAGCGCAACTCCGGCGAGTCCCCATCTCGCCTGTCATCCCCCTTCAAGAGCCACCTGAGGTCGAGGCATTTCGCCCTCGACCTCCGTAACCCTTTTTTTGCGCAGGTACTGGAGCACACCGAAGAATCTGGAGCGCTTTTGGGTCTCGCCGGAGTACCTGGAGCTCCGCAACTTCCTCCTCGCCGTGGAAGAGCTCCGCCGTCCTCTGCGCCATTCCGTTGCTTCCAGACGATGGCTGACACCTGCCGGAGCCTCCTCGACCATTTTGCGAACCCAAACGCCGTCGGAGCCGGACGGAGGAGCTCGAGGAACTTCGCCCAGTCGGAGCTCCTCCGCGTTCTTCCACCTGCCTCCCCAGCCGTTGGATCTTGGAGCGCGCCCAGATAGCACAGGAGCCGTCGGATCTCCCCACGCTTTGACCGTAGATCATCCTTGGAGATCTGATCTCAGCCGCACATCCACGAGGCGTCATCGACCGTCCACAACGCGCCACGTGTTTAAGTGGCATCTCATCCGCCGTTGGATCGCGCGTCGAGGGTATTTTGCATCTTAAACCCTCGCGCATTTGGTATTTATAGTTTAGTATTGAAACCTTCATCTGCAGTATTGTATTTTTGTAATATTTGCAATTAGAACCCTGTAGTTTTCTTATTTACATATAGGTCCCCTGCCACATCACCTCACGTGACCAGTTCACGTGAGGTGTGGGCATTTTGCAAGGGTACCCTCGGCATTTGGTGTATTTTGTTTTAGTACCAAAACTTTCATATCACGTGTTATATTTTTGGAAACATTGCAAGTAAGCCCCCAGCTTTTGTGGAAATTACATTTTAGTCCTCGCCAGGCACGTGCAAGTCATGCGCCCTGGTAGGAAAATTGCTAGGACACCCAGACGGGTTTTGTAATTGACTTTTGGTGCTATGAAGTGAATATTCAGTTCAAACTTTTGTGGAAATTTGCATGTCTGCCCCTGGATGTTTGAGAAATTGCATGTATACCCCTGCCAGCCCCTTAATTTGTGCTTGCTTTATCTATTTATTTAAGGGCTCATTTTAACCCAAAAAATTCTCAAATTTTGAACTTAAGCTCCTGTGCACTTGTTCTTCCACGCTATACTTTTAGTTTTTGATTTTACCTTATTTTCCTATTTATTAAAACTCAAAAACATCCATTTTGTGCACTGTCTAGTTTATAAAATCCCTAAAAACTATAAAAACGTTTTGAAAAATTCCAAAAAAATTCCCTAGTGTTTATTTTACCATATTTTAGTGTCAGTCCAAAAACCACTAAAGATCTCAAAAGAAAAACCCTAAAAATTTAAAAACACTCAAAAACTTCAAAAAAAATATAAAATTGTAGAAAATTCCAAAAATAGTAAACTCGAGTCCTGTAGTCTCCTGTTTTTATTTTCTTTATTTAAAATAGTGTGAAAATATTTTGTGGTTGGTTGCTATTTTTAGTTCTCATTTTATCTCCAGCCAGTACCTTTTGCACTGTTTTAGTTTATTTTGCTACTTAAAAACACCAAAAACACCTTGAAAAATACCCAAAAATCACAAAAATAGTAGAGAACCATAAAAATACCAAAAACCTTTTATTTCTGAATTTTTGGTCATTTTTGCACATTTTTATAAATACTTTATCTTGTCTTTTATTACTTTGCTTATATTTTCCAATATTAAAAAAAATATAAAATATAAAATATAAAAATCAGAAAATCAAAAATCAAAATACAAAATTTAAAATAAAAAAATATAAAAATTTAAAAATTAAAAACCCACAAAAACATCTTCGCTTGCTTGCTTAGTGTAGACACTTCACATTCACTCACGCACATTTGTCTGAACTACCCTGTTTGCTCCCTGTGTTCGAACTCTCTGCATACTTGTCACTATACATCATTTGTGCAGAGTTAAAAATAAATTTTAACTCCACATTATTTCTAATTATTGATCTTTAGTGTGGGTTAATTGTTGATTTTAGTTCAGGATTCATTGTGAGTCGTCACAGCAACGGTTGTCTCCGCCTTGTGTGAGATACCACTTTTAGACTCCGCGAATCTTGGCTAAATCAATGCACGTAGTCATACATACGGGAGCGCAGAAGGGCGGTACGTAGTGAAGCAGTACGCATCGAGGAGCTATGCGGTACGGTCACAGAGGCGTACGCACGAAGGCGCACGGTATCGGTATTGATGCGTTGCTGTCCAGAGAGGCATGGAGCGTTGCAGGTGCTGAGTACGAGCATTGTCGAGCATGCTCGGTCGTACACGTACGAGAGTGGTCTGGAGGCTACGATAGCAAAGTTCTGGAGGACTTCCCCTTAGCATGAAGAATGCTAAGGAAGGGTTTACCGCACGAGGGTCTGGAGGCCGCGGGTTCCCTTTGGCACAAGACCAAGTGTTCGGTGGCACTTGGTGAATTATGGCAAAGCTGCATCAGCAAGCATTAGAGCGCGAGTGTGCTGATGACTGGGCGGTTGACTGGGCGTCAACCGTGCAGGAAGATGAAAGGACAACAAGGGAGTCGAAGAGATGAGCAGACGAAGAGTTGCTGAGGAACGCGAAGGGTTGCCGAAGAACTCGAAGGGTCTCTTGTGTCTTTATGTATCATTATTGTAGATGTAATAATGAGTGTCCCTTGGGTTGCTTTGAGTCTTGTATATAAGGAGAGGTGGTGGCTCATTTGTAAACACACAACACAGAGTAGAGTGTGTCACCCCACTCCTAGAGAGAGTTCCCCTTCTAATAAAGAGAAGAGCTTTGTGCCCGTGCTCGTGTGATTGCTTGGTAGAGTTCTTGAGCATTCTTGAGCGTGTTCTTGAGAGTGTTCTTGAGCGATCCGTATTTCGTGCTCGTGTTTGTGCTGGAAGCGTCGGTACGCTAGCAAGCAGGAGCACGAGAAGAGTTGGAGCGTGTCCGTGACCGTTCTACTCGGGAAGACTGGTTAGCTACGGGTTAGCTAACGCCGCACAGGATCGGTCGGAATCAATAGTGGGATTTTGACCCTGTGACATTTGGTATCAGAGCTTGGTTGGTGCCAAGGAGCAGATCACAGAGCTTAGTCAGTGCCAAGAAAGCGGGCAAAGCTACGAGCGACTGTCGGTGAAGTCGATCGCGGGAACAAAGGATACTTGTCGGTGCAAGTACGTCTTCGATCAGCGGAACGAAGATGGTGGGTGTTACCGAGCGTGTAGCAACACTGGAGCAGGCGATGGCATAAGTGGAGTCCACTATTGGGACTCATGCCCATCGCATCACCGTCTTGGAGGATTGTTCTTCAGAAGGATCGGATGTTGGGGACGAGACCCAATGCTCAGCGGAGCAGATCCAGTCCTTGGAGGACAGACTGAAGACGTTCAACACGATGATGGAGGATCTTCGGAGTGAGATCTCCCTCATCAAGAAGGCCTTGGCGAACAGCGGAGGCTCCACGAAGGTGCAGAGATGCAAGGTACCTGAGCCCAAATCCTTCACAGGTATGCGGAGTGCCAAGGATTTGGAAAACTTCCTATGGGATATGGAAGTTTACTTCGAAGCGACCAAGACGACGGAAGCCGAGAAGGTCGGCTTGGCATCCATGTACATGTCGAGCGACGCCAAGCTATGGTGAAGGAGCCGTGCAGCAGACGAGGCGAGACCGAAGATATCCAGATGGGATGATCTAGTCGTGGAACTGAAGGCGCATTTCCTGCCCAAGAACACTGCGTGGATTGCACGGGAGGCTCTTCGACGCCTAAAGCAGACATGCACTGTTTGTGAGTACGTGAAGCAGTTCACGTCCTTGTTGCTGGACATCAAGGGGATGTCCGAGGAGGACAAGCTGTTCAACTTCACGATCGGGTTGCAAAGCTGGGCGCAAGCCGAACCGCGGAGGCAGGGAGTGAAGGACCTTAATTCAGCGATCGTGGTGGCAGATGCGTTGGTCGATTATGGGGCAGCTCAACCAAGTCACAATGTTGAAGAGAAGGAGTTCACCAGCAAGCCGAAGGTGCGGTCGAAGGACAAGGGCAAAGGCGTTGCCCATGATCCACCAATGGAGGAATGTGAGTACTCCAAGAAAAGGGAGCAACCCAAGAGCAAGGGAGGCTTCATATGCGACGGACCGCATAAGGCGCGGGAGTGCCCAAAGAAGGAGAAGCTGAACTCTCTTCGTGGGGACGAGGAGGAGGAAGTAGAAGGTGAGGTACGCTTGGGAGCAATCGGTGCTATGCGCAAGCTACGCCTCACGACACTTCGAGCTGGAGCTTCGAATTCGGTGGAGGGAGGGAACTCCACAACCAAGAGCTTTGGAGGCGCCAAGGCTCGATCGAGGACGCACAGGAGTGCGCTGGTGCGTGCTGAGCACCAACGTGTGTGCCGGAGGCACACAACCAAAGCCGCGGATAGGAGAACATCCGTGCATGAGAAGACAAAGCAGAGCTCTAGAGGGCAATGCAGCATGAGCAAGAAGTTACATGTCCATGGGGGTGGAGTGGTGACGAACCACACCACCAATGATCTTGCAGGAGGCAAGATACCGAAGATGCTCAGAGCGCAGGTGGTGCTCATTTCCCAGGACACGGGTACGTCTACGGGGAACGATAGAGATCGTCAACGAGCAAGCGTGGAGGTGAGTACTCCACATGTGGAGCTGGAGCTGCCACATAACAGCGATGGAGCTGCTGTATCCAGGAGGGATACATCGAAAATGGGAGCTGACGAGGAAGCTCCACTTTTCACGTTGAAGATCAAGTCATGGAGGGACGTGGTTCGTGAAAAGACCATGTGTAGGAAGGGAGGCGGTGCAAGGCGGCACCACCCTTCCAATTGAGCCGCATCAGGAGGTGTGTAGCAGATGGAGGATTGTGACGGGACGCCAGCTGAAGAGGAGATGCTCGGTTGAGGACAACCGATTCTTCAGGTGGGGGAGGCTTGTCATACCCCCAAATTCCATGATCGAGAATGATCGTGCAGACCCGGTAGCGGATGCTCGAGAATGATCGATGGAGCTGGACTTCAGGAGGAGTCCGAAAATGCGTGGATATCAGGGAGGTTATCCACGGGAGTCTGGAGGCTCCACCGTACGTGATGGAGAAGCGTCACAGAGGACACTGGCTCGATAGCAGAGTGTCGTGAAGCTTGTAGCAGTGCGAGCACAACGAGTACAGTCAGCAGTGCAAGACATGACAGTGGATGCACGTAGTCATACATACGGGAGCGCAGAAGGGCGATACGTAGTGAAGCAGTACGCATCGAGGAGCTATGCGGTACGGTCACAGAGGCGTACACACGAAGGCGCACAGTATCGGTATTGATGCGTGGCGGTCCAGAGAGGCATGGAGCGTTGCAGGTGCTAAGTACGAGCATTGTCGAGCATGCTCGGTCGTACACGTACGAGAGTGGTCTGGAGGCCACGATAGTGAAGTTCTGGAGGACTTCCCCTTAGCATGGAGAACGCTAAGGAAGGGTTTACCGCACGAGGGTCTGGAGGCCGCGGGTTCCCTTTAGCACAAGACCAAGTGTTCGGTGGCACTTGGTGAATTATGGCAAAGCTGCATCAGCAAGTGTTGGAGCGTGAGTGTACTGATGACTGGGCGATTGACTGGGCGTCAACTATGCAGGAAGACGAAAGGACAACAAGGGAGTCGAAGAGACGAGCAGACAAAGAGTTGCTGAGGAACGTGAAGGGTTGCCGAAAAACTCGAAGTGTCTCTTGTGTCTTTATGTATCATTATTGTAGATGTAATAATGAGTGTCCCTTGGGTTGCCTTGAGTCTTGTATATAAGGAGAGGTGGTGGCTCATTTGTAAACACACAACACAGCGTAGAGTGTGTCACCCCACTCCTAGAGAGAGTTCCCCTTCTAATAAAGAGAAGGGCTTTGTGCCCGTGCTCGTGTGATTGCTTGGTAGAGTTCTTGAGCATTCTTGAGCGTGTTCTTGAGAGTGTTCTTGAGCGATCCGGAGTTCATGCTCGTGTTTGTGCTGGAAGCGTCGGTGCGCTAGCAAGCAGGAGTACGAGAAGAGTTGGAGCGTGTCCATGACCGTTCTACTCGGGAAGGCTGGTTAGCTACGGGTTAGCTAACGCCGCACAGGATCGGTCGGAATCAATAGCGAGATTTTGACCCTGTGACACCAGCCATCATAGACAGGTTCACCATGTTCATGCGAAGTCGTTCCAACAGCCGCAACAACAGTACTTCCAGCCGCTACCGTCTTAGGACACTCAGATGGTGGTGTACTAGCAAGATCAACCCTTGGTAGTCCTTTCCCCACCTCTTTATGAGCAGGAGTCATTGATGGACGTCAACGGGATTTGGTACGACCGACCACAGCCTGAAATCTTCCGAAACCATCCCGGATTCCGTTGGTCAGCCGGAGGTGCCTCTTCCCTACAACATCCTCGAGTTCAAGGTGGGAAGTATAGCCAGCAACAGCAGCCCCAGCTCCCACAACCACAACAACACTGCCATCAGGGTGCTCTCCCCTACCGGCAGGGACAACTGTGGAGGCAGCAACAACAACCTCAGCAGTATTCTCACCAGTATCCCCCTCATCCTTCCCTCCAGCAGCCTCACCTCCAGAGAGGCAACCCATCTGGTTCTCATGGGACAGCCTATGAGAACCCAACACTTGATGACTTGGCTTGCCTTGTTTCTGAGCAGCAGGCTACTTTCAGACAAGAGATAGTTGAGTTTCGTCACGAGATGATGGAGATCATCAAGGGCAAGGCCTCCATACCTGCTCAGATCGAGCCTAACCCGAACAACCTGAAGAGGAAGTTGGAGCAGGTACAGTTCACAGAGACCACCACTCCTAGTGATTCTTTAGGTGATATTGCTTCATATACATTTGATGTTGACTTTGTCACACTTAGGAGCGGTAGGATGTCAGCCGGCGATGCCTCGTCTGAGCGACGACACCATGAGGACTCATGAGTGCCAAACGAGGAGGTAAGCAGTGCTGATGCCGCTCATGATGTTGATGACGGTGGTACTGACGCCACCAAGGACGTAGATCCAGCCGACGGTTCGAGGCCGTCACCTCACCAGATGCAGGAGGTGGTGCTGATACCACCAGAAATGTTGATGCTGAGCCATAGAGCGGTGCTAATGCCGCTAGTCCAGATGTCGCGGGTGGTACTGAGGCCACCCATTCTATTCCTATTGCATTTCCATCTGTTTCTGTATCTTAGGACTACTTAGAAAAATCCAAAAAATTTAATAAAGGAAAGAATTCTTTATTTACGAGTCCATCTGCGATGCTTAGAGATATTTGTATGGATTCTGTCTCGTCTCAGCAGTAGGGACCCATTCCTAGCCCTCCATATGAGGAGGGCCCGGCCATCCCCTTCCCTCAAGCACTCCGCTTGGCTAAGGGGAATAAAAAAGAAAATCCAAAAAATCTCAGCAGTTAGAGTTCAGCCAGTAGATGATAGACAGATTTTAGATTCAGCTGACTCTATAGGAGGCCCTTGAGCACATCGCTCTCTTCTAGAGGAACCTTAGAGAGAAGACTGCCATTCGCAGGAAGAAGAGGAACCACCATGCAGAGATCCATGTGCTCACTAGGGCCACCTGCTTTGCCATTCAGATTCGTCTGCCAGCCAAGAGGCCAGATGCAGGAGCTCCCTATGTCAGATGTCACATCCATGAGTAGAGATTCGATCGGACTTTATTAGACAGTGGCTCTTCCATCAAACTACTTTCGACAGCCTTACTCGACCGATTCAAGTTTGGCCCTCTTCGATAGAGTAGGACAGTCCTTCAGTTTGCTGATAGATTTGTCAAGAGGTCGAAGGGGTTGTTGAAGGATGTGGTTGTCACAATTCAGGTCCTGTGATTCCTCCTGGACTTCGTTGTGTTGGACATGAAGATCCCTGAGTCTGTGACCGATACCCCCATCATTTTAGGATGCCCATTCTTGGCAACAACCAAGGTAGTGTTCGCTCATGATAGTGGGAAGGTGTATTTTCGTGTCGAGGGTGAGAGTATACAAATAGAGACGATCGATGATACCAGAGAAAGAGATTCAGCCTGCTCTGGACAGCTCAGTGATTCAGAGCAGATGACAGAGGCAGAGTGAGACGTCCACTAGGAGTGTGATTTTTTGATCACAGATGATGGAGCCACTTGGACTGATCCCGTTTCACGAGTCATCCTCTCACATTCAGATACCACATATTCTCAGATTTCAGCAGAGGATAGCTTGGAGAGGACACCCCTGGCAGCGGACAAATTCGACATCACAGATCACATTTTGGATAGTGAGGCAGTTTCTTTCCCTTGTGATTTAGATTCAGATCCCTCGGAATCAGATATCGATTAAACAAAGTTTGATGTGTTGATACCATGTCTGATTCCTACAGAGCCAACATCTAGGGTGGAGACTGATCCTATACAGAGCACAGATACACCAACAGAGCAGTCTACACCAGTTTTACATGATCAGCGAGAGTTCTCCCATGCAGATTTGGTCGCCTTCACTCAGACTTTTCAGAGACCAGATTTGCGAGCTCCTTGTTGCTCAGAGTTGAAGCCCTTGCTGCAGTCGCTGATTCCTTGCAGGTGAGCATGAGATGTACCCTGTCATTATCTCAGTAGATTTGACTGGAGACGAAGAATCTCGTTTGATGGAGGTTCTTGAAAGGAACCACAAGGTAATAGGATGGAGTGTACCTGATCTCCAGGGGATAAGTCCGGCCCTGTGCTCCCACCATATCTATCTCGAAGAGGATGCTAGGCCATCACGTGAGTTCCAGCGACGACTGAACCCGAACCTTCGAGAGGTTGTCATGAAGGAGATCTCGAAATGGTGGAGTGCAGATTTTATCTACCCCATCTCCGACTCCAAGTGGGTTAGTCCATTACATGTGGTGCCTAAGAAGACGGGCATCACTACAGTTGTGAGTGAGTTTGGAGAGGAGATAGCTACCCAGATACCCAGTTTTTGGAGGATTTGTGTGGACTACAGACAATTGAATCAAGCCACCAAGAAGGATCATTTCCCATTACCTTCTATTGATCAGATTATAGAGAGGCTAGCTGGGAAGAGTCATTACTGTTTTCTTGATGGGTACTCCGATTACAATCAGGTGGCCATTGTGCCCAAAGACCAGGACAAGAGTACATTCATCTGTCCGTTCGGGACATATGCTTTCAGACGGATGCCCTTTGGTCTATCCAATGCTCCGACAACATTCCAAAGGTGCATGTTGTCCATCTTTTCGTACATGGTGGGTGATTGCTTAGAGGTCTTCATGGATGATTTTTCGGTCTATGGCGATGGGTTTGATGCTTGTCTTGACTGCCTAGATCGCATCGTGCTGCATTGAGGTCCATCTAGTTCTATCTTGGGAGAAGAGTCACTTCATGGTGACTTAAGGGATAGTGCTTGGTCATATCATCTCCAACAGGGGCATGGAGGTTGATCCGACCAAGGTGGATATCATCAGGAAACTCAATCCACTGTCCAACTTGCGACAGTTACGATCTTTTCTGGAGCACGTCGGATTCTACCATTGATTCATTCATGATTTTAGTAGGATTGTCCGACCGTTGACTGATATGCTAACCAAAGGCATCGAGTTCATTGTAGATGATAAGTGTCTTGCATCATTTGAGACTCTCAAGAGTCTATTTGTCGAGGCTCTTGTCCTTCAGCTGCTTGATTGGTCTCTCCCATTCGAGATCATGACGGATGCCTCCGATTTTACCATAGGGGTCGTTCTAGGACAGAGGAGGGATGGAGTGACTTTTGCCATTCACTATGCGAGCTGTACATTGGATGCCGCGGAACGGAACTATACTGTCACTAAGAAGGAGACACTAGCCATAGTTTTTGCCTTGGATAAGTTCAGATCGTATATCATTGGATATAGAGTGATTATCTTTACTGATCATACCGCCATCAGGTACCTCATGGAAAAGAAGGATGCCAAAGTGAGATTGACTAGATGAATCCTTCTACTCCACGAGTTTGATATTGAGATTAAGGATAAACCTGGAGTCAAGAATGTGGTGGTGGATCATCTCTCCAATTAGAGCATCTTGAGGAATCCGAGCAGATTGATCCTATTTCTGAGACCTTCCCAGATGAGGCGATCCTTGCTATCACCTCGCTTCCATGGTACGGTGACATTGTGAACTATCTTGTTGCCAAGAAAGTTCCACAAGGTTATCCCAGACAACGACTTGAGACTTTTCTAGTGAAGGCCAAGTCGTACCATGGGGAGGATCCCATCCTTTACCATGAAGGAGGGGATAGCGTTTGGCATTGATGCATTCCTCAGGAGGAGCACCATAGTGTCCTCACCTACTGCCACAAGATGGAGGCAGGGGGACATCACTCTGGGAGGAGAACGACATAGAAAGTGCTCCAATCTGGCCTATGGTGGCCTACCCTCTTTAAGGATTCTGATGAATTCGTGAAGAGGTGTACTGACGGTCAGAGGATGGGTACTTGTAGACAACGTGACATGATGCCGATGTAGCCCATTCACTTCTGTGAGGTTTTTGATGCACGGGGCACTGATTTCATGGGTCCATTCCCTAAGAGTCAGGGATTTGAGTACATTCTGTTGACCGTGGATTATGTTAGTCGTTGGGTTGAGGCCATCCCTGTCCGAACCGCAGATGTTAGGAGTATTTGTAGTTTTTTGAGGAAGAATATTATTTCACAATTCAGGGTACCTAGAGTTTTGATATCTGATGGGCGGGTCTCATTTTGTCAACGACAAGGTAAATCCCTTGCTAGTGAGTTCAACATTGATCATCGTGTAGCCACTCCATATCACCCTCAGACCAATGGTCTTGCTGAAGTATCGAACAGGGAGATAAAGACAATATTGCAGAAGGTAGTCCGCCCAAATCGAAAGGATTGGTCACAGCTTTTGGACTCGGTCTTGTGGGCATATCGGACTTCCTTCAAGACTCCTTTGGGTACATCTCCCTTTTGTCTTGTTTATGGCAAGCCCTGCCGTTTACCTGTTGAGATTAGGCACAAGTCACTTTGGGCTATCATAGATATATTATTGGATCCAGTGAGTACAGGAGATCAAAGGAAGGCAGAATTGGCAACCTTGGAGGAGCTTAGAGATACAACCTTTTCGAGCAGCATACATTACAAAGAGCGAGTGAAGGAATGGCATGATTCTCATATCAGCCATAAGCAGTTTGAGCCAGATCAAAGAGTATGGTTGTTTAATGCCATGCTTAGGTTATTTCAGGGAAATTGCAGAGCAAATGGAAGGGATCATACCTGGTCCGAAGGTACATGAAAATGGGAGTATTGACATATCTGAGATGTCATCTGAGTCTACCTTTCGTGTTAACAGGCATCGACTCAAACCATATCTAGATCATGAGCCACTGATCGTTGACGTAGCCCCTATTCATTTTGCATGAGATGTGGTCTTTGACTCACATCTATTGCATCTCATGCCTGATTATCACCGTCTTCCGCCTTGTATAGATCCAGATGCCCATATCATCACATTCTTTACCCAAAGTATAGAGGGGTGTCCGACTCTTGATTATTCTTTTGATTCTTTTTACTTCTATTTTGCTGACTATACTTAGGTATATTTCACCCTAAGTATAGGGGAGGTAAACCCTGTACATCCTATCACTCGGATTTTCCTTTATGTACAATCTGCTATACTTAGGATTACTTGATTCTAAGTATTGGGGGAAAACACCGAGCTCTTTTCATTCTACTCTTTGATTCATCGTTGTAGTATAGCATTCCTTTTCACTTCCCCATACTAAGCACGAGTTATGTCTTCTTCATCGCTCTTCCACTCTGAGGACATCATTCGAGCTAAGTATAGGGGGGTGTCATATATATATATATATATTTCATATATTCTTTAGCCATAACTCGTATTTTGTGTGAGTATGTTAATAAATAAAATGGCTAAAATCCTTTATTAAAAACCATAAAAAAATTTAAAAATTTTCTTGTGCATAAAATTCTTTCTTGCACATACATATCTATTTATAAAAATTATTTTTGTACAAATGCTTGTAAAAATATTTTGATTGTAAAAAGTTTGTAAATATTTTGATATCGAAACTATGTATATAGTACAAAATTTTTATAAAATATTTGAAAAACAAAAGTTTGCAAAAAAACCTTGTGTAAATGTGTCTAAATAGTTTGCAAAACTTCTGCATCCATGCATGCATTTATTCAAACATTTTTCAAAAATTTTGCACGTTTTCAGAACTTTGCATAACTTTTTTGTATATACTTGTACAGTTTTCTAAATCATGATTGACATTTAAACTAGCATGAAATTAAATGAAAAATGGAGCTTGATTAAGTCCTTAATTCACCTAATTCTAAGAGGAACCTTATAGGGCTTAGGGTTAAGACTCTTCAGGTCCATTTGGGACTTAATTCTTTGAGTACACTAGGCTATGATCACATGTAATCTTGATGAGCCTAAGTAGAACACTTAACAACGCACACATGACTCTCACAGATAATGGCTTTACTTGCACCAGCACCTTACACACAGCTCTCTACGGACGAGGTAGTGAGGAGGCAATTTCCTTTGGCTTGGGGTAGCATACGAGGGTAGTACTTATAAGAGGAACCTCTCGTCTTCTTTTAGTGAAGGAAGTGCATCTCAACTTGGTCTGGCAGTGTTGAGGTTTAAAGACAGGAGTTGTGGGTTGCAATAATGCTTCAAAAGAGGGATAGTCTACTGGCTCAAGAGGAAAAAGTCCTTATGTATATATGCTGCACCATGTAGATATGTTGTACATATGCACATCAAAAAACAAGTGCATAAGAAAGAAAAACTCCAAAAAAGTGGTAGATTTGATTGAAAATAAAATACCCACCGGAGTGTATATAGCCAAATAAAGCAAAGCTTATGTTATCCATCCTCATCTCATGAAGCTTGCAGCAAGGATACTTAGCTACACTGGTTGGTCTTCCTAGGATACATGGCTACACTGGTCATGGTCCATTCTCTTCTTCCTCCTCTTCTTGAGCCGGTCGCACTTGAACTTCGAAGGAAATGCCTCGCTCCTCGAGGAAAGAGCCGCTGGGCTAGGGCATTAGAGTTACCTTGTTAAGGGGGGATGTTACTTTGCCATTTCTGAGGTGAGGAGCTACTTATCACTTACACAGTACAAGAAAATATTCATGGTCATTTGAGTTTGTGTATGTAGACTTGTTCTGATCTAAAGCATTGATGAGTCTTGACCATAGATTGGTGGAACTTAGAGGCTATTGAGTTTTAAACCTAGGTCCAAATAAGGTTCCGACAAACTAATAATCCAAAGGCCTGACTGAGCTCCATACTTCAATTTAATGAAGATGAGTTTAATAATCAATCCTGATTCTCCTTCTTTGAAAAAGAAGTGAAAAGAGAAAGCCTTGAGTAATTTCGCAATAACATTCATAACCCTGCATAATCGCGAATTACACGAGGAACCCCGAGTAATGCTTAACTCTTACATGGCATAACCTGTGTTATATTCCGTGTGAGCTACCCGTTACATTTGATGATTTTTGTTAAATAGACAAGATTACCCCTAAAACTTATTCTTATTTGCATTAACATGCCATTGTTGAATCCACCACAGTCCCCCCAGCCGAGTTCCTCTCGAAGCCCCTCGACCCTCCATGTCGAGCTGCTCCGCCCCTGCTCGAATACCCCTGCCGTCAAGCTCCTCCTCGACGTGTTAGAATAAATACTGAGTGACCTGAACCCCAAGAGAGGGTCAAGCATTGGCTTGATTGCCAAATAAAATAAGTAGAGATTTGGCCAATCCACCTTATATATATGTATCATGGGCGTACATAATTTATTTTGGGATTTTTACACCCATAACTCTGCGTAATTTCGCAATAACATTCATAACCCTACATAATAGCGAATTACACGAAGAACCCCGAGTAATGCTTAACTCTTACATGGCATAAACCTATGTTATATTCCGTGTGCGCTACCCGTTACATTTGACGATTTCCATTAAATAGACAAGACTACCCCTAAAACTTATTCTTATTTGTATTAACATGCCATTGTTGATTCCATCATAGTCCCCCCAACCGAGTTCCTCTCGAAGCCCCCCGACCCCCCATGCTGAGCTGCTCTGCCCCTGCTCGAAGCCCCATGTCGTCAAGCTCCTCCTTGACATGCCCCCACTCCATCGAGCTCTCCTCGAAGAATCGCCTCCTGGCTTCCCCACACCAATCTGCTTCGTTCCTGTTCAAGTCCTCCCCTGGTCGAGCTCCTCCTTGAAAGCCCCCTCTTCACCCACCGAGCTCCTCCTCAACCCCCTCCCCGTCAATGCTTTCAGGCCCCTCCCCCAAGCAATGTTCCTCCTCGAACCCCCCGCGGCCGAGCTTCGAGTCCCCCTTCCCCGAGTAGTGCTCCTCCTTGAACCTCCCAACCTTTTCCCCACCACGCCCGCGTACCGAGCTTTGGAGCTCCCGCCTACCACCCGATCTACGCGCCGAGCTTTGGAGCCCCCCCCCATGCAGTTGAGCTTAGAGCCCCCTCTTCTCCGAACATTGCTCCTCCTCAAACCCCCTTCCCCCACTCGTACACCGAGCTTTGGAGTCCCCCTCCCCCGTCGAGCTCCCCCCTCCCCCCACCCTGCCCCGCTGCCGCAACGTTGATGCTTTCAGGCCCCCTCTCCCCCGAGCAACGCTCCCAGGACCATCCCCCTTCCCTGAGCAGTGCTCCTCCTCCCCCGTGGCCGAGTCCCCACCCTCCCCCAAGCATGGTGAATCCCCCCGCCCCCCGGGACCTATGCTTTCAGGCCTCCCTTCACCCAAGCAGTGCGAAGCACGTGCGTTTGGATCACCTCCTCCTCCCCCTCGGACCGATGCTTTCAGGCCGCCCTTCCCTGAGTAGCATTCCTCCTCAAAACCTCCCTCCCACCGTCGGGCAAGTCCGTATGAGTTTTTCCCCTACTCGAAGCCCACCGCCTTCCTTCTCTAGTTAGTTGCTCCTCTGCTATCGTTGTTCTCCTCTTGCTTTACCGCTTGAATTCGCACCGTCTCTGCAGGTTATGGTGGAACAAGGAAGTTGGGGGGAGATGGTCGATTGGCGGCATGGGAAGTGAGGGTGTCGGAGGGGGAGGTTGAGGTGGACGGAGGGTGAGGGGGTGTGAGCTAAGAAAGGTGGATGGAGGTTGAAGGGAGAGGGTTTTTTTTGTTTATTTCCTAATCGTAGGAGCCAAGATGAGTTAGATTAACTCATTCATATGGTTGAGTTAACCTATTAAATTAATAGAGGGTTATGAGTGAGACGGAGTGACTATCTAGGGTTTTCATGTAATTCGTGATTATACAGGGTTATGAATGTTATTGTAAAATTACTCAAGGTTATAGGTGTAAAAATCCCATTTATTTTTGCAAAAATAAAAATAAAAATATGTTTTTACCTCCTTGTATATATTTCTAAAAATTAAATAAAAATTAGAAAAATAAAAAAAAAGAAAATAAAAACTCTCTCTCACTTGTACAAAATACAAGTATTTATATTTCCTTCTCTATTTATTATATATATGTAAATACATAATAAAAATAAAACAAAAAAATTGTTTTATACTCCAAAAATTATTTTGTTAATAAATGAAATATAAAATTGGAGTATTTGTGCAAAAATAACAAATTAAAAATAATTGTACAAAATACATAGGTATATTATACCTGTATATAATACATTATAATGTATATAAAATAATTTATTTTTCATAAAAATAAATAGAAATCACATAAAAATAGTTTGAAAAATGACAAACATTTTTTTATCTTATACACTTTTTAATTTAAAATCATTTATTATTTTTATTGAATTTGTAAATATTTTTATAAATCTAATTTTCTGATTGGTCCACGACGGATCGTTGACTCGAGTTAACCCACTCTTCCAGGTTTTGACCCGACCCAACTGCTCCGTCGGACCTCCTCCCATTTATCCCCGACGGATCTCACATGCCCATGCTCCGAAACTTCGCCCATGCCTTCCCCATGGATCTGAGATCCGCATGGATCCCTAGGGAAGCGCAGATCTTTCTCGATTCACGCACCCCTGCCCGATCTCTCCAGCCACCTGGGACTGCTATAAAACCTCTCATCCGCCTCCCCATCTCAACAGCTCGCGCCTCACTCCCTCTCTGAACCCTAGAACCCTTCAGCGTGTGACAACCGTCCAAGAAGCCCTTTGGTGGTCGATTTGGTGCAGTGTAGCCGACGCTCGCTCTTCGTAAGTGGACCTATGCCGCGAGAAGCCTCCCTTGCTTTTCGTCGCTTGGACGAGGCCATAACCCTACCGATCATCTTGCTTGGAGCTAAGGAACGTGTCTGGACCTTCAAGTAACCCTTTAGCCCTTCCTAGATCTTTAGTGATTCAATCTTTCTTCCGTACGCCGCCTTCGCTCAGCCAGCTCCGGCCAACCTGTCAGAGCTCCCTCACCCACACCCATTTGTTCAGATACCGTTGCACACTCACCCTCCATCAACCTACGCAACATGATCACCCTGATCTTAGCCCTAGTTGCCAGGATTAGGTCCATGGTCTCCTTCTATCGCGATCGCCGAAGATCGAGCCCCATTCACCATCGCTTCTTTGCTTTTCATACCTAATAACCTAGACCGGAGTTTACCTCCGAGTCAGAGAAACTCACTGCAGGTCTTGTCGCGCGCGTAGAGCTCCCAGATCACCCTCGCCCAACCTCACCGGAGCAACTCCAGGTCCCCTATGCAGATCAAACCGTTGGAGTGTCCATCCGAGCCGGTACCTGACATGGAATAAGCCCACGGTTTCACCGGTGCCTCCTAATCTTTCATCGGAGCAAAGGATCACATCCTTGGGTCGGACGAAGTTCGTCCAGGCTGAGTTCTTCCAGACGCCTCCTCCGCCGTTGGATCGACACCACCTACCAGACTCCATCTCGACCGCTCATCCATCTGAGGTGTCAGACCGTTAGATGTCGGATTTAACGGTTCCGTATGTCCCACGCCCCCGACCAGTCGATACTGTCAGATCTGACATCTGACGCCCGCAGAGCCGCACGATCACGCCCTATCAACGACCGCCACGTGGCCCTCCCACGTGCGACTCATGTGCCTTTGAGGGTATATTGCTCTTTTACCCTACATTTCTTTTAGTTTATGTTTTAGTTTGTAAAATAAAAGTGATAGTTGGACCTTTTTGCATATTAGTCCTTGTAGTTTTTGGTATTTGTAGTTTAGTCCTTCGTATTTGGATACACGTGTCTGATCACCTACGTAGTGGGTTATTTGCAATATCTTTCCTGAACTTTTCATGTGTTAATGATTGAATGAATGTTTTTAAAATTGGCATATATGACCATGTGAATGTGGATTTAGAGCAAGTGCATATTTTATTGGAAAAAAATACAGATTTGACACTGTGCTTTTATTGCCTATTATTATCTAGTCCAAAAACTTAACTAAATTGCATTTAGGTCCCCGTTATCTGTGTCTTATTTTTAATCAAATAATTATTAAATTAGCTCTTAAAATTCTACAAAAATTAAACATAGCTCCCGCTACTGTGTAGTATTTTTAGAAATTTTGTGACCTAATTTAATCTTATTTGATATTTTTAAAATTAAAAAAATCCTAAAAAGTATCTCTGTCAGTTTTGAAAAATCAACTAAAAATATAAAAATAGCTTTAAAAATTTCAAAAAAATTTTGATTGGTTGTTTTGTCTTGCTTTAATTTCAATGTGATTTTTGTTTCATTCCCTCTTATAAAACCCGTAAAAATTGAAAAAGACTAAAAACCTTATTAAAATTATTAAAAATTCATAAAAAAAATATTTTCAGTTTCTGTAGGTATATTTTACTTTATATTTTCACATAAAATTGTTGCTCAGATTTTATAGGCACTTTAGATATTTTTAAAGTGCCTATTAATCTCGGTTGCACACTGTTTGCATTTTTCTTCCTTCTTTTATTTTTAACAAATTAAATAAAAATCAGAAAAACACCATAAAATTCCCAAAACACTTGAATATTTTAAAAAAGATAAAAATATTTTTGTTTTGAATTTTTGAGTAGGTTTGGCCCTTTAAATAATTGCTTGAGTGTTGCTTTTGTCATTTCTTCAGTCCTTTTCTTAAAAGAAAATCATAACAAAAAATAAAAATTGAAATTAAAAACAACCAAAAATACTTTTATTTCTTGAATTACCTGACTACTTCATAGTTTTCATTCCGTACTCCTTGTGTTCGACCCTAGTGGCTATACCGACTAAAATAATTAGCAAGACCGCTTGCTTTGCTTTCTCATGCTTGATTGATTTCTATGGTGGTCTGATTTTTTCTCGTTGAGACCGGTTCGAGTAGTTGAGGTCGCACCGACCTTTGATATCACTTAACCTTAGTCGCTCGGGCTGCTCATCACCACCCGTGCCTCCACATGGCACGACCATATCTTTCGTCGTTCAACCCGAATATATTGGTTCCTGGTACCACACGTTGCAAATCATTCATTTCGTGCGCACTTATCATAACAGGGCAACCATGTACCACCTAGGTAGGGCAAAACTAATATGGTTTCCTTCCGACAAATCTACAGGTTGCATGTCCGACCTGTAGTTCTATTTCCAGTCATTCTTAACGTAAGAAACAATCATTTTTCAGGATCAAACTCAAAACACATCAATTCCCATGATGTAATTCCTCCGTTAAGCTTTATATTTGCGTAAACATAATATTGAGTATAGACTTACACATAAATTAATTTATATATTTATCAAGTCATATTTATGCTCATTTTAACTTCTAGACCC
The DNA here is from genome assembly GCA_037367405.1 of Ottelia alismoides. Taxonomy (NCBI): domain Eukaryota; kingdom Viridiplantae; phylum Streptophyta; class Magnoliopsida; order Alismatales; family Hydrocharitaceae; genus Ottelia; species Ottelia alismoides. The sequence continues at coordinate 294,483 of JAZKJV010011169.1, read as the reverse complement.
TAACTTTCTGAGCCACTTCATCCATTCGATGCTTAGACTTTATTTTAGTTGAAATCACAAAGTAACTTTTCATACTTTCTCAAAAATAGCCAAATTATGGTTCTTCATAACGAATAACATTAAGTCAAGAATCTCAACGATCTCATATGAAAACCCAACAACAAAAGGAAGGATTTTGTTACCTAATCGAGCTCTCTCTCACGTTTGCAATGCTTTATCGTGATTCGTTTTCAGAAATGGATGATTTACAACTCCTGAAACGATCAAATTTCGTATAAAAAACACTAAAAACATGCCAAGAACACGAAGAATGAACAAAGAACATGAAGAATGCAAAGAACACATGAAGAACACGAAGAACATATTTTCTCTTAAAATTTCGGCAGAACTTCTCCTTATATACAATGATATTTCTAGGAAAATTTCAGCAGAGGTTTCCCTTATACTGGGACATATTTCTAGAAAAATTTCGGTAAAGTTTCCCCTTATATCGGAACATATTTTTATAAAAATTTCGGCAGAGTTTCCTCCTTATATCGAACATATTTTAAAAGAAAAACGGAAAGAGTTTCCTCTAAAAACCATTGAGAGGAAAAACAATAACGAAACTGAAAGAATATACTCAAACAATAAGAGATGAAGAATCGGTAGACACCACGCGTCTTAAGTGAGTGAATGTATGACGAATCACAGGGTTCACTGACGTGTATAGCCGCCCTCACCTAAGTAGGGTATTACAGTGATTTCTCCATCAAAACAACTATAAAAGCAGAATTGAAAGAGTAGAACCATAAGCGATGGAGAATCCGTAGACACCACACGCCTTAGGTGAGTGAAAGTGTGATGAATCACAGGATTCACTGACGTGCATCGCCGCCCGCACCGAAGTAGGGTGTTACACAGATACAACAGAAAACGAATCGGAAAGAAAGATGAATCGAAAACAAAGCTTGGAAGAAAAGAGAATGAATCGAAATCCTAGCTTACAAAGCAAACTAAGAGAGGATCATACCCTCCTCCTCGTTCTCCCGGCAGCACTTCGCTAATGCTCTTTCCCCGCCTCCCACTCCTTCTCCCGACCTCTCAACCCTAGCCCTTGGGGTGGTGATAGTGGAAATCGTAGAGAATGAATGGGTGGGGGGGTATTTATAGGCTCTAGAAAACCTCTAACCATGGTTAGAAAACCATAGTTTAGATCTTAACCATGGTTAGCGGCCCATGATTTTGGCCAAAACTTATCCTAAACTTAGGGCTTAAGTTAGAATATTCTAGAAGTTTCTAGACTCGCTAATGACGTTTAATTAACGCTAATCACAATTAACTTTTACTAATCCTGGTTTAACCTCACAGCTTACGCTTAACTTTTGCTAACCATTGATTAGAATGGTCATTAATGATCCCCAATCCATCATAGTTTCTTTAACCATGTTTAATTAGTCTTAATGACGGTCATTACGGATTAATGACATCTTAAACCTTTTTACTTCTCTTTTTTCCGAAAATCATAACAAATCGAAGTGAAGTCTGATTCACATGAAACAAATTCCATTGGTTTCCTTTTGACGAGCCAGATCTTATTATATAGGATTCGAGAGATGCCAAATTCAAGGCTTTACAATTATAATAACATTAAAGGAAGTCTCATCCTCAAGACTAGAAATGCAGGCATAACAACCTTAACGAGGATTGAAATCATAACACTCTTAAAGAGAATGAAGGCCATTTAATTTATAATGAAGATATACAATACATAGTGCTATCACTCAAACAGATAGGGGTATTTCTCTCTCATTTCCACCTCAGGTTCTCATGTGGCTTCTTAAAACTCTTGGTTCCGCCACAACACTTTAAATAGAGGTACCTCCTTGTTCCTCAACTTCTTGATATCCCTGTTAAGTATTTGCATAGGTATTTTTAGGTATGTCAAGTCTGGTTCAACATGCAGATCATCATAGCTTATCTTATGCTCATGATCCTTAATACACTTTCTTAGATTTGATACATGAAAAACATCATGTATTGCCGAAAGATGTGGAGGAAGCGCAAGTCTATATTCAACTTTTCCAATCCGCTGAATGATTTCAGAGGGACTTACGAACCTGGGTGCCAATTTTCCATGCAAGCCAAACCTCTGAACTCCCTTCATAGGTGATACTTTAAGAAATACAAAGTCGCCTACCTCAAACTCAAGGTCTCTTTGCCTTATATCACTATAGGTAGTTATTAGTCTTTTTCAAGCAAGCTCTACGGCTTCCCATGTCTCTTGCAGTCTATCTGAATCATAAAGGTTTTTTATCCCAACCTCTTGTCAATACAAAGGAGTAGTACACCTACGTCCATAAAGTGCTTCAAATGGTTCCATTTCAATACTTGTATGGTAACTATTGTTGTATGTGAATTCTGCCAGAGGCAAATGTTTCAACCATGATCCTTTCCATTCTAAGGAACATGCTCGTAACGTATCCTCTGAAGTCTGAATAGTACGTTCTGATTGACCATCTATTTGTGGATGATATGATATGCTCAAGCATAGTTGTGTGCCCAAGGCTTTCATGAAGTTCTCCTAATAGTGTGAGGTGAATCGTGAATCTCGATCGGAAACTACTTCCTTTGTGATACCATGAAGGCGGATCACACGTGTAATATATAACTCAGCAAGATGATCTTGAGTGAAAGATAAACTTATTGGAATAAAGTGTGCTACCTTCTTCAGACGATCTATTATAATCCAGATACTATCTTTACTACTAGTCGTCTGAGGTAAGCCAGTAACGAAGTCCATGAAAATGCTTTCCCATTTCCACTCATATATGGGGAGGGGTTATAACAATCCTGGTGGCTTTTGGTGTGAAGTATCTACCTGTTGGCAAGTGAAACATGAATTCACAAACTCAGCAACATTTTTCTTCATTCTCGTCCACCAAAAGTATGAATGAAGATCCTTATACATCTTCGCAATTCCTGAATGAATAGATAATATAGAATAATACGCTTCACGTAAGATGCCTTTCCTCAATTCATGTGTATTTGGTACACAAACTCTGTGATGGTTATATAGTAACCCATCTTGTATATGGAATCTCTCTATCTCATTCTTCTCTAGTTGTTGTCTCAAGTCTTTAAGGATTGGATCATCTTCTTGTCCTTTCTTTATTCTATCCAAGATCTCTAGTTTGTATCGGTGAAGAATAGTTATAGTATCGACACTACTATCAAATGGTTTTCATTCACTTAACGTTGGTAGTAAACCCCAAAAGTGGATAGCACTCACCAACCTAGGTGAATAAATTCTTCTAAGGGCATCTGCTATGACATTTCCCTTACCAGGGTGTAGGATATAGTGCAATCATCTTCTTTCAACAACTCTAGCCACCGTATCTGTCTCATATTGAGCTCCTTCTAATCAAACAGATATTTCAAGCTTTTATGATTGGTAAAGATTTCAAAAGTAATATCATAGAGGTGGTGTCTCCATATCTTTAAAGCGAAAATTACGACAGCTAATTCAAGGTCATGTGCTAGGTAGTTCTTCTCATGTGTCCTGAGCTATCGTGATGCATACGTAACTACCTTACCATGTTGCATAAGAGCTGTCCCAAGTCCTTCTTTAGATGCGTCAGTGTACACTATACACCCTTCACTCCCGGAGGGTAGAGTAAGGATGGATGCAGATGTTAGGCATTATTTTAGTGTTTGGAAACTAGTTTCGCATGCATCATACCATATGAATGGAACTTCCTGAGTCATCCTAGTCATTAGCAATGCTATTCGTGAAAAGTCCTTCACAAATATTTTATAATATCCAGCTAATCCCAAAAAAGATCGTATTTCTGTGACAGTCTTCGAGCGTTCCCAACTCATCACTGCACTAGCCTTTGGTGTATCAACTGATATATCTTTCCCATAAATAACATGACCAAAGAAAGATACTTCAGATAACCAGAAGTCACATTTTCTATAGTTAGCATACAGTTTGTTCTTCCTAGAGTTTCAAGTGCCTGCCTGAGATGGTATTCATGCAGATACTTATCCTTGGAGTAAATAAGCACATCATTAATAAAGACTACTACAAAGTGATCTAAGAACTACTTGAATACTCTATCCATGAGATCCATGCAGGCTGCTGGGGCATTTATTAGTCTAGAAGGCATAACTAAGAATTCATAATGCCTGTATCTAGTTCGAAAAGCTGTCTTGGGAATATATGTATCCTTAATTTTCAACTGATGGTATCCAGATCTTAAATAAATCTTAGAATACACAGTCCAACCCTGTAACTGATTAAAGAGATCATTTATTCTTGGTAGAGGATACTTATTCTTTATTGTCCTCTTGTTTAGTTGTCTATAATCACTGCACAACTGCATCAACCCATCCTTCTTCCTTACAAACAAAACAGGTGCACCTCATGGTGAAGTATCAGGAAGAATGAAGCCTTTGTCTAACAGTTCTTGTGACTGTACCTTTAACTCACGTAACTCCGCTGGTGCCATCCTATATGGAGGAATAGAGATAGGCTGAGTATCCGGTGTAAGAGAGATTTCAAATTCATTCTCTCTCAGGTGGTAATCCAGGTAATTCTTATGGAAATACATCAGGAAACTCGCATACTATAGGCACATCTTCTATCATTCTATCTAACCCTGGTGTAGTGGATACATACGCAAAATAGCCTTGACACCCTTATTCTAACAGTTTTTGAGCCTTTAGAGTAGATATGTATTTGACATCATCACTGGATGTCTTTCCAATAAATCAGAACTCTATCGAGTTAGGAATGTGAAAAGTTACTGTCTTCTGGAAACAATCAAGACATGCGTGATGCCTTTGTAAATCCCTAGGATAAGATCAAAGTCCTCCAATTCGATTAGTAGTAGTGAAACATGTAACTGATGTCCCGCTATCAGTACTATATAATTATTCATGATTTCTCGGATTATAAATACTTGTCCTCCCGGTCCCTTGATCAGATAGGATTGTTGTACTTCTACTGGTATCTTACTCAAAGTGGATACTAATCGTCGAGCAATAAATGAATGTGAAGCACCATAATCAATTAAGGCATGTATTGAAAGACATTAATAGTAACGATACCTCGTATGATCGTGCTTAAATTGTAGGCTTGTTCTTCAGTAATTGCATTGAGCTGGACATTAGGAATATGCAAGCTAGAACCCGCAATACTTTGTGGTGGTTGCTGTGTAGGAGACGCTCCTTGTGAGCTGCAACCTTTGCCCTGTCTTCCTCCGCGTGTTGCTCCATTGTTCGAGGTGGATGTTATACTGTTAATTGGGGTTGGTTTAAACCCTTAACCTCTCAACTTCAGACAATCTTTCTCGATGTGGCTTTCTTGATGACAGTAATAACACACACTTGCTCCTATTTAAGCTGAAGACCCAGCCATAGAGGTACTCACTCCTGCTACTGAGTCGCGAGGATATAGTAGAAGTCTAGAGAAACCCCTTCTTCCGGATAACTCTTGGTCCAAAGTCTGTGGCGAGCTTATATTAGACTCAACTGGATGATAATGATTGTTTCTTCCGCTATAATTCGCCTTACATTTGGATGGTCCACTAGTAAAGTGAAAGCTTCTTCTTTGGCGGTTGTTGTCCCTCTCCATCTCAATACGAGAGGCGATGCCCATGGCTTCATCTACAGTAGTGTCTCTAAAACTTGCAAGCTTCCCTCTCAAATCTCCCTGAAGACTGCTAACAACTTTGATAAGACACTCTTGTGGTGAAGCTAGAGCTGGGGAGTAACGTAGCAGCTCCGTAAAGTGAATATGATAATCTGGTACATTCTTGGATCCTTGGGTCAAAGAGGTCAACTCTCTCCTCTTCAATTCTTCCCAATAGGAGGGATAGAAGTGAGCTCAAAACCTTTCTTTAAAGACATCCCATGGAATAGGATCTATTAATTTCTTGGAAATGACTCTCCACCATCGTCTTTATAGTCTTCTAGGGAGTAATCAACAAAGTGCACCCAAGTGTCTGCTAATGCGTGTATTATTCTCAACATCTTGTTGACATCATCAAGCCATAGTTCTGCCTCAGCAGGTGTCTCTATGCCTTTAAATCGAGGAATCTTCCTCTTTCGGTAATTGTCTGTAATGTTTTGTGTGTAAGAAGGGCCTTCTCCATTACTCCTTTAGCTGGAGTAGGAGCAGACTCAATTGAAGGATGGTAACTAGATTCTTCCTCAGAAAGATGGACAAAACCTTCAATCCTAACATCCACAGATCTGGATGCCTCAGGTCTCTTAGCTTCTACATTGGGCATGTCCTCTAACGCTTCTTCTTTTGCCCCATTTCTTACAGAATTGTCATCATAACTGCTAATTGCCTAGACACGTCTTGGTCTGTCATGATCCTGAGATGAGTTAAGGTCAAAGGTTAGGTCCTATACGTTTTTGCATGATGTACATAAGGGATAAAGACTTGTGAATGGTACTGCAATCACTTATTAGGATCAAAGGATCTTAAGGCAACCTTAATTTCTGAACACTGCTCATAGTTATCAATTACTGAGTAAATTACTGGAGTAATCGGTCTCTGATACCAAACTGTCACGACCGCGATTCTTGGACCATCGGATCCTCCCATAACCGAATCTGGTTACTCAGTAATAATTTATTCAATAATCACAACTAACATTCAAAAACGAACTGCAATTAAAAATACTCAGAAGGAAGTATTTCAACCCTTTTTCCATTCACAAATAAAAGTTTACATGATACATTGTCCCACCATAACCATTTACATGTACATCAGCTGGAAGGAAAATACACAAAAGATTACTAACTACCTTACAAAGAAAAGCTACTGTGTCTAGTTGGATGACTATGTTAACTAGCTGGATTATTAAAGTCCTTGCGATAGCTCACTGACATCTGTTGGGTTTTCCCTAAATCAAAGGATAACAATTAGCAAGCGCTAAGTAACTAAGAAGAGAAAAGTAAACGATTGTGTAATTTTTCAAAAGTTGTTAGCACAAAAAGTTTCATTTATTCTCATTAGTTTAAGTACCATTCCTTCTATTCCATATCAGGGATTAGTCTAGGGGAACCCCACCATTCTAGGACTTCAAAGCTGTGGATACTTCGAGATTGGAGATTGCATTGATCTGGTGAGCTTATACTGCCGCAAGTCGCCTCAACCAATCCTCCAATACCCTGACAATTTTCGTTTTCTTTATTAATCAGGGTCTCAAATCCTCAGCCTGGAAAACAAAGGAGTACATCGTCCTCGACGACCTGGTTGCTTAAAACCTCAGGCTAATCGTTAATCACATAACCCAGCGGCTTTAATAGATGTTATCGTGACCCAACCGCTATTGAACCACCCGTGCCTCCATATGGCACAACCACATCTTCCGTCGTTCAACCCGAATATATTGGCTCCCAGTACCACGCGTTGCAAATCATTCATTTTGTGCGCACTTATCATAATAGGGCAACCGTGTACCACCTAGATAGGGCAAAACCAATACAGGTTCCTTCTGACAAACCTACAGATTGCATTACCGACCTGTAGTTCTATTCCCAGTCATTCTTAACGTAAGATACAATCATTTTTCAGGATCCAACTCAAAACACATCAATTCCCATGATGTAATTCCTCCGTTAAACTTTATATTTGCATAAACACAATACTGAGTATAAACTTACACATAAATTAATTTATATATTTATAAAGTCATATTTATGCTCATTTTAACTTCTAGACCCTAACTTTCCGAGCCACTGCATCCATTCGATACTTAGACCTTATTTTAGTTGAAACCACAAAGCAACTTTTGATACTTTCTAAAAAAATAACCAAATTAGGGTTCTTCGTAACGAAGAACATAAAGTCAAGAATCTTAACGATCTCATATGAAAACCAAACAATAAAAGGAAGGATTTCGTTAGCTAATCGAGCTCTCTCTCGCAAATACAATGCTTTATCATGATTCGTTTTCGTAAAAGGATGATTTACAGCTCCTAAAACGATTGAATTTTATGTTCGCATCAAAAACACTAAAAACATGCCAAGAACGTAAAGAACGAACGAAGAACATAAAGAACATGAAGAATACATGAAGAACATGAAGAACGTGAAGAACATATTTTCTCTTAAAATTTCGGCAAAACTTCCCCTTATATATAGTGATATTTCTAGGGAAATTTCAGCAGAGTTTCCCCTTATACTTATACATATTTCTAGAAAAATTTCGACAAAGTTTCCTTTTATATCGAGACATATTTCTATAAAAATTTCGGCAGAGTTTTCCCTTATATAGAGATATATTTTAAAAGAAAAACTGAAAGAGTTTCCTCTATAAAATCATCGAGAGGAAAACAATAACGAAACTAAAAGAATATACTCAAACAACAAGAGATGAAGAATCGGTAAACACCAGCGTCTTAGGTGAGTGAATGCGTGACGAATCACAGGGTTCACTGACGTGCATAGCTATCCGCACCTAAGTAGGGTACTACACAGATTTCTCCATCAAAACAACTATAAAAGCAGAATTGAAAGAATAGAACCATAAGCAATGGAGAATCGAGAGACACCACGCATCTTAGGTGAGCGAAAGTGTGACGAATCACAGGGTTCACTGACGTGCATAGCCGCCCGCACCTAAGTAGGGTGTTACTCAGATTTCTCCTCGAACCATAATAGAAAACGAATCAAAAAGAAAGATGAATCGAAAACAAAGCCTGGAAGAAAAGAGGATGAATCGAAAGCCGAGCTTATGATTCAAACTAAGAGAGGATCATACCTTCCTCCTCGTTCTCTTGGCAGTGCTTCGCTAGTGCTCTTTGCCCGCCTCCCACTCCTTCTCCCGACTCTCAACCCTAGCCCTTGGGGTAGTGGTGGTAGTGGAAATAGGAGAGAATGAATGGGTAGGGGGGATATTTGTAGTCTCCAGAAAACCGCTAACCATGGTTATAAAATCATGGTTTAGACCTTAGTCGCGGTTAGCGGCCCATGGTTTTGGCTTAAACTTATCCCAAACTTAGAGCTTAAGTTAGAACATTCCATAAGTTTCTAGATTTGCTAATGACGTTTAATTAGCGCTAATCGTGGTTAACTTTACTAGTCACGATTTAACCTTCGTGACTTATGCTTAGCTTTTGCTAACGATTGATTAGTGTTTGCTAATGGTTATTAATGATCCCTAATCTATCATTAGTTTCTTTAACTGTGTTTAATTAGTCTTAATGACGATCATTACAGGTTAATGACATCTTAAACCTCTTTACTTCTCTTTCTTCCTAAAATCATAACAAATCGAAACGAAGTCCGATTCATACGAAACAAATTCCATTGGTTTCCTTTTGATGAGTCAAATTTATTATATGGGATCCGAAAGATGCCAAGTTCAAGGCTTTACAAGCTTGCTGCAGATCGAACCTTACTTTCAGCTTATAAATCTCCTCTCCTGAAAATATGAACACCTAATAATGAAAGAGAAAAAGAGAGAGGAATACTTGAATGAGTTATTTGTTGAAATGAATAGGTAGGGACCTCTTTTTATAGTGTTTCAACCATGTAATCATCTGGAGTAAAAAATTGTAACTTTCAAATATGAAATAATTGATTACCAAAGACAATGATCAATCAATACTCATATGATCGACCAGAAGCCTGGTTATGAAATTCAAAATTCAAGTAAATGATCGATCATAAAAAAAATACTCATTGATCAATAAAATGAAACGATCAAAGGTAGACAACGTTCAAAAATGATTTATCATGAATAAACTAATGAGCAATCATATCACTTATAGATCATGTAATTATCAATGATCGATGGTTCATAGTATTTTCAGCAAGCTGAAGAATGATTGATCAGATCAAGTACCATGAGTGACCAATGAATGATATATCAACAAGAATTGCAATGAAAGATCAGTTGATGACTTGAAGTTGACTTTGCTACATGAGCTTGACTTGACCAGTAAGAATACAAACTCTTTGTGTAGATCATCAGAGATACAATAATTGAATGCTATTAGATTACATTCAATGATTACACAATAAGTATAAGGTAACACACTTAACAACCACATATAATAAGAAAGCAAACTTTGAAAAGCTTCTGTTATAGTCTTGAACCTTATTTTGAAGATCCTGCAAAGTAGTCTAATTGCAATATGCCTAACCAAGGATAGGGTACATTATGAGATGACCAAGCATATTGATGGTATACATTACTTCAATCGTTCTGAGAAGAGGATCATGGTGCCACAACATATAATCACTCGATATGTTTAGAAAGGCAAGTCATAGGAGTAATTTTAAACATTGTTTGGAACATGTTCACTGTTGAAAAGTGATAGTATATCCTTAAGGAGGGACTGATGACAAAACATGGCATAATTTCTCAGAGGATTCAAGTCAAGGTGGAGATTGTTGGTATGCATTGAATTCTAATCATCTATTCTGATGAACCCAATTGAAGAACTATTTTTTGCACCCTCCACAAGCTACCATACCATACCTATCAACACGGGTGACTTGCTAGTCAATCAACAAGCTTGGGGGGAGGGGGGTAACTCCTCCATCCTGTGATGAATACCTATTTGGGTAATTAGATCCATTTATTGGTGGGATCCGTTCGTACTGGGAGTACTATTTAAACTCCCTATGATTAGGGTTCTCTGTATCCTATGTATTTTCCCTTTCTTCATATGTAGTGAAAATAATCACCATTGCCCAATGATGTAGCCCAGTTAGGGATGGACCTTGTAAATTTATGTGTACATGGTTTGTTTGTCTGTGTTTGTGCTTGCTTTCATTACTAGACACATGTATTTTCACTAGCATCAAGATAGCTTGAGAAGGGCGAATCAATTTCCAAATCATCATGTCACTCATATCTAACATCTGATCAAGACTTACCTTTGCTATGATCCTCGATGCGGTGTAGGAAAAAAAGGTGACCGAGGTCGTCTCCCCTTCGAACATCACTGGTAGGAGCCATCAACTCCTTGGAAGAACCTTCCATTCCAAGCATCCAAGTCTCTATCCCTCCCTATCAATCACCGAACAACCTCATCCCAATAGAAGATCTTCCGGTTCCACATATGCTTGAGCACTAATGTAGCAATCCTAGAGTCAAAAACCTCCAATGCATAAAGCACCTTATCGGCCTTCATTGAGAAAGGGTGATACGGCTACACCCAATGGTCTCATGCTGTAGATGGACCCTCCAAATGAGAAAGGGACCCGCCAATACCATCCATTGATTTGAAAGCTCAAAATGGAAACTGATGGACCAGATCATGTAGTCCCTACTCTCAACTGCCCTCACCTTTAGATTGAAAATCAGTGCAAAAACAAGGGACGCGATCATGCAAAATCCTCCAACCAATCCAACCACCCTACCAATGACCAAACGCATCCCCAACCCTACCTCCAAAGCAAGCCTCAGGGTGTGTTCGTTTGGGGGGTTACCCCCACTTTGAGTGGGTAACCCTCTAAAATCCTAATTTTTAACCCACTAGTGGGGTCCACTTCATTCCCATCAAAAAAATTATATATTATACCATCATATCATCTAAAAATCATAAAATATTCAACTTCTACTCATTATTTCAAACTTCAATACAATCGCATCACAACAACCACCCACTTTTTCAAATTTCAATACAATCATATCATAATAACTACCAACTTTTTCAAATTTCAATACAATCACGTCACACAAATCCTCCCAACTCTTAACCCACCAACCAAACACACAAACACAAAATCGGGTTATCCACCCCTGTATAACCCACGAACCAAACGCACCCTTAAAAAAGCGGAAGTTCACAAGAAGAACAGATAACATACCCTGACAGAATTTTGACTGGTCGTCACAATCTAGGTTGTAAGAAGAGACCAACAGAATCCCCATATATCTTCCGCAACAAGGAACAAAGCAAATTTGAACCATTGCCTCAAATGTGAGAAACCCACTTGACAATTCAGATGGAAATTGCAGAAAGGGCCGCCTTTAGGAGCACAAGGCATGGTCAGAACAAGATGCCTACCATCTTCCAAGCCTATGCTCGGAACTCTCCACTATAGGTAACCGTATCAATAAAAAGCTGTAAAAAATTATTTTTATCCATATCCCCATCAAAAGTTTTCAAGATATTCATATTTATAATTGCAAAAATCTAAAAATGCATATCCGTATCCTTAAAGTTGTTGAGGGATATGGGTTTGTGTATATCCTTTTGCATCCTAATATCACTCAAGTAGAATACATTGGGCGTTCTAACTTCAATATCCAATATATAATAACCATATTGGACATTTACATGTTGAATTGATATTAACAACGATAGGAGAACAAACAGACATCAGTAAATTTTGCCTATAACTAGGGGACGGTTGCAAGAGATCATCGTGATAATGAATTACCATAGATCACTATCACCTCAGTTTAAATAGCAGCTAACAAAGTCATTTCACGACCTTCGAGCATAATGAACATGTGAAAAATGATTATACACTTGAAAGACATGAGGCAAATTTTTACTACTTAAGGCATAGCATAACATGAACAAATGGAAGGGTTGATACATAAGATATTCGACATCGTATTACTGCGCTGCCACTTGTAGACTTGGAAGAAGAAGGAAGAGAGAAAAAAGATGCTGTACATTATCAGTGTCTATTATTCCTTCTGGATTCTAGAACAGTTCCATCCTTAAGGACTTCGTTAGCGTCAGACTCCATACCGAGGTTGAACAGCGCAGCTGCCTGTAAGTAAAAGGCAGTAGGCCATTCTGGGGAGATAACCTGTGCTTGCATAGCATCACCAAGTGCCTCCTGCGGTCTATCACTCATCAGGTAAGACAAGCATCGCCTTGCGTATACAGTTGGAGAGAGCATCGTTCCACCATCTATGAACTGTGTTAGGCAGAAGAGAGCTTTCAGGACTCGCTCGACAAAATATCAGAGGGCCAAGTTCACTGCAAGGCATTCTCACAGGAACTCATCACCGACAACATTCTATGTAACAAGCACTCTCATTTCGGAAACCGAATAGGCTTTCAGATGTGCTTAACAATTATTTTGAAAATGATCTGGGGGACGTTGAGATGGAACCTGGGAGTAGTAGTTTATCGCTGTTGCAAAGTCTTTTGCTCGAAATGCATTGTCGCCGTGCTTCTTCGTGTTGAGGGTATCTTGCATTTGGTTGGTCCACATTTGAAAAGAAAGCTGCAATGGCAGCTTAAGGAGATTAGATATTTTCTGCAATCCCCGATCTTTTTTCATAAAAAATGGTCACATGTGCTTATAAGTTTAACTGGACTTGCAGACACGCAACAATGCTTTTCTGTTTACCTCATTTGCAACCCCATCGTCGTCTTTGTACCCAATTTTCTCCAATATTTCGTGCATCGCAGTGAGATCTTGTCTGGAACAAGCTTCACCAAGAGGACTTAGCAATGACCGGATGGAGGCAGAACCATGAGGAATCCCCATCAATGCATATGAAGGAGCCTGCCACAACATGACAGGGGCGGGTACTAATGGCAGTTGTGCAAGGGGAATGAAAGAATTTAACAGTAAATAAACATGGTATTATATACTTTAGAAGAGTCTAACAAGTTCAAACAGTGTATACTTTGGTACCCATCAGCTCTAATTTAAATCAAAGCCACAAGTGAAAAGATGATACCACTGCCTGGCATGCAGCAACATTTGATGGTTTGGAAATACGAAGATGCAACTTAATCGCAGGACATCTACAGGATTGCAAAGAACATGAGGAAGTACCTCTCGTTCCTTCTGAAGAGATGCGAGAGACATTACAAGAGATTTAGCATTCGGCCTTTCGCGAGGTTCATATTGTAAGCAACGAGAAGCTAGGCGAACCAGCTCCGTACCATCACTGTCCGAAATATGTCCTTCCAAACATGAATCCATCAGCATTGTAAAGTTCTTAGCTTTTATCAGATCCAGTGCCTGAAAATAGAGAGAATTATCAAATTCCCCTTTCACCTAAAATTTAATCAATACTAAGAGAAGGCTTCAGATTGGCCTCAAAACACACATGAATGAATAGTCCGATTATGTTATATCTAATTTCTGACAAAAACACATCAAACGCAGGCACATGGAGGCAAAATCTAACTAATATCAATACAAACAACCTTGAAAGCAAAAAAACTCTAAACCATTCCAAAAATAAAGATATTCATAAGAACGACATGAAAAGGCAAAGGAAAAGACTCATGAAAATAGCTTTATCAATAACACAGGGATGCTAAGAGAGGATACGATACTACAGTAAGGAATCTTACATGGCTTGGTGGAATATGCTTTCCGCTGAGAAGATCAAGAAGTAAAGTGCCAAAACTATAAATAACGCTCTCCGGTGTTACCCTTCCTGCAGAATGTTAACAACAGTAATGAACACTAGTGTTTATTACTTGCCGACAGCTGTTTAAATCTCCTTTGCTTCAAATTAGAAAAAAATGATGAACAGAAATCAGTGCTTCTTTCATCTTATATTTGTGGAAATAGTGGCATAGTCACCTGTTTTTAAGTACTCTGGAGGTGTAAAAGCCAAGTTAGTGCTATAGCTCTTCCCGTCCCTGCTATTTTTCATGAGCCCAAAGCAGGACAGCCTGGGGTTACCATCCTGCAAAACCAAAAAGAAAATGATGGTGAATGAAATACCTCTTCTTTGCAATCCCCACATATTCAATTTATCCTCACCAGATCAAACAGAATTCTGTAGGCATTCAGGTCGTGATAGAGCGCTCGCCCTCTGCTGCTGCAGTATTCCAGGGCTTGTGAGAGATAGAAGGCAACCCTCAACCTCATTGCCCATTTCATCGGCTGACTATCCCCTGACATAGTTCACAGTTTTTAAAGCAAAAATTTACATTATGTACTTAAGTCTAATAGCATTTGATCTAAGGGCACATATCTAAATTCAAAATGGTACATGGTATTGGCATCATGTTAAGTACGCATAGCCACATTAAATACTTATTACAGATGAAACATGCAGCACAGGTGGGCTTACAGTGAAACAAGTGCTTTGCTAACGTCTCATGGGGCATGAACTCGGCAACCAGCATCCTCCAGTTCCCCTCACAGCAGCAACCGATCAAATTCGACAGCCGATCGCTTCTCAGCTGTCCAACTTCCCTCGCTTCCTCCTGCACCATCAATCACAAGAATACCAAAGATCTCAAGTAAGCCCATGCGCTATTCCTTCGATGCATCTAACACCAGTAAAAGATCTAAGAGGAGAATCGATCATTAACACCGTTGGTTTTTACGCTGATATCGCGGAGATTTTAGTGCCTCTTCTCGGGCCCCACCAGAGCCAGATTCTTTATAAATATATTATTAAATATCACCAACCCATCAGAGAGTAAAGAAAGAAGGAAAAGGGTGTAGTAGTTAGTATACAAGGAACTGGCGGGCGTCGGGCCAGGCATTCCGATTGAAGCGCTTGACGGCCACGAGCCTCCCGTCGTCGAGGCGGCCGCGGTAGACCACATTGGGTGCCTTCTCCCCGTGCTCGGACAGCACGGTCTCCCCCGCGAAGCCTGACGTAGCCGCGTGGAGCTCCTCAAACGTGTACTCGCGGAAGCTGGGGACAGCGTCGTCACGGGCGGCGTCTTTGTCTGCAAGAGAGGAAGGAGTGGGCGATTAAAGGTGGCGGGGAGACGGGAAGGGGAGAGTGTGTGGAGTACCGGAGTAGTCGGAGGGGACGGAGACGGGGGAGGTGAAGTGGGAGTGGCAGACGCAGCAGCAGCACAGCTGCTTCGACGAAGAGGAACCCATTTCGGATTGCTTGACGAGTTGCGAGTGTGATGATGATATGAGGAGTGCGGGAGTGGGGTGAAGAGCGTGCGGGTTATTCTGACAGCGACGTCTTGTGGAGTGAGAATCCAAAGTCTCCCTTTTTGTCTATTATAATCGCTCATCTCCTTCCCACCTTTTTAATGAGAAAATTAAAGCGCCAATGTAAATTTTGATATCCAAGAAGGTGTTTTACACTTGTGCACCTTCAAGATTATATAATTACCGTTCAGCTTTTACCTTTTTTGCAATAGCATTGTATTCTTGCAAAATTCACTGTTATAAATTTTTGTAATTACATTTATATCTTTTTTACCTAAATGGAAGGGCTGAACTGTGAATTTTGTAAAAGGAAAAAAATGAGGTTGCCCGTTGGCTGCCCCCATGTCGTTTTCCAACATTTTTTTTTTGCAAAATATTATCATGCATATTTATCTATATATTCCTCTAATATACCATTCGAATTTCGTCAGAAGCAAAGACTCATATACCTTCCATCTAAACACATGTAATTTTAACGGTCTAAACATTATTGTAATCGACTTGTTATAGATGGAGGGCATAGGAGTCCCCATTTCTAACGAAATTCAAATGGCATATTGGAGGGATATATAGATGAATATAAATGGTGATATCTTTCAAAAAAAATAAAAATGCCTAAAAATAGCGTAGAGGAAGCCCCATAAAACACTTTTGTAAAAATATAGATGAACAAGTACTATTGCAAAAATGTAAGGATACAAGTATAAAAAACCAATCGTACGATAAATAAACTATATGTCCTTTTGATCTTTTAGATATTTTATGAAAGGGAGTCTCTATCAATCCCAAATGACCAATACTCACATGAATATGAGTTACCCCCTTGATCACTTAATAGTACCCCAAACATTGGATTGCATTTTCCAACTAAAATGGAATATTAATATCGAAATTGCATCGTACATCCAGAATAGACATAAGAAAACATTATCCCAAGCAAATACTTGACACGTTCCTCCTCTTCCAGGTCCATCACAAGGGAAATAAAAATCAAGATTTGCTTTATCAAGCATCAAACGTGAGCTGCGAGTAAATATGACACCTTTCAGTGGAATCAATACAATCACATAGATCGTCCTACACTTACCAAAGCTCATTTGATAATCCAAGGTCAGTAACAAGTCACTTAACATCCAATGACGCGATAAAGAACGGTAGTTATGTTTTCTATGGAAATTGCATTCAATCAATTCATAACTTATTTCATTGATACTGGATGGAGTTCTTTTACAAAGCCCAACAAAATTAAATGTTCAAAGTACGTAAACTTTGCATTTCATATCCCCGAATTTTATGAAACAAAAATTGTTGCATAGTTGATCTACGAAAGCAATATGTTGCAAATGCATTCTCAATTTGTCACATGATTATTACATTTTTTTGTTTTATTTCATCCGCAAGTCCTTGCTCGTTGTTGACATGAATTTGTTGATGCATAATGTAAAGAAGCATTAAACATAATTTAAACATAAGCATAAACGTTTTTTTTGGAAAAAAATACGAACCTAATGCTATTAAGTAATAATTCCATATTTTACAATCTAATAAAGTCACAGAACTACTTGTGGAATTTTGAAATAAGAATCATTTTACGTGCTAACATAACAGCAACAAAAAATTGTAAAATAATAGTTGAATTATTTGTGCTTCATCTCGCCTACATATCAAATTTTAAAAATCATCACTGAAAATACAAATCTATTCCAAATCTAATATTAATAATAGATTTAAATGGTAAGTTTATCAAAATTGAAATTGAAAGAGGTTTATTTTAAAATATTAATTCTATTTAAAAACATCATTCGAAAATACATAGATTTTTTACTTTTTAAGCATACATAATAGTTGTATATTTGTTCTTTCCTTGATGAAATTCCTACTTCCACCCCTGATATCAACTATGCATGTCATATAGACAGTATAGTCATCTTAGATTTTCTTAAAGATCCTCTATACATCAGGGTACTGGCTGAAATATTTGTCAAGTATGGTGACATGAGATATGAACATGCATGAGATATGAACATTAACAGCACGGTGACATTTGCAAATTAATAAACAATATAATATTTTTTTTGCAGAAAATATTGTAATGACGCGTACCCTATCACATCCCTCCACATTGAATGGAACCATAATCCAGGATCTATCCATCCATGGAAATTGCTTCCCTATCATTTTCCATATGAAAATAAAAGAACAATATATATTTCCTATCACGTGAGGACATATCATCTAAAATTAATGTTGAACAATGTTGAACAATAATGATACATACCAATATTTAGCATAAACCTTTTCCCAAAAACATCCAACATGTTTATAAAAAATCGACTTTCCTTAAGAAAAGCATCTTTTTTTCTCGCTTTTGACAACATTTAAATCCACCTAATAAAAAGTGACAAGATTGGATTTTTATAATGGGATAGATACATCTAAGACATAATGAAGTTGGAGGGGAAAATAAGAGTTTATTCTTCTTTTGAAAGATGTGTAGATTATCAAGATGAATTTCCTATTGCCATCCTCCTATTTAAGTAGATATTGAAATAGAAAATGAACATAGGAGAGCACAATGTAATTAAATTGGAAATACAAGATTTAATCGGGGTGTTCATAGGCTAGTTACCCAAAAAAGAGAACTTAAAAGGATAATGTATAGGAAAAGACTCGTGTTTAGCGATGTTTCAAGAGGATGAAATGTGGGAAAGTTAGGTTGTCATCCCGACAAGAGTTATCAAGGAGGATTTCTCACTCGGAGTGAGGAAGAACCAATTTGTTGCGCTCTTTGAATCAACTCGTAATTACCTTCTTGAGATGTATACTTTTGCAAATTGTGGACTTACCTAAGTTTTTTTCAGAGGTTTCATAATCTTTCAAAGGGCTTTTTTTCGTAATAGCTAGTATATGTTTTTATTCCAACTTAGTTTTTTTGTTGATGTTTTATAGAGATGGTATCACCTGCCTCTTTAGAGGATCTCTTGTGGGTGAATCTCGCATCCATCGAAATGCTTTCTCCCTCCACATTGAAATCCATATACACTGTTAGCAATGTGAGCCTCGGACGAACTATTTCTACAATAAATGTTATTGTAACGAATAAATTATCAATGAAAGTTATTGATTATTTTTCACTCCCTTTCTGAGATTAAATGAATGAATGCACTATAGGGTCCCTCTGTACAATAAGGGTTTTGTACCATGGCCAACTTAATGATCATACAGCTGTTGATTCATTGGATGAATCATAGAGGCTGATGCTTGGATGAATATCTAAAGAGTTAGATAGAGGACTCATCAAGCATCGTCAAATAATTATTAAGTGATGATCTCCACCCTGAGTAGGAGATGGCAATCCTCTCTCAGATGGCTGATATCTGAATAACCTCTTGATGCAGGTCCTCTACATAGGAATAGTGATTCGGAGGTGTCAGGTTAGTTGAGTCAATGGGTTGACTTTACGAGATCGAGATAACCAAAGACCTACGTTGAATACTGTCACAACATAGGCATGCATCCTCTGACCGGAGACAGATGTATTGCTATATGTCTGAGTGTGTACATTTGGCAGACCAATAGGTTGATGACGTAACCAAGGTCTATACACCGACGAGCTGGTGTGCATGTAAGGACATATGATGAATACGATCTCTCAAAGGGATCATACATGTTCACTTGTGAACCGGGAGACATGAGCTCACTCATGAGGAATTGGGACTGAACAAATTCCATGCATGGTCGTCATGCTTTGGAAGCATGACATGAAATGAAAAGACAATAGAAATCAGGGGTATGATGTGAATTTTACGGCCTAAGATGCCCGATCGAGCAACTGAGTATTCTTCACTTGACATGTGATGAAATCTAGACGACTGGTACTGCTTCAATTGCAACGATTGAGATTAGATCCTCAGGAGGAGATTAACGGTCATGGCTCGTGCATCCAATGTCAGCTGAACACTTGGGTGCAGGCACTTGATCGAACGAATGATGGGACGAGTGGAACAATATGTGTCAAGAACACTGCTGGAGCCGAGCTTCGATCATATCTTCCTCGCTCCTCCGACCTCTTGGGAGGCTCGATGCTAGTGCAAAATGGAGCTGTCGCTCCTCCGCATCAGGTGGCGCCCTCTGAAGTACCCTGGAGCTCTAATGAGGTCTGACAAAGTCGAGGAAATAAGGAGGCTCCAGGTGCCTCTTTCCAAGTCAAAATCGACCCACTTGGGGTCCTCTGGACTTATATAACCTGAAGGAAGCTAAAGTACATGAAGACAAGGCTTTTGGGGTTCTTGTGAGGTCGTGGATGAGCGGAGAAGTGGTCAGGCAGAGCCCTCCGATGAACAATGGAGGAATGATGGATGACATCCTAATCTGAGCAAGATCAGGGTGTACGGAGGTGCGTGAGGTGAAGAGCAGGTGAAGGGAAAGAGGATGGAGGCGATTGCGGAGGCAGGGGACACTTGGCACTAGTGGAAACAGGAGGGAGAGACGGATCTCCGATAATATATCTTTATGGATTTTACAATAAATCAAACAAAGATTAAGGGAATAAAAGACTACTCTACAGTACTGCTATACCTAGAAATGAAAAGAACAAGAAAAAGAGGAACTTCACATGACCTGGACAAGAATGGAACAAGCTTGCAACAAAGCAGGTGGTGGTGCTCGGATCAACCTCGATGCGACGCCTCACACCTCGCTGAATCCTCCTAGGAGTTCCTGGTGTTATTAGGAGTCGATAGATGCATGAAGATTAGGGTTTTAGTGGAAGAAGTGGAATCAAGATCAAATGAGGGCAAGGAGTGGAGTTTTATATGGGTGGGTCTTTGACTGAGGATGCTGCCCGAGGTGTTGATCCAACGATCGAGGTAATGCCTGGGCGTGAAAGTGCAGGGATCGAGGGTCAAAAGATCAGAAGTCGTCGAGCAAAATGGGTGTAAGGATCGGGCCCCAAAATTGGTTGAACTGAGGTCAAAACCTCTGACACATGCAAGACCTACAAGGTCCAAGGAGTTGACCTGGGTCAATTAAGACCGAGCTCCCATTGGTCCGCACAGGGCCATTGGATGACAATACTACAAATAAATGATTTATTAATTTAAGATAAAATATTTAACAATTTTACTAATTTTTATTAAAATGTAAAAATCATTTATTATTTTTATGTAGTATTCAATCTGATTTTTACTTATTTTTACAACTTAATTTATTATAGGTTACTTTTAAGAGGTGCATTTATAGGTATATTTACCTATGTTATGTATATTTAATTTTATTTTGTATTTTATATTTTATTGTTATATATATATATATAAAATTTAGAAATTTATAACTTATTTTAATAAACTCAAATATATTTTTATTCTATTTTTGAGTTTATTTGTACATTTAATTAAATATAAGTATTAATTATATATGTATAAGTATAGTACACTCATCTATATATTTTTCATTTCATTATAAATATGTACATATGCTATAAAGAATATTTACAAAATTATAAAAATATAAAATAGTGAAAATATAGAGAATAAATAAAATGAATAATTTATTTAGGTATATTATACAATAAGGGTCCAAAACCTAACTTTCGTATCTTTACTCCAAATTAAATAAAGAAACTTTAATTAAATATCTAATAAAAAGTTATATACAATTAAAGATGATTTTGATGCATTTTGAGTTCATATATAGGAGATACAAGTCTGGGAAGTTTGGGTTTTGTAATTTTATTCTAAGTGTAAAATATACAGTGTGTATTATTTTTGTATGAAATCAATTTTGTATTTTTCTATGTATTTTTATCTACAACTTTCATGAAGAAATTTTTTTATTTGAGGTATAAATAATAAATAATAAAATAGATCCCAAAAATGTATTATTGGGAATTTATGAATTAGGATTTCTTTCATTTATTGGCCCTTATTTTTCCCTACTTTATTCCCTATAGATCCAGTCATCATGATGCGTAGGACTCGGTGTTTAGGTTCACAAAATACCTTTGGAAGTTATTTATTTTATTTTATTTTTATTCTATTATTTTGACTTTAAATACAATATTTTATACAATATTTATACAATAATTAATGAACGTTAATTTATGCAAAATAAATACTTATCTTTGCTAGTCCGTAGAAAACACTTATGCCTTTAAGTGCAGAAAAGAAAATAAAGAAAAGAAAAATAAAGAACTTGTATTGACTTTACTTTCAAACTTATCTTCACAAAATCAAAGTTTGGAGCTTAGTCGGACTTTTGGACATTAAGTTTGGTCAAAATCTTATCGAGAATCAGACTTAAAACACAACAACCTTTAAGAACCAAAAGACTCTGTTCAAGTCTCCTCAATAGCCAGGTCAGAATAAGTCAAATCATACACAAACCCTTATGACTATGAATCTGTTTTGGACAGTGTGTGATATGTTGCTCTTCTCAAATGAAGCGGTAAAAGCCAGTCTTATCCAACATGGTGACCGTAATTCTCGAATCCAACAAGTCTTTCTCAAGAAGCGGGGTATTCCCTTCTAAGTTCAAGTATAACTAGCTCAAGAAGAGGAGGTGGAGAGAAGAAAAGATTGTTGCCGGTGTAGCTACCTATCCTAGGACACTTGTCCAGTGTAGATGAGTCATCCGTCTATATGCTCACATACATTTGACTCTGAAGTTCAAGGTTGCTTCTTGGCTATATACATGCTCCAATGGGACTTAATTTTTCTTGGATTTTTTCCATCTTTTCTTTTTGGAGTTTTTGATTTATGCACATTTTTTGAATACAATCTACAACAACATTTATATATGGACTTTTCCCTCTTGATCTAGTAGACTATCCCTCTTTTGAAGCATTATTGCAACCCACAAACTTCTATCTTTAGACCTCTTCGCTTCTGAATCGGGTTGGGGTACAATGGCCATAAATGTGTAACTTTCGATGTTTCCATTGGCTTGTGTCTCATGCTGGCAAATCTAGCCCTTTACCACTTCAATTGAGGTGAGTCAAGTGTAAAGTGCAGGTGTGCAAGCTAGGTCATTATCAACAAGAGTTATGCATGTGTTCCGAAATATCCTACTTAGACAGTGAAGACGACACTAAACCAAGTCTCGTGGTCTTAAAGAATTAAGTCTAGCAGACTAGAAGTGTCTCAATTCCAGTTCTTATAAGGTTCTTATGATTAAGTATATTTAAGGTCCAACCAAGCTCCAATCTTCATATTTTACTTAGACTTGTTCAATTGTTAATTACAATCCGAAAAATGCAAATTCTATGTACAATGCAAGGGAAATACTTTTCTTATGCAATTATCTTATTTTGAAATTTTTAAGAATTTTTAAAGAAGTTATGTCATTTTTTGTGCAGAATTTTGAAAAAGATTTTGTAAATGTTTTGGGGATTTTTAGTTTGGAAAATTTTAGGTCTTTTTTTCAAAACAAAAGGTTCCTAGAACAAAAGTGATATGTGCAGATATTTACACAAGTGTGCATCTTGTTATTTAGAAGAAATTTAGATTTAGGGATTTACATGATTTTATATGCGAGGTTTGTAACGGAATTTTATTTGCTTAAATCACATACATAGTTCTGAAAATAATTTGAAAAGATTTTCACAAACATTGTGAAAACTTTTTGCAAATTAGTTTGACAAATAATTTTTACAAACCTATAAAAATTTGAAAATCATTTTGCAAAGTTTTTTCAAACAGTGTGTATAGATTTTTCAAAATATTTGTGCAACCATTTTTCAATCCATTTGCAAATAGATTTTCAAAACATTTTAGTCACACAAAAGAAATAAATTTTAAAATAAAACCTTTTTATAAAGGTTGAGAAATTTTTATAAAATATTTTCTAAATAGTTTTTAAAGATTATTCAAAATATCTTCCAACCATTTTTAAACATTTTGCAAAATATTTTTACCGATTCACTAATCAGTATATACAAAGAATTTAGTATTAATTTCTATTAATTAGCCATATTATTGAAAATACAAAAGTACAAGTTATGACTAAAATATATACAACCTATATGTGACACCCCATACTTAGCTTGAGCTATGTCCTCATAGATAAGAGAGAAAAAGAGATGACATAACTCATACTAAGTATAGAAAAGTCTATATGACAATGACAAAAGACTGAATGAATGAGAAGTTAACTGTCCCCCTATACCTAGGATGAAATAATCCTAAGTATAGGAAATTGTACACAAGGCAGGGAGGGTCAAGGGTGGGAATATACGAAATCAATGGTTTGAACTTTCCCACCCTATACTTGGGGTAAAATATCCCTAAGTATATACATCATATCAAAAGTTGAGGGGACAAGTGAGGGATCAAAGAATGAACAACTCTGAGGGACCAACCCCCTATACTTTGGACAAAGTACGTCCTAAGTAGAGCAGTGATGAAAGGGGTGAATACCTTTTCAGAAGAAGAAGAAAATGAAAATGAAAGCATAAAAGAAGAAAAGAAGAAATGGAAGATTATACAAAAATGTTTTAGTCCGCTTTGTCCAATTTAGCGAATGTGGTAGCTCTCAGCTCATCTTCATATACACCGTGAATAGAATCCACATCGAACATGAAGGTGTCATGTTCTAGGTATGGTTTTAGTAGCTGTCCGTTGAAAACGACAGTTTGTGTGTCAGATGACAATCCTGATATCATTACATTGTCGTTATCACATACATGCTTTACTATAAACAACCCAATCCATTTTCTCTTCAACTTACCTAAGAAGGCTTCAACTTCACATCGAACAACTAGACCTTCTGAACCAGCCAAAATTTTTTGGGCAGATGTGCTTCTCATGGCACTTCTTGACCTTTCCTTGTAAATCAAGCTGTTGTCCTATGCATAGGCACGAAATTTAAGTAGTCTGTTCAGATCCAACTTTTTGTTTTTGTCGGCCTTCTTGGAATCTAGGTTACAAACATTAATTTGCCATAAGGATTTATAAATGAGTTCTGCGGGTAGATGGCTTGGTTTGCCATATACCAGGCAGTAGGGATACATTCCCAAAGGTGACTTGTATGCTGTTATGTAAGCCCAAAGAAATGATTCAGGCAATTGAGAGAAGTTATTGCGATTAGAGTGCACAAGCTTATAAAGAATTGTCTTAATCTCCCTATTTCAGCATTCTACCAAGCCATTGGACTGTGGGTGGTAGGGAGAAGCTACACGGTGTTCAATGTAGAATTACGGAGTTAGCTTCTTCACCTCTTTATTGATGAAATAGATACCACCAACGGATATAAGAATCTTAAGAATCCCAAACCTTGAAATGATATGGTTCTCCAGAAAATGATAGAGAGTGCGACTGTCGGCGACTCGGGTTGGGATTTCCTCCACCCAATGATTGGCATAGCCGACATTGAGCAAAATATATTCAAATCCCCAACTGTTCAAAAAATAGGCCAATGAAGTCAATGCCCATGCATCAAATATGTCTGAAATCTTAATATATTTCGGGGACAATGTGTCTCTCAGTCCAATTGTTTTGCCCATCTTCTGGAAGTCAGTGCGGTACTTCACATAATCTTATGCATCACAAAGTCAGCCACCAAAGGCTACATTGGAGTACTTTCGCTGCCATTCTTCTTCCTGAATGTTGTTCTCCAGATTCACAATCATGGTAATGTGCAAGGACTCTGGAAACATCCTCCCGAGGAATGCACATACTCCAGATACAATCTGCACCCTCATGAAAAAGATATGGATCCTCCCACTAGTAGAAATAGATATTAGATAAGAATTTGTCTACCTTCAGTTTCTACCAATCTTGTGGAGTTCTCTTGGACAAGATATATGCTTTGTGAAAGCATATGATCTATACCAAATCCCAATGACCAAGATAGAGAAACTTAATGATATAACCCTGAAGATGATAGTGTAAAAGTGATCTTTGTCTTCAGAATGATCATAGGTCCTCCAGTATGCATGATGTACAGGTATTGGGAATACCTGAGGGTGATGTGATCATATACGATTGTATAACCATAACGCTTCCATTCCGAGGGAGTGATGAAACAGGTTTGGATTTTAGTGACTCCTCTCAATAGAGAAGTGACCTAATCTTAGTCCATGAACTGGACATTGATCTGAATGAGATTCAGATGCAATGAGAAGATTAGGTCTACGGTCTTGATTTGATCAAGCATCAGTGGCAGGTCCATGGGATCTGGATTTGAGATATGATCTCAACATCCAAGTCACTATACGTGGAACAATACAATCGCCCTGCCCTTATCTCCAAGTATATGAGGAGAAATCGCATTATTCTTGAAGGGTTCGAAAATAATTCCATAAGATCTAAGCAATGAAGAAATAGAGATTAAATGTGATTTAATCATATTGATGTGTGAAGAAATTATCCAATGTAATTAAATGTGATTTAATTATTATGGATAAGAATAATGTTGATAGAAATATTCAATTATTCATGATATATTATAAATGTGATTTATAATGTATTAGAGAGAGCCAATTATAATTTATATGTGTTGATTAATTATTATGTGTATTGGATACACATTGTGTAATTAATTGGTATGTAAATTATATGTTGTTTGGGTTGTGAATATGATTCACAATTTTTTCCATGGTAAGATTGCAATATTCTCAAATATAATTATGAATTATTTTTGAAGAATAAAACCCAACAAAAATTTGTTGCAAATAAATAGGAGAGAAATTCAAGGAGATATACAATCTCATGGAAATCCATGAGATTGCCTCCTTGACATCTCAAGGTGGCGGCACCCAATTCCAAATAGGAATGGGTGGCCGTCCACTTGGATATACATGGAAGATGTTGATCTCCATGTATATTCTCTCCTTATTTATTGGTTTGATTTTGGACTAATTTATATTTGATGTTGTCAAATATATTTTAATCCAAATTTGTTGATTTTACCAACAACAATCTTGACCATTGGATTGACATAAATCAATCTCATCCATTGATTTTATATGTCACATGGATTGAGATACATGGATCCCAAAACCCTATAAATATAGAGGCATACCGTGCTCTCTATTTACATGCAATTTTGGAGCTCTCTCTCTCTCTCTCTTCATACACGACAACCCTCTCTCCCTCTAATTTTGGTGGCCGTCCACCATACCCTAGAGGAGAGAACCATCGACGCTTTCGCCACCGCGCCGCCGCTTCGACGTTCTTCGGTTCTCCGTCCTCTGGGAATGCTGCACTCACGAAGGAGATGTTCGATCTCGTGCGACGAGATTAGGAGCAACTACGCTTGGATCAACTTCTTGGATTGCGAGGACAACACGGTTCATCCCCGCGCTCGCAAGCGGTCTCACCGACGATCGAACTTGAGACAGGAGGTCTCTTCTCTTAGAGACTCGATCAACCACGCTTCAAGAGGTATTGCATTATACATGTTGTGGTTATAGATGAAACGATCCGAGAATTGTTCTCGGATCATGTGGTTTCATCGAATGAAAAATTTTAAATTCCGCTGCTCAGAACAACTAGTACGACTAGTCGTTCTTTGTCATATCCGATACGGAGATCACGCTTCCGTGATGCACTCAAGGATAATTCCATATCCTTCAAGTGGTATCATAGCCTTAGGTCGACGGTTTTGAATATGGTTCTCAAACCGAGGACGACTTGGGTTCGTTAAGGTCGCGAAAGTTTTTATCGCATTTGATTTCGCAGATCTGTTTAGTAAATATTTTCGGCCATGTTTAAAATATTTAAGCACGAATTATTTCCTTGGATTTTGTTCTCCATTAAATAATAAAACCATAGAATCTGAGTTTACGAAAATCGGATTTCGTATGCTCTAGATATGGTTGTTTTAATGAACATGTATGCACTGTTGCGGGCACAGTAGATTTTAATATGATTAAAGAGTTAATTACTGTTATTATCTACCTCGAAATGCGTGAAACATCACTTGACTTCTGTCCTAAATCAAGTTATCAATCTTTTAAAATTGAGTTTGTCTAATTTGGATTTAAATTGATTGAGATATGCTAATTTTAGTGAGTAGGGGTCACTACTAAAATTGCAGTCCTAATCTAGAATCAAGTAATTGTCAATTAGTGAAATTAATTGTTAATTTCGTGAAATAATCATGAAAAATATTTGTGACATATTGGAAGATGATTATTTACATAATTGACTTGTCCTCAACCAATTAATTGATTAGATTTGATCTAAATCTTAATTGGAAACTCAATTATCAAACTTGATGCTTGAATAGGATTGGGAATTTGTGTAGCAAATATCCTTATAATAAAAAATGTTTTGATTATTACTATATGGTATAATTTCGGTTGAAAAAACGATGATCATCTCAAGTACAAATTGATATATCTGGCATTATGCTTTCCCGAGGTGGATATGGTGTCTAGTCGGAGAGCAATAGGGTTGCGGGTTGCAATGTATGTGGTCCGTCCCACTCTCGTCGGTACTGGCCATGACAGCGGGTAGGGACTGTATAATGCCAGAGAAAATCAAGGTGTATTTTCTAATTATTAAAATTCGAATTAACACGTATTTTGAGATATTACCATATGTATATTCAAGTAAAATAATCAAGTTTGTTGATTGAATTGGATTGATAATTAATTTAATGTGATTAAATTGATTATATCCAATTTAGACACTCTATTATGAATAGAGTTATAATTTCCCTTGGAAGAATTAACTATGTGAATGTGATTCATGATAATTAATTAAAATTTGAATATGAGGTGGAGGATCACATAAGTGACATCCATGGTCTCCCGTCAAGGCAAAGGGTTCCGTCGCCAGGGATTGCATGTGGGAAACACATGTTCGAAGTGACAGCTCCTGTATGCAAGCGCATCTGGATCGGGCTCTTTGCTTCTCAAAAGAGTAAGACCGTATGCGTAGTGACCCCAATATCGGATCCTCATATTATTGGGGCGATATTGGATTGCGCATAGCGAGTACTATTCCTGTTGACGGTTGGTTCAATTAATAACGGGTCAACATCGCCTTAGAGATGGTGGGCCCGGGTGTTAAAGACCGAATTGAGAAATGCAAGTTGGACTTGCAAGGCGGAATGTGTTCCCGCTTTTCTTTTTTGGAGTCGTAGATTCTCATATTATTGGGATGTGATAAAGATAAAGAGGGATCCCAAATTCTTGCTAGAGATATAGCGGCAAGTATATCTCTTACTTTGAAAGTGATTAAGGGAATGGACTTTCAAAGTCGACAATGCAAGAATAATTTGATTTAAGATACCTTAATCAAATGTTATAAATTTGAATATATTTTTTTATATTCTAATATAGTGCATTCTTAATTTCAGAAAATGAAATCTGTGAACACACTTAGTAGGCTTCTAGAGGTCAATCAATTGACCGACCCAAATTACTCGGATTGGATCCGCAATTTGGAGCTTGTTCTCTCTGCTGAACGCATAAGTTAT
Source organism: Ottelia alismoides (assembly GCA_037367405.1). Lineage (NCBI taxonomy): Eukaryota > Viridiplantae > Streptophyta > Magnoliopsida > Alismatales > Hydrocharitaceae > Ottelia > Ottelia alismoides. The sequence continues at coordinate 265,202 of JAZKJV010011169.1, read as the reverse complement.
GTGCTCTCTGAGGACAAGCATGAGAACCCTAAATCTAAGGAATAAAAAGCATATAATGACAAGTATGATGAAGATCATGTCTTGGATAGATGCTATATCCTAGGTTTTCTCTCCAATGTTCTGCAGAAGCAACATGTGGAGATGAGTACTTGCCAGGAGATAATGCATAATCTTAAGGACATGTTTGGTGACATTAACCGCACCCATCGGTACAATGTTATGAAAGACCTCATTCGCTGCAGGATGCAGGAAGGGACTTCGGTCCAAGAACATGTACTCAAAATGTTTGGGTACCTATCGGAGCTGGAGACTCTTGGGGCAACAATGGATACAGACATGCAAGCTGACTTCATTCTGCTGTTGTTGCCCAAATCTTTCAATAACTTTGTAGTATCATTCCACATGAACAAGCTGGAATTGAAAAGCGCTGGTCTTCTTGCCGCATTGAAATATGTGGAAGATGTAATGAAGAAGGATGGTCCCGCTGGCAGTGCAATGGTTGCACAGGTCAGAGGGAAGCGCGATCGGAAGCAAGGTTCTCGGAAGGGCCCGGCCCAGAAGAGAAAGAAGAAGGGATAAGGTGTTGGCTCTTCTTCCAATGCATCCACTCTTATGGCGTCGAAGAAAACCGACGTCTGTCACCACTGTAAAAAGCCGGGGCACTGGAGGCGTAACTGTCCAGAATACCTGAAGTCGTCAGACAAAGGTAAAGCCCCAGCAGGTATGAAATCTACTTTCATCGTTGAAACTAGCTTTCTCGTTGGACGAGAAGGAAGTTGGGTTGTAGATTCTGGTGCTTCTGTTCATGTATGCAATTTGTTGCATTTGTTTCAGGAAACTAGAAGTCTTGAAGAAGGGGAGATAGTCATCCAGATGGGATCTGATGCAAGTGTTGCAGCAGTGGCCGTCAGGACTTGTAGACTATCATTATCTAGTGGTAGAGTCCTTATACTTAAAGAGTGTCTTTATGTACCCGAAGTCAGAAGGAATTTGATATCTATATCTAAACTGTTAGAAGTGGATATTCATTCCTTTTCTGTAATAAATTAGTCCTAAGCCGTTATGATAAATATATTGTGGATGATGTTTTGACTTCTGGTGGACTCTATGAGTTGTGCATTGATAAATGTATCATGAATGTGACAACCACTAATAAAAACGCTAAAAGATCCAGGGAGGATAAAAACATCTCAAATGAGATTTGGCATCAAAGGCTTGGTCATTTATCTGTTGATAGGATCAATAGATTGATAAAGGATGGACCTCTAGATTTTCTACAGGTTCAACCTTTGCCCACTTGCAAACATTGCATTCAGGGTAAAATGACTAGGATGCCTTTCCGTAACAAGTTTACGAGATGCGAAGGTATTATTGACCTAATACATACCTATGTATGTGGTCCCTTCAGTACCGTGATTCAAAATGGATATCGATATTATTTGACGTTTATTGATGACCATTCGCGATACGAGTTTGTCTTCCTATTACGTCATAAGTCTGAAACCTTTGAAAAGTTCAAAGAATTCAAGGCTTTGGTTGAGAACCAAACCGATAGGAAGATTAAACGAATTCGATCTGATCGAGGTGGCGAGTACCTATCAGATGAATTCAAGGAATACCTTAAGGAGAATGGAATTATTTCCAATCTCACTCCTCCTGGAACTCCCCAACTTAATGGTGTTGCTGAAAGACGCAACAGGACCATCATGGACATGGTCCGTTCAATGATGAGCAAAGCACATTTACCTCTTAGTTTCTGGGGATATGCAGTAGAGACTGCAATATATATCCTAAATAAGATTCCTAGCAAATATGTACCTAAGACTCCTCATGAGCTCTGGTATGGAACCAAACCTAGTGTTAATCACTTGAGGATTTGGGGTTTCTTGGTACATGTGAAGAACGTGGACGCAAGTAAGCTTGAATCTCGCTCTCGTGAGTGTTACATCATTGGGTATGTTAAAGATGGTATTGGATACCAGCTTTATGACCCTGAGACCCAAAAGGTTTTTGTTTCTAGAGATGTGAAGTTTCTGGAGAATGATTTCCTTAAAGGTCAAGACTATAATGAAGTAGAGGAACTCATTGAATCCCCTGAGGATTCTGAGCTTCCTAGACCAGAAACTGAGGAAATAAATAAAGATGAAACACCATACCTCTTCGAAGGAGTTTGAGGGTGGTTGTACCACCTGAAAGGTATGGATTCCATGTGTCAAGTGAGACTGACATTGATCCTACTTCATTTGATGAAGCACTCGCGGATCAAGACATGGATAGATGGATGCTAGCAATGAAGTCAGAAATTGACTCCATGCATAAGAATGGTGTATGGACCCTAGAGGATCCACCTAAAGGGGTAAAACCCATTGGGTGTAAATGGATCTTCAAGAGAAAGAGAGTACCTGATGGGAAAGTAGAGACTTTCAAGGCACGACTCGTAGTCAAGGGTTACACACAGAGAGAAAGCATCGATTACGATGAGACATTCTCTCCTATGGCTATGCTTAAATCCATCAGGACACTGCTAGCTATAGCTGCATATCTTGACTACGACATCTGGAAGATGGACGTTAAGCCGACTTTCCTCAATGGATACCTCGAGGAGGATATCTACATGGAGCAGCCCCAGGGCTTCATGATTGAGGATGGTAAAGTATGCAAGCTGAAGAAATCCATCTATGGGATCAAGCAAGCTTCTCGTAGCTGGAACATCAGATTTGACGAAACCATAAAGAGTTATGATTTTGTGCAGAATCCTGATGAACCTTGTGTATACAAGAAGACTAGTGGGAGCGCCATTGTGTTCATCGTGCTTTACGTAGATGACATCCTTATCATTGGGAATGATACAGGGATGATGACCGGTGTAAAGATTTGGCTGTCCCATACCTTTGAGATGAAAGATCTTGGAGAAGCCTTCTACATCTTAGGCCTGAAGTTGTTCAGAAACCGAGAAAAGAGGATTTTGGGATTGTCACAACATGGATACATTAAGAAGATTCTTGAGCGATTCCATATGGATAGTTCCAAGAAAGGATTCCTACCCTTAAGACATGGTATCCACTTGTCTAAAGGAATGGCTCCTCAAACTGTTGAGGAAAAGAAGGCCATGGCTGGATGTCCTTATGCATCAACCGTAGGAAGCTTAATGTATGCCATGATGTGTACTAGGCCAGATATCAGCCATGCAGTGGGAGTGGTAAGTCGTTACCAATCCTGCTATGGAGAGCAACACTGGAATGCAATAAAGAAGATATTCAAATATCTAAGACGGACGTAAGATTACATCTTGGTCTATGGAGATGGTGATCTCCAAGTCCTAGGATATATAGATTCTGACTTCCAATCGGACGTAGATGATCGAAAGTCGACATCAGGGTTTGTGTTCTTGTTGAATGGTGGTGCTGTGAGCTGGAGAAGCAAGAAGCATGACACTACTACAGATTCGACAATAGAAGCCGAATACATTGTCGCATCGGATGCTGTAAAGGAAGCGGTGTGGTTGCGCAAGTTCGTCCTGGAACTTGACGTAGTTTCCTCTGATACTCCCATCCCGTTACTCTGCGATAACACGGGAGCCATTGCCCAGGCAAAGGAACCCAGATGACATCAGAAGAGCAAGTACATGGAAAGGAAATACCACATCATACGGGAGATACAAAAGCGTGGTGACATCATCATCAATAAGGTGGCCTCTGCCGACAACGTTACTGATCCCCTTACCAAACCTCTGACACAGAAGGTTTTTGACTAGCATGTAATGAGTATGGGTTTAAAGATTATATCTGAATGGTTCTGAGGGCTAGTGGGAGATTGTTAGCAATGTGAGCCCCGAGCGAATCATTTCTACAATAAATGTTATTGTAATGAATAAAATATCAATGAAAGTTATTGATTATTTTTCACTCCCTTTCTGAGATTAAATGAATGAATGCACTATAGGGTCCCTCTGTACAATAAGGGTTATGTACCATGGCCATCTTAATGATCATACAGCTGTTGATTCATGGATGAATCATAGAGGCTGACGCTTGGATGAATATTTAAAGAGTTAGATAGAGGACTCATCAAGCATCGTCAAATGATTATTAAGTGATGATCTCCAGCCTGAGTAGGAGATGGCAATCCTCTCTCAGATGGCTGATATCTGACTGACCTCTTGATGCAGGTCCTCTGCATAGGAATAGTGATTCGGAGGTGTCAGGTTAGTTGAGTCAATGGGTTGACTTAACGAGATCGAGATAACCAAAGACCTACGTTGAATACTGTCACAACATAGGCATGCATCCTCTGACCGGAGATAGATGTATTGCTATATGTCTGAGTGTGTACATTTGGCAGACCAATAGGTTGATGACCTAACTAAGGTCTATACACCAGCGAGCTGGTGTGCATGTAAGGACATATGAGGAATACGATCTCTCAAAGGGATCATACACTTCACTTGTGAACCGGGAGACATGAGCTCACTCATGAGGTATTGGGACTGAACAAATTCCATGCATGGTCGTCATGCTTTGGAAGCATGACATGAATTTGAAGGTAAGATATATGCTTTGTGAAAGCATATGATTTAAACCAAATCCCAATGACCAAGATAGAGAAACTTAATGATCTAACACTGAAGATGACAGTGTAAAAGTGATCTTTATCTTCAGAATGATCATAGGTCTTCCAGTATGCAGGATGTACAGGTATTGGGAATACCTGAGGGTGATGTGATCATATACGATTGTATAACCATGACGCTTCCATTCTAAGGGAGTGATGAAACATGTTTGGATTTTAGTGACTCCTCTCATTAGAGAAGTGACCTAATCTTAGTCCATGAACTGGACATTGATCTGAATGAGATTCAGATGAAATGAGAAGATTAGGTTTACGGTCTTGATCAAGCATCAGTGGGAGGTCCATGGGATCTGGATTTGAGATATGATCTCAACATCCAAGTCACTATACATGGAACAATACAATCGCCCTGTCCTTATCTCCAAGTATCTGCGGAGAAATCTCATTATTCTTGAAGGGTTCGAGAATAATTCCATAAGATCTAAGCAATGAAGAAATGATGATTAAATGTGATTTAATCATATTGATGTGTGAAGAAATTATCCAATGTAATTAATTGTGATTTAATTATTATGGATTAGAATAATGTGGATAGAAATATTCAATTATTCATGATATATTATAAATGTGATTTATAATGTATTGGAGAGAGCCAATTATAATTTATATGTGTTGATTAATTATTATGTGTATTGGATACACATTGTGTAATTAATTGACAATGTAAATTATATGTTGTTTGGGTTGTGAATATGATTCACAATTTTTACATGGCAAGATTGCAATATTCTCAAATATAATTGTGAATTATTTTTGAAGAATAAAACCCAACAAAAATTTGTTGCAAATAAATAGGAGAGAAATTCAAGGAGATATGCAATCTCATGGAAATCCATGAGATTGCCTCCTTGACATCTCAAGGTGGCGGCACCCAATTCCAAATAGGAATGGGTGGCCGTCCACTTGGATATACATGGAAGATGTTGGTCTCCATCTATATTCTCTCCTTATTTATTGGTTTGATTTAGGACGAATTTATATTTGATTTTGTCAAATATATTTTAATCCAAATTTGTTGGTTTTACCAACAACAATCTTGACCATTGGATTCACATAAATCAATCTCATCCATTGATTTTATATGTCACATGGATTGAGATCTATGGATCCCAAAACCGTATAAATAGAGAGGCATACCATGCTCTCTATTTACATGCAATTTTGGAGCTCTCTCTCTCTCTCTCTTCATACACGACAACCCTCTCTCCCTCTAATTTTGATGGCCATCCACCATACCCTAGAGGAGAGAATCGTCGACGCTTTCGCCACCGCACCGTCGCTTCGACGTTCTTCGGTTCTCCGTCCTCTTGGACTGCTGCACTCACGAAGGAGACGTTCGATCTCGTGCGACGAGATCAGGAGAAACTACGCTTGGATCAACTTCTTGGATTGCGAGGACAACACGGTTCATCCCCACGCTCGTAAGCGGTCTCATCGACGATCGGACTTGAGACAGGAGGTCTCTTCTCTTAGAGACTCGATTAACCACGCTTAAAGAGGTATTGCATTATACATGTTGTGGTTATAGATGAAACGATCCGAGAATCATTCTCGGATCATATGGTTTCATCGAATGAAAAATTTGAAATTCCGCTGCTCAGAACAACTAGTACGACTAGTCGTTCTTCGTCGTATCTGATACGACAATCACGCTTCCGTGATGCGCTTAAGGATAATTCCATATCCTTCGTACACTTGATTATGTCCTTGGAACTTATCAAAAAAAGACTTATCAAGAGTGGCTATGTGAGGATAGACAGAAATTTGAGTCCATGTCAAGTATGATAAAATCTGTAAGAAATTTGACTCCTTGAACATCATCGATAACATCCATATTTCTTCACCAACATATCTACAAGTTGTAAGATCATGGAAGTTGTTATCCATATTACTTCACCAACATATCTACAAGTTGTAAGGCCATGGAAGTTGGTTTCAAGGGGTCAATTTAAAGTTTCCCAAGTGCAAAATATGTAATAGATTTATTGAGGAATCATCATCATCTAATAGAGTTAGTCCAAAGTCGTATTCCCTAAGATGCACTTAATTAGCCAAAATTGTACCTACTCCATTTTTGTGGGCAACTTATTAGTAATACAGTGTTCGTTGAAGCTATGAGTATGAAAATATGTTTCCATGTGTTCTTTTTTATTTTTATTTAGCTTTCCTCATAGTGTACATCTTTCTTCGAGGAATTCGGAGTAAGTAGGAAGATATTTTAAAACTTCCAAAAAGGAGAATGAAGAGTAATATTTTCAAACACTTCCTTCTAGGGGATATATATATATATATAAAGGAAGTTGTGGGGTCAAAAATTAAAATTAGGATTATAAAAATGGGAGACATAAATGTGAAAGTTTAATATAGGAGTTGTCGGTCTTTCTTTCTCTTTTCCTTCTTCTTTTGAAGTCTCTTCCCTTTTGGTTCTTTAAAGAGGTGACACACTTTTATAGGATTATATTAATTTGCATTTTTATCATTTTTCGAAAACCCTAACAAAAGTGTACAAAAAGTACTTAAACTTTGTTAGACAATTTAATTATACTTTGTATTGTGATAAGTGGAAGTGCTAGTCTCCTGAAGGTAATTGAAAGTCACATGTACTTAGTTAATAACTAGGTTTAGGTATTTCTTAATTATTTTTTTATAGTTATATGATTTTGTATTCAATTTTTAAAACTACATGTACCTTATATTAGCTTTCTAGTTTCATTAAATTTTTTATGTTTTATGACTTTTTAGATTTTTTAGTTTATTTCATACTTAATTTTGACATTGATTTTAATGAATTTTAGTTGATTTTTGATTATCTAATAATATTTAACATATTTTATACTTCTTTTAATGTTTTGATTTTAAATGAAGTAAAATAAGTAGAAAATCTCTTATTAAAATTTGTATTAAAACTTTTCCAAGTTTTTATATTTTTATTTGTATCTAATTGAAAACTCAATTTTTGAATTTTTATAATATATTTTCTACTTTTTGAATTAAAAATAGAGAAAATATATTCTTTCTTGAATTTTTCTTAACAATTTTTATAGTTTGTGTGGGGATTTTAAGAGATTTAACTTTACATTTGAATTATAACAATTATTTAAGTATTACATTATTTATTTAGAGTGAAATATTAAACTTTTAATGAAAATTTTACTTTAGTAATGTGAAGTGATGAACTACTCAAGATGAAAATTCATGATTTATGATAATGCACTTGATTTATTAGAATTAATATAATGCTAGTGGTTTTTTAGTTCTAGAAAATATTTATACATGGTAATAAAATCTACTAAAAATGCATGGTGATTGCTATTTAATAACTACTTAAGGATAGTTTTAAATTTTATAAATATTATGTATAATCTATAGAATAAGAAAAACTATTTCTAATTAGAAAATACTAAGTATTTTTAAATATCGTAATGTGTGACTTGTACAGAGAATAATATCTACATAAAGTATTTTTTCTACATCTGAAAGCTACATTTTCGTAAAATAAAGCAAAAGATAACGAAAACAAAAAAAAGAAAATAAAAAAGCAAAAACAACAAAGATTGGGGACTCATTTTGTATAAATCCTTAGAAAATAATCAAAATCAAATACTAAGAGGGCAATGAAATGGAGTTTCAACACAAAATTAGAGTAAAAGTACAATATTATGAGATTCTTCTCTAGCAAATAAGCTTAGCTTTGCCATGCACACCATAGCTGAAGTTGACTTGGGCTTGGATTAATGGTACACTCGAAAGCATCTATGACCAGAACAACGGGGTGCACACTATGCCATGATTTTGAGTCAGAAGAGAGATTTCAAAAATGGTAAACCTGTTCACCCTAATCCAGATGGATCTAATGTATCACAGAGATTTACCTTTTATATTGGTTCTTATGAATTGGATCAAAAAATTCTTGAATGTGTATTCAACTATAGAGATGAATCCAAAAATAAATCTCTATTGATTCTGCCCCTCTTTTTTATAAAGAGAATTGAAGATTCATATCCAAAAGCCGGGAAAAACTTGCAATATCATTAAATGATGCAAAATCAATATGCGGTCAAACTAAAACAATGTTAGATTACGATAACTCAAATATGATACTAGATGCATAAATATGTGATTTGATATTATGCCAATTGAACCTGAATCTCACATTAATTGAACCTAAAAAACACATGCAATCTATGCATAACTACAACCAAAACCAAACATGAGGATCACCATAATCATAGTACAATAGAGCTCATAAGAGAAAAGTGTTCCACGTTTGATGAGATTTAGAAAAATGATGAAGGATCAGGCAAGAAAAGTGTGAAAATGCCGGGAGGAGACAAAAATCAACTCCTTGAAGAGAGATGTTCAAATTCGGGGGGTTGCGAGAGGTAGAACGATGAGATAGTCAAATCAGAGGTGGAGCTTATTCTTCTAGGGATTTTCATAAGTTAGGGATGAATCATAAAGCCTAGATTATGCGATGCACTCTAATTTGAAGTTGAGTTCCATTCAAAGTAAACTCAAGTGATTGCGTATTTTAGATTTAGTGATGATATCCAAAAGCATACCAAGTTTCCTCGAAGATGTGAAACCCTCTAACTAAAAAGCAAATATCTGGATCCTTACTCATTGTCATTTGTTTGTGCAACAATTTGTTAGTTGTTTCTTTCATGAGCTTCAACAACTGACTATTAGTTTTTAAGGATCTTACATGAAGTTTACACGCTAGAGAACATTGATTTAATCTGAAGTTGTGATGCTTTAATAAGTTGGGAAGTTTCTCAACAGCTGGAACCAATTTCCTACTCAGTCTCTCATTTAGATGAAAAGAAATAACCACAAATAGGTATAAAGAGAGGTTGAAGGCTATCAAAAATTTAACATTGAAGAATGAAGTTTTGACTTAAGAAAGGGTATAATAGACTTAGAGTGGGTTACCTATAAGATCGACGATAGGGTAGGGAAGGTAGATGGTTCATGCAGTTAGATATGGAAAAGGAATTGACTAAGGTTAACCATCTAAGAAGTAAGAAGATTGAAATTTGGTTGTATCTTACTAATCCTTACAAGATAAGTGCCCAATTTAACAAAATTTCAAATAAGAAAAGCTGTATACAAAAGTCTCCTTAATGGATCAAGTCTAGTTTGACCAAAAGGAGTAAGAAATTTTGAATGTTTTATGTAGTTACTGTACATTTAATTTATTGCATTTTAATTTTTGATTTAATTTATTTATGTATTTATTTTACACTTTATCCATACATATACAACTTATATAATATTAATAAGGGAAAATTAAAAGAAGGGCCTCATTTATGCGTCAACTCTCAATTAGGGTACTCATTTTCATAGCATAAAAAAAGATTACTAAAGCTTCAACTTTATGGTCTATCATTTATATAAAAGGGTTACATAAGCTTACAAAAACATGTAATTAAGAAAAAAATAATATTGGATGTCTTTGTTTAGTACTTAAAAATGACATTCCTACGTCCTAATTGGGATTTTGATGCATATATGGGCACCTTTTTGTGATTTATCATATTAATTAAAATGGAATAAATTAAAAGTAAGTTATATATAAATATTTATCAATTACATGGTATAGATAAAGGTTTAATATACACATATATTTATATATGAGTTTTAATTATTTTATTAATTTATTTTACATATTTATGTATATTTCTTGTGAAAACATATATTGTAATGATATAATAAATAGAAATAAATTATATATTGTATATTAACATATATATACACATATTTATAATGTTTATTATCGTATTATTATACCTATATAATTAGGGTCATTTGATCAATATTTAATTTTTGAATCTTGGTTTTTATCTAATATTTCCCATGAAAGTTCTGGGTATATAATTACTTTACAAGTGCGTTTGGCTCAATAAGGACAACAACTAAATAGTTATGAATTTTAAAATTTTGTTCCTATACACGTGTCTACCCAAAACATGGTTTGCATTTATTTGATAATTAGTTTAAGAAGGATTTTTCTTGTACTTCTGCTTGTGTTATTTGTGTACTCTAAAAGATACAAAAGGAATTGAGTCAAATAGGCTTGTTATACTTTATTTTTAAATTAATTCATGTATTTATTTCGTACTTTATGCATAAATATATAATTTATAAGATTAATAGAACTAGATTGAAAAGAAAATCAAATTATAGATATATAGTTATTAATTTATAGATTATAGCTATACTTTTAGTATACATACACATATATTAATACATTATTTTTAGTTATTTTATTTATTTTATACATATACTATTGTGAATATGTAAGTTCTAAAAATATAATAAAAATGAAATAAATTAATAAGTATTGTATATCAAAATATGTAAAATAATGAAATTCTAATATAATTATACATATATGAAATATGTAAAATAATGAAGTTCTATTTTATAATTATACATATAAATTAAAGTCATTTTCTCAGCATTTATTTTTATCATGAGACTTTCTAGCATTTTTCTTAGAATTTTGTTTTCATTAAAAAATTATAAAGGTGAGTTTGTCTCAATAAGAATTAGAAATATATAGTTATGATTGTTTAAGTTTTGTTTTTATACACTCGTCTACTAAAAATAAGGCTTGCATTTATTTGATGACTATTTTAAGTTGGATATCAATTGTACTTTTCCTCATGTTATTATTATCCATAATATGGTATAAATGTTAGTTAGAGTTATATAAAAAATAATTATTAAATATTTATTCTTATTTAGAGGTAGATGAACTAGGTTTTTGAGGTAGATGAACTAGGTTTGACACAATTCTCTTATTTATTTTGATTTTTGTTTTATTTATATTTCTTTTTCACATATAGTTATTCTAACTTATATTCAAGTATAGGGTCATAAAATATATATTATATAACTTATAGTTTATTCTCGGGTTTTTTATTGTTCATATGATACATTAGTGCAATTTTCTTTTTTATGTATTTCTTCTTTATTAGTGATGGGTATTATTTTCAATATTAAATAAACCCTCTTATATTTTTTTTATTTATAATAGACATCAACTAATCTCTATTTCATATTTTTCTAGAGACGTAGCTGAATTAGAATGAATAATGATGATGCGTATGATACTCACCATAACCCTATACTTAACTATTGCATGTTTCTTCCTTAGAAAACACTTATTCAAAGGATGAAGAATGTAAGTACAAAAAATATTTTAAACTTTTCTTGTATATATTAATGAAAATGATTTAAAAAACAAATACTAATAAATAATTCATTTGGAGGAATTCTAGAATCATGCGAATTATAAACTCGTAAATATGATTTAGAGAAATCCTAAATTCATGTGAATTACCTTATCTTTATTTATTTTAACATACAAATATAGGTATGGATGCATATATTGAAGGATATGGCTAATTTATTATCATATCCTTCAAAAGGAATATGGACATAAAACATATACAACAATAGTAGAAATATTTTAAATGTTATTGTAATTATGCTTGTATTTTGTATTACATTTGAAATAAATATCTTAAACATTTTACTTATTAACAATTATATCAAATATAATAAAACAAGGGATAATACTATGTTACATATAATTACAAATAAATCTACGATGGTATTTATATAGTAAAACCGAAACATGGACACACACATATATCAAAGTGATATACCTATCAATATATGTTTCATGCATGAGTATACATACTTTGATGATAACAAAACTTGTGCAATTATCTTAAATTTAGATCTAGAGCAGGAAAACTACTAGACTATGAACAAGCTCAGGCCAAGGAGCTCAATCTAAAGTGAAGAACAAGCTAATAAGATCAAAGGAATTCAAGGCTAAGGAACTCCATATCATGCTCAAGAAAGGATCTCAAGATCAATAAGAAGATGGCACCTTTTCTTTTATTGACTTCAGCTTACTGTAACCATCTTAGATTATAAAAGACCCCAAGTGCCATACATCTTGCATATCAAGAGTTCGACTTTGACCTTGACTTTCAGGTCAAAATGTCAAGATGATTAATCAACCTTCCTATACCGATTGATCAACTGACCGACAACAACCTTACCTTATCGCTCATTTCATGATTGGTCAATTTGCCTTGACTGATCGATCAACAATTATTGATTGATAGATCACAAATAATCGATCAACCCTTTATTTCTGATCGATCATTATTTGAATTATAACAACTAGATAATAATTGATTATTTTGATATCTGATTGATCATAATTTGATTTTGATTGATCATCTAAATCCTCATGATCAATCATTTGATTCTAATCGATCATATTTTTGTATCCTAATCGATCATTTTCCATTTCAGAATGAAGGTGATTATATTCTTGGTTTGTTTACAATGGCAAACTTTTCAATGCCAACGACTATGGGACTCTAGACCTATAAATATGACCCCATACCCCATTCGACGTCACAAAACAAAGAGCAACAAGCTCTCTTATCTTTGTTCTTCACTCCATATTCTGAGAGAAACTTTAAGAGTTATTTTTCTTATCTACGCTTCACGCCTATAGCTCTTGTTTTCTATAATTCATTTTCGAGCCCGCTCCTTGCTTTGTAAGTTCATTTTAGTTTTGTCTCATAATCTTCATTGGATATTTACTTGGATATTCAAGTTATTAGGTTTCTTTAAGTCAAATATGGCTTAGTTGATCACGTAATCAACTCATGTTGTAATATAGTTGAACTGCCTTCATCAACAACTCAGGTTAGTGGAAGAGTGGTGGATGTAAGGTTGAAAACTTGAGTCAAGAGACTCTGGTCATGGTTTTTATGTAGGAGGTTTTCCACATTAAATACCTATCCACTTATAGTTGATTGCTTATCTTGTGATTTAAAATGTTATGTAACGCTATGTTTTAAGATAATTGTGACTGCAACGATCTAGGTCATATAATCTGTTCCACCTACAATCATCAACCTGTATCCAAGTTACACCATTTGGTATCAAAGCATCATTTTTGTAAAGGAAGTCAACATATGATACACACATGGTCAACCTTTCTAGATTGTGATTCGAAGGAAGCTCTGTGGTTTGTCCACCTCTTTTTAGCTGAAATAATTATTCCAGCTGGAAGACAAATACGATGTCTTTCTTCAATCATCAGATTCTGTGATATGGAATATAATGAGGCAAGGTTTAGATTCATTGAAGAGAAGGATATATGTTATTCCACCGTCGAGCTATCTCAATTGACCCTAGCTTCAAAGGTGATAAACTCTATATACTGCACCTTACCCTAACTAGATTTTGATATAGTATCTCACTTGAAGACAACCTACGAGAAATAGAAGAACTTGAATACAACTCACGAAGGCACAACTAAGGTAAATGAACCTCTATTTAGAATGCTTATACTTGAGTACAAAACATTCAATAAGCATAAAGGATAAACCATAAAGGATATGAACGTCAGATTCACTTCCATAGTGAATCACTAAGTAATCGAGGAAGAATGTTTCTACCTGGACAACTTCCTCACAAGATTATAATCTTTCTATTAGATGATTGGGAACACAAGGGTACTGCTAAGAGTCCATAAATTTCATCATGATCTCATTGGAAGATCTCGTAGGTAACCTTCTTACCTATGAAATAAAAATAGAGTACAAGAAAAAAAGAGAAAAAAGCTAAAGAAGAATCTAGCTCTTGCAACCAACAAGGAAGCCAAAGAAGGGTTTGATAATCACGAGGATATCACATTCTTGTCCCAATAATTCAAGTATTTTCTTAAGATGGAGAGAAAGGGAGAACAAAAAATCAAATGCTTCGGTGACAAAGTGAGGCATGTTAGAAAGGATTACCCTCAACCGAAGAAGAACTTCAGACATGAAAATACATTCAAGAAGAAATCCAAAAAAGAAAGCACTACAAGCATCTTGGGACGGCTCAAGAAACATTGAGGAATAAAGTGAAATCACATGCATGAGATTCATTAGATTGGTTGAATTCGACTCATCGGACTTAGATTCTGATACTGAGGTTAGTAAACTCTCTTATAATGAACTTTAAAATAACTTGTAAGATCACTTTAGACAAGTCTGAAGAACATGGTTAGATAAACTTAAGCGCATCACGAAAGTGTGAGGATCACATGATATGTGATCGGGAGCGACTAGTCGCACTAGTGGCTCGATGCAACGTGATTTTTAAATTTTTTAATGAGATGAAACCACATGATCCAAGAACAATCCTTGGATCATTTCATCTAAATCACAAACAAGTAGTAGGGTTACCTCTTAAAGCGTGGTTGCGATCGAGTCTCTAAACGAAGAGACCTCTTGCCTTAAGTTCGATCCGATAGAGGAGACGCTTGCGAGTGCGTTGATGAAACACGTGCTTCTCGCAATCCATGTTGATGATCCATGCAACAGATCTTCTGATCTCGCCACACGAGATTCGACGTATTTTTCATGAGCGAGGCACACCGAAGGAGACAGAGATCCACGAGCAAACAATCCGACTGCATAATGACGATGCTGTGGCGAGAGAGACTCTCTCTATGGCTCCATGGTGGACGATTACAAGAGAGAGGAAGAGAGATGGTGTGTAGAGAATGAGAGAGAGAGAGAGAGAGTTGTTGTCTCCAACTTACGTTGTGTGTGTCTAAAGAAGAGAAAAGGGTGTGCCTCTCCTTTTATGATATTTTGGGATCCATGGATCTCAATCCATGGACAACACAAATCCAATGGCTCACATTGATTTGTGTTTCTTTTAATGGTCATGATTTGTTGCTAAAATATTTGTAACAACAATTTTTTGTCTTTGAAATAAATTAAATATATTGAAAATCAATCAATATATTTCAATATAAATCAAATCAACAAATATGGAATAACTTGGAAGGAAAAAACAAGCCTCCTTCCATGTATAGGGTGGACGACCACCAACTTGGAGAGCCCAAGTTGTTCGTCCACTCTATGTATGGAATGGATGCTCTTTAATATCAATTATGTCTAGATCTTATATCTCACGAAATATTCCACATATACAACAACTTTTTTTGCAAAAATATTCACCAAAATAATTCCAAACTATTTTGTGAACATTGCAATCATGCCATTGGAAACTTAAGAGTCACATTCACAACTCAAAATAAAATATGAACTACCTTTTTAATTAATTGTCTAATGTGAATCCAATTCACATTAATATTTAATTAACAAATGTAAATTATAAATAACTCTCTTTTATATATTATGAATCACATTCATAATATATATGATTAATATGGATAATGCTATCCACATTATTCATATCCATGATAATTAAATCAAATGTAATCATATTGATCTCTATTCTCATGTACCTAAATAATATAATCACATTCATATTATTAACATCTTTGATAATTAAATCACATTTTATTATCTATGATAACTCTCCTTATAATATGAATCAAATTCATATTATTCATAATCATTAAATCACATTCAATTATCAATTTTCTCAATGCTCGGATATATATATATATATATATATATAGAGAGAGAGAGAGAGAGAGAGGAAAATGGGGCTGCCCCCTAGGGGGAGCTAACTTAGCTCCCCCCGCCCCATTTTCTTCAATTTTTTTTATTTTTTTTGAAATTTTTTTCCGTGAATATTCATCACTATATCCCTATATCATGTCATAAAAATTTCGTGTGAAACAGAGACTCCTACGGCCTACATCCAGACAGTCATTTTTTTAACGGTAACATGATTTTTTAAATCGACCTCGTTTGGATGGAGGTCGTAGGAGTCTCTGTTTAGTATGAAATTTGAATAACATAATATAGAGATTTAATAATGAATTTACACGGTTTTAGATTTCAAAAAAAATAAAAAAATTTGGGAAAAAGGGGCGGGGGGAGCTAAGTTAGCTCCCCCTAGGGGGCATACACATTTTACCCATATATATATATATATCAATAATGAAATTATCCTGAACTCTTTCAAGGATAATGTGCTTTCTCTGGGGAACTTGGAGATAAGGATAGGGCATTTGTATTGTTCCACATATAATGACTTGGATATTGAGATCACATCTCAAATCCAGATCTCGGGCCTCCCATAGACGCTTGATTAAATCACGACCGCAAATCTAATCTTCTCATTGTATCTGAGTCACATTCAGATCTATTTCCAACATTTGGACCAAGATCAGATTACTTCTCTGTCGAGAGGAGTCGCTAAAATCCAGACCCGTTTCATCACTCCCTAGGAATGGAAGTGTCATGGTTATACAATTGTTTATGATCACATCACCCTCAGGTATTCCCAATACCTGTACATCCTGCATACTGGAAAACTCAAAATAAACCCGAAGTATTAGATCAATTTTACACTGTCTATTTCATGGTTTTATCATTAAGTTTCTCATTTGATCATTGGGAGTCAATATCGATAATATACTTTCCAAAAGTATATATCATACATAGGTCTTGATCATATACTTTCCGAAAGTATATATCAAACCTACAAATTCAGTCAAGCTTCCAAAGTGAGACGACCGTGTACGTAATTTGATTCTTCCCAATATCTCATGAGCGAGCTCATTTCTTTCGATTCAGTAACTGAACCTGTATGATCTCTTTGAGAGATCGTATTACTCATATGCCCTTGTATGCACACCAGCGCGCGTGCGTAGACCTTGATTAGGTCATCAGCCTATTGGTCTGCCAAATGTACATACTTAAACATATAGTAATACACATGTCTCCGATCAGAGGATGTGTGCCTATAACATGACAACATACAACATATGACTTTGGTTATCTCGATCTCGTTAAGTCAACTCTTTGACCTAACTTATCTAACACATTCGAATCTGAATCTCTATTCTTATGCAAAGGAGCTGCATCAAGAGGTTGGTTAGATATCAACCTTCAGAGAGAGGATTGCCATCTCCTCCTCATGCTGGAGATCATCTATTAATAATCATGTGACGGTGCTAGATGAATCCTCAATCTAACTCTTTAGATATTCATCCAAGCACCAACCTCTATGATTCAATTATTGAATCAACAACTGTATGATCATTAAGATGGCCATGGTACATAACCCTAATTGTACTAAGGGACCTATTATGAAATTAATTATTCTTCATTTCATATCAGGGAATGATATTGCAATAACATTTATCTCATAATGGCTCGTCATGGGCTTGCATGTCCAATAATCTCCCACTAGCCCAAAGAGCCATTAATGGGCTGATCATTTAAACCCACACTCATGTGATAATCATCAACTTGGACAGAATGGTACTTCTTCAGTTTCTACCAATCTTGTGGAGTTCTCTTGGACAGAAGATAGTTCACAATATCAACATATTAGAGGAGTGGGGAGACTGACAATATGTCTTCTTTTGAAAATGTTTTGGTGATAGGCCTCAAAGTCTGCCCAGAAGACTCAGGCCCAGGTAAACTTGATAGGTGATTTGCCACCACATTTTTGACTCTAGGCTTGTCTTGGATCTTTAGGTCAAATTCTTGCAGTAGAAGGATCCATCTGATAAGGTGTGGTTTGACATCCTTCTTCTATTGCAAGTATCATATGGTAGAATGATCAATGTGACTATGACTTTGGATCCAAGGAGATGTGATCTAAACTTTTCTAGGGCAAAAACTACTGCTAGAAGCTCTTTCTCAGTGATGATATAATTCTTCTAAGCTTCATCTAGTATTCTGCTAGAGTAGTGAATAGCAAATGACATATTGTCTTTTCTCTGTCCCAACAAAAAATCGATGGCATAATCTGACGCTTTCGTCATGATTTCAAATGGTAATGTCCAACCCAGTGGCTGCAAGATAGAGGCATGAGTGATCAAATCTTTCAACTACGTAAAGTCTTGGAGCACAAGATCATCAACAATTACATCTATCTCATTGCCTAGCAATTCAATCAATGGTCAGGCAAGCTTGCTAAAATCTTTGATGAATCATTTGTAGAAATCGACATGCCCTGAGAATGACCATACTTGTTTGAGATTGGTAGTGGCTCAAGTTTTGAAATTACCTACATGTTGGATGGGTCAACTTCTATGCCATGTTTTGATATAACGTGACCCAACATGATCCCTTCTGTCACCATGAAGTTTCTCTTCTCCCATGAGAGCAAAAGGTTCACTTCGCAACACCTTCACAAAACTAGATCTAAATAGTCTATACAATGATCAAATAAATCTTCATAGACTGAGAAATCATCCATGAATACCTTTACGAAACTGCCTACCATATCGATAAATATTGCTAGCATACATCGTTGGAATGTAACTGGGGCGTTGCATAGCCCGAATGTCATCCATTGGAAAGCATAAATATCAAATGGGTAGGTGAACGTAGTCTTCTCTTGATCTTCAAGCGTGATTGGAAATTGATTATATCCAGTATAGTTGTCTAAGAAGCAGAAGTATTCCTTCGCAGCCAGTCTCTCGAGAATCTGGTCAATGAAGGGCAATGGAAAGTGATCCTTCTTTGTGGTGAGATTCAGACATCTATAATCAATATATACTTGCTACGAGGTCAGCATTCTGGTCAGAATCTCCTCTCCTTTGTCATTGTTAACAATGGTGATCTCGACTTATTGGGCACTACATGCATGGGACTTACCCACTTGCGGTCGGAAATAGGATATATAAATCCCCCATCACACCATTTCTGAATTTCTTTCATAATAATCTCCGAGATATTTGGATTCACTCTACTCTGGAATTCATGGGAGGGCTTTCTATCATCTTCGATATAAATGTGGTGCGAACACATGGATGGATTGATCCCATGGAGATCCGATATCTTCCAACCTATCACCTTGCGGTTTCATTCAAGAACCTCCATCAAACATGATTCTTAGTCTTCGATCAGATGGGCATTGATAATTATCGGGTACATGTTCGATTCTCCTGCAAGAAAAGCGTACTTCATATTAGAGTGCATATGTTTGAGCTCTGGCAGAGTGGGAGCTACTTCGATGGTTGCTTCGGTGATCACTACAAGTGTTGGATCTTTTATCAGTTTAGTGTCCACCTTCGACAGTTCAGCTTCTTCATTCAATGATTCAGATAATTTTTTAATAATGTCCTTGTGATTGCAAAAATACTTGATAATCAGCTCTTGATATTCAAGATTCAGAGAGCCTAGAATGAATTCATCTATCACATCAACAAAGATCTCGTCATCATCAACATAGGGGAATTTGACTTCTCTCTCCTCTCCTTACTCGAGGAAAGGAATTCGTGGACCTCAATGTTGTCCATGAATAGATTTGTATCTTGAATCTCCGTAAGATAGTGACAATCTTCAAGGAAGTTAGGTTCAAGCACACTCAACTCAGATGCGGCCTCCGTTGGTTTCGGCTTAGTTATGGTTTATATATGTATTTTGTTGTTGTTGGAGCTGAATGTAATCTCTCTAGTGTTGTATTTCACTACTGGCTTGGTTGTTCGGAGGAATGACCGGTCAAAATGATGGGCTGTGCAGCAGAGGTATGGAGAAATCCTTGTCTAGGACAACATAATCGACATGGAATTGAACCCTTAAATAGTGATGATCACCTCTAACATGCCCCTAGGTCGTTTGACTAATTTGTCTGCAAACTACAGAATCTTATTGGTGCGTTTAAGCGGTCCTATCCCGAATTCTGTGAGTAGCAAAGCTGGCACAAGTTTTGACAGAAGATCCACTATCGAGAATGTTTGCTCGAGCTCCTGATTGAACATGATACACTTGATGAGTGATGCTCCCTTGTCTTTATTCTTATCAGAGAGATTACTGATGACGTTGACGGTTGCCATGGCCAGGATATGTTTTTCATGCTTTCCATTCTGGCTTTTAAAGTTGTGGGTCTGAGGCTAGCACCTTTTTGTACATTCCTCTTTAAGTCCGTTCTTTACTGTTGGCATGTACTCCATGGCATTCATCAATGGCATATTCGAGGCCAAGTTCTGAATGATTTCCACAATTGACGGATTAGACAAAGAATTTTTCAAATTTTAATTTTTTGGCCTTTTTCATTGCTTCATAAAATGGAATATGCGTAGGATAAAAAACTTTTTCATTTAAAATTTTGTCCAAATCATTATATACATGTACATGGCAAAAATGTGTAAAAGCATCTACATGTTGTGGACCAAAAATTGCAAGCTCGACTTCCTTGGTTGGTACTGGATTTGTTGCATGTGCGGGCATCTCCAAGGCTAGTTGGTTTCCATTGCATATGGTGTTGTTGCTGTCTTTTTATGTTTTTGTATTTCTTAATTTTTTGTAATTTTCAGTAGATGGTTCTCCTCCAAAAATGTCCTAGGCTTCTATTAATAGCTTGGCTGATGGTGTACCATCAGATCAAAATGTTTTCCCTTAGATGTAGCCGACGGTCGAAGTGTTCTACCACTCATGAGAGTAAAAACAAATTATTTCCATCTGAATAGGGAAGAACACCACAAGCTACCTGCTCCCTGCGTCGGAAATTTTTCGGGTTGGCCTAAACCTTGGCATGAATGATGATTTTGATAACCATTAGGTTATCGATATTTTGTATCATTTTAGCCATGTTTTTCATGAGTTGCTCCAAGCAAGCAAGAGTCGGGTTCACCAGTGCGATCTCAGAAGATTCGTCCTGATGGGGCCTCCAACTTTGATAGTGCTAGGGAGACTGCTCGTATTGGGATAGGTAGGGTTGGAAGCTCCTTCCTCCCTGCTGCTACTGGTGGTGTGGCAAGTTGGATGAGTTCTCACCTTGAGATTGTACATGAGGAGGGGTCAGCTGATGTTCATTATCCCGCACACCATTTACTTCTTGGATCTACGGTGGGGGTGGAAAGAACTTCTCCTGGTATACTAGTTGGGGCTCAGGCTGGTACAATATCATCTGCATCTGTGGCTGTAGTGGTTGCTGCTCAGGGCCTGCACACAGTATATATGTGATGGATAGGCTAAGCTGGAAGATGATTCGGCTGAGGAGGTTGTGTCAGTGCATGCTCATTCTGCTCAATAGGAGTCTCGACGGTAGCAAACACCAAGTTGCAGGGACTCATGGTCTTGACAAGCAACTCCAACTGTGTAGCAATCTGATGAAGCTTATCCAGACCTTGAGTTCGCTTCTCAATTATAGCAATTTTATTCAAGGTCCTACGACCTCTTCTCAATGATATCCACTTTTGACAAGGGGCTCTATATGATGCTCTAGTTAGAGATCTCGTCCTTGTCCTCTGAATGAGACACCATATTGATAGGCTTGTGGTTGTCTGGAGACACTTTCATGTAAGCATGTGATGAGGATTGAGCAACCTCTCCTTCGACCCCCTCCTCAAAAATTTCCCATACAACATCCTTGTCTTTGTTAAAGTACAAGCCACCACTGGCGACATCAACCAATTTTTGACTTTTAAGTGTCAGCCCACCGAAGAAGTGCTGAACCAGACTAGTCTTCAGAATTTTATGGTGGGGACACTTCTCCTATAAATCTCGGAATCTTTCCCACGCTTGATGAATCGTCTCATGGGGATGTTGGATGAAATTAGAGATGCAAGTGTCTATCTGATTCAAGCGACTTAGAGGATAAAAATTGTGGAGAAATGTAGACTTCAATTCCTCCCATGTTGTTACTACCTTCCCCAAATGGTTCATCCAATAAAGGGTTGTATCTTGGAGGTTGAATGGGAAGGCAACCATCTTGACAACCTAGAGGAATATTGGGGTAATGTGTGGTTGCATAGATGCATCCAAATTGTTGCAGATGGATGTATGGTTCTTCTTGTGTTCCCCTGGAAGGTCGCGAGCAGAGACAAAAATTGTGGCTTTGGCGGCGGTAGTCTTGCCTCTCCTCTTCAACCATAGGGTCCATCTACTCATAAGTTATCTTGTACATCATCTCTGTTTAGATCATCCTCTCCTCAGACATCTCTATCATTGATCCTCCTCCTCAAATCATTAAGAATTTCTTAAAAGGTGACCTGGTCCAATCCTTGGTTTATCAACTGCTGCTAAATTGATTGAATTGATGCAAGGAGCTGGTTGTTGACATCATTCTGAGTTGTATACTGCCCATCTCTCTGATATAGTTGCTCGACTTATTGGGGATGTGGTCCCTTTCCTCTTCCCATAGGAGCCATTTTTGGTTATGCTTGTCGTTCTAGCTCTTAATCAGGTTCTTGATCTTCACGGTTGAATAAACCCTGATCAGTCTCTGTATGAGCACCAAATGCTGAGATAAGTCTAGAATTATGATTAATCCCAGATGGTTCTGAATGGAGCATATCATATTGACTGAAATCGGCCTCCATCCACAAGGGGTTGGTTATGGGAAAAGAGTATCCCGATTTATTTGGAGAGCAAAAGATGGCTCGGGCTGCAAGTCCATCTCGAACTACGGACTTATTGGATAAAGGAAAGTGTTAAAAGAAGAAAGGATCAGAGCGTCCAAGGAGAAGTTTGCAATATCCGATTTGGTGTGCTAGAGATCACCCTGAATTATTAGAGGTGTCAGTGACACGAAATTTATGTGGATGTCGATGAAGTCCTGACTAAATTATCTGTGGGATGACATCTGAGAGGGTCAAAAGGATATAAATAATGGATGAAAGATATGGATATGAACAAGAAATAAAATGAGTGTAAAATAGTAGACGCCTCAAAGTAAGCAGTGATTGAAGAGGAAATATGCAAAAGAGAAAATGCGACAAAATAACGTAATGGCACGATGTTTTTGATCTTGACCTTAACATAATTAATCAATCAAACCATAATACAATGGATTTACCAACTCGACCATGAAGCCGTGAAGTTTTGATAATTATCTTTGTAAGTTTTATATTGATTATCATGTGATTATCTTTGAACATGTCCTTAAGCGCTAATCCTATAGGAGTGAGAGTACTGCCAAAAAAGTATCATGTACTTGTCCTCCTACTTTGTAACATCTATCTTGTACCTTTTGAGGTCCTTTTGTATGGATCTGGATTTCCTACTCAGCTAGAGAATAAGTGTGAGGAAGTCGATAGTGGCAAAGCAAATACTTCAGGTCAAGACCGCAACAGAGTCACCCGTGAGTGATCAAGAGCCTACTTGGATGTGGGACGACGAGACAAACACCCTCATGAAGGTGTGTCCTAAGTTTCCGAAATGGTGGTGTTCTACACAAGTCGAGAACACCATCGTCGACCAAGTCCTACTCGCCCATGTATGATAGCATCGACGATACTTCAGACATTCAAGCATATAACAAGGCCATATACAGGATGGGTTGTTGGCTCTAATCCTTACAATAACTCTCTCTCACTTGGGAAGGGCACCTCCTTCCCTTAACAGGACCTGAAAACAATGAAGACTTTGTTCACCGAATGGAATGAATCCAATTAATCGATTTTAGGTCAAGTATTTTTACCAGTCCTTTTTTAATCTTTTTTATGTTATCACTTTCTTTGAGTAGATTCAATACAAGCACCTAACATTTTTGTTGATTTTTCTTTTTGCCTAAGTTGTCAAAGTCAAAGGGAGAAGGTGGAAATGCAATGCAAGTCAGAAAACAATGATGTATGCTCATATAGAAGAGCCACGGTGATTCTCTGCTCTCTCCATATGGGATGCAAGGTAGAAAATTTTAAACCTTATATATATGCAATGCCAACAATGAAATCACCCTAAGAACATGAAGTGCTATTAGTGTGAAGAACTAAATGTCAAACCCTGGAATAATCACCCAAAATTCTACTTTTGGAGGCAACCTCGATGACCGCCACAACGGGTCCTGCAAGCAATGTATGGTGCCTCTCTCAACGCTCGATGATTACTCTAAGTTTTAACAATTAATTTTGAGCTAAGTCCAATCGAAATGTAATCTATATGAACATGAACTGCCTTAGGGATGTGGACTTTGTTGGAAATGCGAGCCCACGGCGAGCCATTTTGCAATAAATGTTATTGCAATTCACTCCTTAATCTGAAATGAAGAATACATAATTTGCATAATAGGTCCCTTAGTACAATTAGGGTTATGTACCATGGCCATCTTAATGATCATACAGCTGTTGATTCAATTATTGAATCATAGAGGCTGGTGCTTGGATGAATATCTAAAGAGTTAGATTGAGGACTCATCAAGCACCGTCAAATGTTTGTTAAGAAATGATCTCCAGCCTGAGTAGGAGATGGCAATCCTTATCTCTAAAGGCTGATGTTTGACCGACCTCTTGATGCAGGTCCTCTGCATAGGAATAGAGATTCGGAGGTGTCAGATTAGTTAGGTCAAAGAGTTGACTTAACGAGATCGAGATAACCAAAGTCCTATATCGTATGCTGTCATGATATAGGCACACATCCTCTGACCGGAGACAGATGTGTTACTATATGTCTGAGTATGTACATTTGGCAGACCAATAGGTTGATGACCTAATCAAGGTCTATACACCGGCGCGCTGGTGTGCATATAAGGGCATATGAGTAATACGATCTCTCAAAGGGATCATACAGGTTCAGTTACTGAACCGGAAGACATGAGCTCACTCATGAGATATTGGGAAGAATCAAATTCCGTGCGCACGGTCGTCTCGCTTTGGAAGCTTGACTGAATTTGTAGGTTTGATATATACTTTTGGAAAGTATATGATCAAGACCTAGGTATGATATATACTTTTGGAAAGTATATGATCGATACCGACTCCCAATGATCGAATGAGAAACTTACTGGTAAAACCATGAAGTAGACAGTATAAAGTTGATCGAATACTTCGGGTTTAGTCTGAGTCTTCCAGTATGCAGGATGTACAGGTATTGGGAATACCTGAGGGTGATGTGATCATAAACGATTGTATAACCATGACACTTCCATTCCTAGGGAGTGATGAAACGGGTCTGGATTTTAGTGACTCCTCTCAGTAGAGAAGTGATCTGATCTTGGTCCAAGTATTGGACATTGATCTGAATGTGATTCAGATACAATGAGAAGATTAGATTTACGGTCTTGATTTAATCAAGCATCTATGGGAGGCCCGCGATCTGGATTTGAGATACGATCTCAATATCCATGTCACTATACGTGGAACAATACAATCGCCCTGTCCTTATCTCCAAGTATCTGCGGAGAAAGCGCATTATCCTTGAAGGAGTTCATGGATAATTCTATTGTTGATATATGTATTCGAGCATTGAGAAAATGGATAATTAAATGTGATTTAATTATCATGAGTAATATGAATTTGATTCATATTATAAAGAGAGTTATCTGAGATAATTAAATGAGATTTGATTATCAAAGATGTAAATAATGTGAATGTGATTCATATTATGTGGACACAAGAGAATAGAGATCCAAGATGATTAAATATGATTTAATTATCATGGATATGAATAATGTGGATAGCAATATCCATATTAATCATATATATTATAAATGTGATTTATAATATATAAGAGAGAGCTATTTGTAATTTACATTTGTTAATTAAATGTTAATGTGAATTGGATTCACATTGGACATCAAATTGAAAATGTAATTTACATTTTGTTTTGGGTTGTGAATGTGATTCACAAATTTTCAATGACATGATTGCAATGTTCACAAAATAAATTGGATTTATTTTTTGTGAAATAATTTGCAACAAAAGTTGTTGCAAATAATGGAGATTACATAAAAGGTGAAAAAGCCACCTTCCTAATGGAGGAGGGTGGACGGCCACCACTCCCATTAGGAAAGGGAGGCCGTCCCCCCTCTCCACATGGAAGGAGGCTTTCTCTCCTTTCATTATATCCATGTATTGATGATTTAATTTTGTAATTAAATTGTGTTGATTTATCAACATATATTTAATTTAAATTAAATTAATTGTTGTTGTGTTTTTAGCAACAAATCATGACCATTGAAAGAAACACAAATTGATGTGGACCATTGGATTTGTGTTGACACATGGATTGAGATCCATGGATCCCAAAACCCTATATAAGGAGAGGCACCCCATTGCTCTTCTTGACACATAAGTTGATGCAACAAATCTCTCTCTCTCTCATTCTCTCTACACGTCCTCTCTCCATCTCTCTCATGTGGCCGTCCACCATGGATGCCCTAGAGAGGTTCTCCATCGCCGCGGCATCGTCGTTATGCTGCCCGATAGTTTGCTCGTGGATCTCCGTCTCCTTCGGTGCGCCCCGCTCGTGAAGAAGACATCGGATCTCGTGTGTCGAGATCAGGAGATCCGCCGCTTGGATCGTCAACAAGGATTGCGAGAAGCACGCGGTTCATCCCCGCGCTCGCAAGCGTCTCCTCCGACGGATCGGACTTGAGACAGGAGGTCTCTTCGTTTAGAGACTTGATCGCAACCACGCTTCAAGAGGTAAACCTAATACTTGGTTGTGGTTTAGACGAAACGATCCGAGAAGTGTTCTTGGATCATGTGGTTTCGTCACATGAAAATTTTTTAATTTCCGCTGCATAGAACAACTAGTGTGACTAGTCGTTCTTCGTCGTATTCGATACGACGATCACGCTTCCGTGATGCGCTTGAGGATCTAATCATATCCTTCAAGTGGTATCAGAGCCTTAGGTCGGTGGTTTTGGATACGATCCATAAACCAAGGACGACTTGGGTTCATTAGGGTATGCGAAAGTTTTCTTGCATTTCATTTTCGCATCTATGTTTTGATATTATTTTCGGCACTGTTTAAATTGTTTAAACACGAAAATAATATTTGGATTTTATTCCCCATTAAATAAGGAAACCGTAGGATCTGAGTTTGCGTGATTTCGATTCCGTTTGCTCTAGATATGCTCATTTTAGTGAACATGTATCCACTGTTTCGGGGACTGCGGATCATGACGTAATTAAGATGTTAATTGCGGATTTGAAACGCCTTGAAATGCGTGCAAATCACTTGGGTTCTGTTGTAAATCAAGTTAGCAAACTTTAGAACTTTGCTTAATTTGGATTTAAATTGATTGAGATATGGTATTTTTAGTAAGTGAGGGTCACTGCTGAAAATACTTTCCTAATCAAGAACCTAGTGATTGTCATTTAATTAATTAGTGAAATTAAATTGTTTAATTTCCTGGAATAATTATGCATAAATATTTGTGAAATATTTAATGATAATTATGTCCTTAAATGACTTTGCCCTAACCAACAAATGATTAGATGTAATCTAGATCAAGATTGGTTACATGATCTACATGATCAACATTCCAACAAACATGTTGCTTGAATAGGACTTGGGATTTGTTTAGCAAATCTCATTATAATGTTCATCAAAAATGTTTTGATTATTACTATATGGTACAATTTCGGTTGAAGAACCGATGATCATCTCAAGTACAAATTAATCAATTTGGCATTATCCTTTCCCGAGGCGGATATGGTGCCTAGTCGGAGAGCATTGGGGTTGCGGGTTGCAACGTATGTGGTCCGTCCCACTCTCGTCGGTACTGGCCATGACAGTGGGTAGGGCCGGGATAATGTCCGAGGGATTAAGATGTATTTTTCTAATTATTAAAATTCGAAATAATACGTATTTGAGATAATACCATTATTCAAGTAACTATTAAAATGTTTGTTGGATATTAATTGGATCATTAATTTAATATGATTAGATTAATTGGAATCTAATTAAGATTGAAATACTCTAATATTATTAGAGTTAATAATTCCCTTGGAAGAATTAATTATGTGAATGTGATTCACGATGATTAATTAAAATTTGAATATGATATGGAGGATCACATAAGTGACATCCATGGTCTCCCGTCAAGGCGAAGGGTTCCGTCGCCAGATATTGTATGTAGGAGACGCCTGTCCGAAGTGACAACTCCTGCATACGATCCATTTGGATCGGGCTCTTCGCTTCTCGAAAGAGTAAGGACGTATGCGTAGTGACCCCAATATCGGGTCCTCATATTATTGGGGCGATATTGGATTGCGCATAGCGAGTTGTATTCCTGTTGACGGTTGGTTCAATTAATGACGGGTCAACATTGCCTTAGGGGTGGTGGGCCCGAGTGTTAAAGACCGAATTGGGAGATGCAAGTTGGACTTGCAAGGCGGAATGTGTTCCCGCTTCTTTTTATCCGAGTTGTAGGTTCTCATATTATTGGGATGCAACAAAGATAAGAAAGGAGATCCCAGATCTTGTTGAGATATAATGGTAAGTATATCTCTTACATTGAAAGTGATTAAGGGAATGAACTTTCAGTGTTGACAAGACAAGACAACTTTGATATAAAAATCCTAAATCAAAGTAATATATATATATATATATATTTATATATTTATGCAAATTTCTTATTTCAGATAATCCTTCATTATAACCCACTCAATGATATACTCAATAATAACCAGTCAAATATCATGGATTGGACTCATGATCCAGATATTGTACTTACAATTGGACACATAATGTATGTGGTTGCAATGTGCAAGTTTCCTCATAATATTGAGGAATGACAATTAAATAGATAATAGGACTACAACCCTAGGGTTTGTATGTCTCTATAGTCTTGATCTCTCATCGGATGTACTTTGGAAGTGACATGTCGATGATGATCGCAATTGTCAAATAATCCTTATAAAATTAATGAAGATATTCTGGCATACACATGTGCTCTTGACATTTAACATGAATGAGATGGTTCACTGCATCATGCAGAATGGTGGCTCTATAAGAGATGATGTATTCAAATTGTTTGAGTACCTACCTGAACCTATGTTTTAAGAGTTTAGATGGATGTAGATGATGAGTGTCATCATTCTACTATCTATACTCTGGTCATTCATGAAGCTTCATAATATTCATATTGTATGAATTTAATGAAGCATGTATAAATGTTGAAATACTCTTACATAAGAGATCCTTAGTCTTAAGCAATGGTTGCTTATAGATAAAGGGAGCGCAGTGGAAGCATGGGTTGGACCCGAGTAAGAAGTATAATCAAAGAGTTGACTATACATCTATGACTTCCATATGTCATCCGAAGAGTTGGATGAATGCCAATACTGCAATAAGTTGATGTGTTGATAGTATGACTATCAAGTCTATCTAGAATCCTTAGAGAAGGACTCGGATGGAGCATCAGATTAATCTACATAAATCATTGATAAGATAAAGTCAAATAATTGTATCTCAATCTTCTGATGACATTTGCAATAGGTTGTATATGTTTTAGAAGACTGGAAAATTTGATCTTAAAGGTTTATAGTTATCCACATGGATATTGATGCAATTGTTGCAACAATCTCTGTTGGATTGATAGACTTGTTAATTTCAGTGGGAGAGTCCTTAGTCTTAGAGAATGTCTCTATGACCTAGATATAAGAATACACTCATTGTTTGTTTCTAAATGTTAGAAATAAACATGAATCTGAGATATAACTATCATAAAGAGTTATGATGTATATATTTCAGATAGTAATCTATCTAGTGGACTTCACTAAATTAGAAAATTAATGAATGGTTCATTAACATTTCTAAATACTGAAATTAAACCTTAAGATCAATAGGAGGATGAAGATCATTTGACAATGATCTAGCATCAAGCCTTGGACATTTGTCTATTGATTTGATCAATAGGCTAGTAAGAGATGAACCTTTAGAATGTCTAAAATTTCAAAGCTTACATGCTTATGAATATTGTATTCATAATAAAATGTCCAATACACCCTTCTTTGGGAATGGTGTAAGATGATAAGGTATTCGGGATCTCATACATATTGATGTATGCGGATCATCTATATCATAGTAAACATTATGGATATATGATATCTATTAATGATTATGTATGATATGAAATTTCTTCTCTTCACCTGAAGAAACCTTTGAAATGTTCAAAGATTTCATAATTTTGGTCTACAACCAAAGTTTGAAGGAAGGTAAAATGAATTTGATCTAATCAAGGTAGCATGTACCTGTTAGATGAATTCAAAGGATACCTTATGGAGATATGAATATCATTTCTATCTCAATCCTCCTAACTCACCTTAACTCAATAGAGTTATAGGCAGATACCATTGGATCATGTGTGACATGATCTTATCAATGATGAATTTTAGCATAATTATCCCTTAGTTTCCAGGTATATATGTGTAGAAGAGACTACAATATATATGCTTAATAAGGTTCCATGCAAGATGGAATCTAGCACTTGAGAGTGCTGCTTCATTAGAAAAATAAAGGATGGTATTGGATACCTACTTTATGACCTTGAGATTCTTGAAATATCTCATCTCTGAGAATGTGATTCTTAGAGGTTGAGACTCTTGAGAATCAAGATGAAAATGAAGTGTAGGAACTCATTTAATCTTGAGCAGATAATGAGGCTCCTGAAATTGGAAACTAAAAAGGACAATTAATGATGAAACATTAATACCTCTTCAAATGAGTTTGAGGATGGATTCCATGTGTCAGAGAAATCTGACAATGATTGAACTTCATGTGATGAAGCTTCTGAAGATCATAGCATGGATAGATGGATGTTAGCAATAAAAGTCTAATGTAGACTTCATATGCAAGTGTTGTATATGGACCCTCGTGGATCCACCTATATGGGAAAAATCTGTAAAGGTGTAAATGGATCTTCAAGAGAAAGGGAACCTGATGAGAAGGTAGAGACCTTCAAAGCACGATTCGTAGCCATGAGCCACACACCGGAAGAGAAGACATTGCTTGCAATGAGACTTGCTCTTCGGTGACCATGCTTAAAATCATCAGAATGTTGCTAACCTTAGCTACACAACTTGACTATTGCATCTTCAAGATGTAAGTCAATATTGCATTCCTCTACGAATACCTCTTTGAGGATATTCACATGAAGTAGCCCCAGGGCTTCATGGTTGAGGAAAGCAAGGTGTGCAAGCTAGAGAGCTCCATCTATGGACTCAAATAAGCTTCTTGAAGTTGGACCATAAGATTTGATGGAATTATAATTGTTATGATTTCAGATAGAATCTTGATGAGCCATGTGAAGCTTAGTGGGAGTGCCTTTGTGTTCATCGTGCTAAATGTAGATAAAATCCTTATCATTTGGAATGATATAAGAATGATAGTAAGTGTTTTATAGACTGGCTATTCCATATGATTTCAAAGATACCTCTTAGATCTTAGTTCTGAAATTGTTCAGAAGCCAAGAGAAGAGAATAATTGGACTGTCACATTTGTAGTACACCTTGGACATATTCTATTCATAGAAATTCCAAGAAAGGCTTCTAACCCTTAAGATATGGTACTGACCTATCTTAAGGGATAGCACCTCAAAGAGTTGAGGAAGTAAATGCTACAACTACTTGCACTTGTGCATTAGTTATGAGAAGCTGAGTGTATACTAGATGTGTACAAAAGCCAGATATCTGCCATGCAGTGGGAGCAGTAAAGTGTTACTAGTCCTACTATGTAGAGAAAACACTTGATTGCAGTAATAACTATATCTTCATAAAGGACAAGATTTTTGAGATAATGATCTCAAAGTCCTATCTTCAAAAAGCTTAAGACTTTGTAGATAGAGATCTAAAAGGTCTTAACTTTGGATACCTTTGGAGATAGAGATCTCCGGGAATGAAGGTATTCTAATAAGGATTATGGGAATACTGGTTATAATAATTAATCGAGTTAAAGTGTCAAGGACACTATGACAATATTGAGTATTGGTTGCATAAGATGCAACCTTCGCATTGGATGCGAGCACTGTTACTGGGGATATGCAAGTGCCGTAAAAGGACTTGGCGTAGTCTCTTGGGAACAGAGTGACTGATCAGCTTACCTAGCTATTTTCTAAATAGCCTATGATTGTCACATGAGTGTGGGTTTAAATGATTAGCCCATCAATGGCTCTTTGGGCTAGTGGGAGATTGTTGGAAATGCGAGCCCACGACGAGCCATTTTGCAATAAATGTTATTGCAATTCACTCCTTAATCTGAAATGAAGAATACATAATTTGCATAATAGGTCCCTTAGTACAATTAGGGTTATGTACCATGGCCATCTTAATGATCATACAGCTGTTGATTCAATTATTGAATCATAGAGGCTGGTGCTTGGATGAATATCTAAAGAGTTAGATTGAGGACTCATCAAGCACCGTCAAATGTTTGTTAAGAAATGATCTCCAGCCTGAGTAGGAGATGGCAATCCTTATCTCTAAAGGCTGATGTTTGACCGACCTCTTGATGCAGGTCCTCTGCATAGGAATAGAGATTCGGAGGTGTCAGATTAGTTAGGTCAAAGAGTTGACTTAACGAGATCGAGATAACCAAAGTCCTATATCGTATGCTGTCATGATATAGGCACACATCCTCTGACCAGAGACAGATGTGTTACTATATGTCTGAGTATGTACATTTGGCAGACCAATAGGTTGATGACCTAATCAAGGTCTATACACCGGCGCGCTGGTGTGCATATAAGGGCATATGAGTAATACGATCTCTCAAAGGGATCATACAGGTTCAGTTACTGAACCGGAAGACATGAGCTCACTCATGAGATATTGGGAAGAATCAAATTCCGTGCGCACGGTCGTCTCGCTTTGGAAGCTTGACTGAATTTGTAGGTTTGATATATACTTTTGGAAAGTATATGATCAAGACCTAGGTATGATATATACTTTTGGAAAGTATATGATCGATACCGACTCCCAATGATCGAATGAGAAACTTACTGGTAAAACCATGAAGTAGACAGTATAAAGTTGATCGAATACTTCGGGTTTAGTCTGAGTCTTCCAGTATGCAGGATGTACAGGTATTGGGAATACCTGAGGGTGATGTGATCATAAACGATTGTATAACCATGACACTTCCATTCCTAGGGAGTGATGAAACGGGTCTGGATTTTAGTGACTCCTCTCAGTAGAGAAGTGATCTGATCTTGGTCCAAGTATTGGACATTGATCTGAATGTGATTCAGATACAATGAGAAGATTAGATTTACGGTCTTGATTTAATCAAGCATCTATGGGAGGCCCGCGATCTGGATTTGAGATACTATCTCAATATCCATGTC
Organism: Ottelia alismoides; assembly: GCA_037367405.1. Taxonomy (NCBI): domain Eukaryota; kingdom Viridiplantae; phylum Streptophyta; class Magnoliopsida; order Alismatales; family Hydrocharitaceae; genus Ottelia; species Ottelia alismoides. Next base: position 231,593 of record JAZKJV010011169.1, on the reverse strand, counting down.
ACTATACGTGGAACAATACAATCGCCCTGTCCTTATCTCCAAGTATCTGCGGAGAAAGCGCATTATCCTTGAAGGAGTTCATGGATAATTCTATTGTTGATATATGTATTCGAGCATTGAGAAAATGGATAATTAAATGTGATTTAATTATCATGAGTAATATGAATTTGATTCATATTATAAAGAGAGTTATCTGAGATAATTAAATGAGATTTGATTATCAAAGATGTAAATAATGTGAATGTGATTCATATTATGTGGACACAAGAGAATAGAGATCCAAGATGATTAAATATGATTTAATTATCATGGATATGAATAATGTGGATAGCAATATCCATATTAATCATATATATTATAAATGTGATTTATAATATATAAGAGAGAGCTATTTGTAATTTACATTTGTTAATTAAATGTTAATGTGAATTGGATTCACATTGGACATCAAATTGAAAATGTAATTTACATTTTGTTTTGGGTTGTGAATGTGATTCACAAATTTTCAATGGCATGATTGCAATGTTCACAAAATAAATTGGATTTATTTTTTGTGAAATAATTTGCAACAAAAGTTGTTGCAAATAATGGAGATTACATAAAAGGTGAAAAAGCCACCTTCCTAATGGAGGAGGGTGGACGGCCACCACTCCCATTAGGAAAGGGAGGCCGTCCCCCCTCTCCACATGGAAGGAGGCTTTCTCTCCTTTCATTATATCCATGTATTGATGATTTAATTTTGTAATTAAATTGTGTTGATTTATCAACATATATTTAATTTAAATTAAATTAATTGTTGTTGTGTTTTTAGCAACAAATCATGACCATTGAAAGAAACACAAATTGATGTGGACCATTGGATTTGTGTTGACACATGGATTGAGATCCATGGATCCCAAAACCCTATATAAGGAGAGGCACCCCATTGCTCTTCTTGACACATAAGTTGAGGCAAAAAATCTCTCTCTCTCTCTCATTCTCTCTACACGTCCTCTCTCCATCTCTCTCATGTGGCCGTCCACCATGGATGCCCTAGAGAGGTTCTCCATCGCCGCGGCATCGTCGTTATGCTGCCCGATAGTTTGCTCGTGGATCTCCATCTCCTTTGGTGCGCCCCGCTCGTGAAGAAGACATCGGATCTCGTGTGTCGAGATCAGGAGATCCGCCGCTTGGATCGTCAACATGGATTGCGAGAAGCACGCGGTTCATCCCCGCGCTCGCAAGCGTCTCCTCCGACGGATCGGACTTGAGACAGGAGGTCTCTTCGTTTAGAGACTTGATCGCAACCACGCTTCAAGAGGTAAACCTAATACTTGGTTGTGGTTTAGACGAAACGATCCGAGAAGTGTTCTTGGATCATGTGGTTTCGTCACATGAAAATTTTTTAATTTCCGCTGCATAGAACAACTAGTGTGACTAGTCGTTCTTCGTCGTATTCGATACGACGATCACGCTTCCGTGATGCGCTTGAGGATCTAACCATATCCTTCAGACTTAGCTACCGAGCAAGTACACCTTGATCTAAGGGCTCAATCACATAAAACAAATAAAACAAAGGCAAAAAATTCAAAAAAGGGGAAACAAAGAAAATAAAGGCGATGAAATCACGAATAGTCCGATGAGTCCCCATGTGAACAAACACTTGGAAATTGGTCCCAAGCGCCCAAGTACCTATATTATTATAATTAATTTGAGAAAAAATAAATCACTCTCTCACCAAAAATAAAAATAAAAATCTATGCTAAATTCCTATTCTCTTGCTCTCTCCTCTTGGTCAACAAGCAAAAGGACCAAGTCTACTCAACTCAGGTGGCTCAACCACCTAGGCAGTCGCTGTCGTCTCGAAGTCCCTTGCAAGAAAATTAGAAGAGACAAATATTAACACAATAAATAATTATATCAAACAAGAAACAAAAAGTGAATAACAATAATGAAATAAAAATGATCCAAAATTCTATCCTATGAGTTGCTCCTTGGAAACAATGCCATTTGATGACATGTACTTTGAAATGGTATACAATAATATCCTCATAGTAGTGTGAAGATACAATGTCACTGAGGCAACAACTCACAAGATCATGTGATCCATCAACAATCAACCTACAAAAGAAAAAAATCAATCAAGCACATGGTCAAATTTTATTATAAAACCCTAAAAATAAACGTGTATAGTTGTCATGTACAAGTAGGGTGTCGAACACAAGGAGAACGACTGATAGACAATCAAAATTGGCTAAATGAAGATAATAAATGATTTTAGATTTTTAGGGATTTTTGAACTTTTGTGGGTTTTAATTATATTTTTTGGAATTTTTAATTTTATGTTTTTTAGATTTTTAATTGTTTAATTTTTATTTTCTTGTTATATTTTTATATTTTTTAAGCTTATAATGATAATATAAGTATAAATAACTATATATACATAGCTTTTATATTTTATAAGCATATCTATAAAACTCAAAATTCATAAAATATTTTTTTGGATTTTTTTATGTTTTATCTATTTTAATCATATTTATTTTACTTTTTACTAATATTTTGTATTGTAATTGAATAAATAAGGCAAAATAGTGACTAGACTCAATAAGCCAAATTGTTTTGGAATTTAAAAATATTGAAAAGTCTCAAAATTTACCAAACTATTTTTAATGCATAGTAAATATAATAGATTAAATTCAAAAACAAAAAATATTTTAAATTTTAAATATTTGTTTACAATTTTTATGAGGATTTTGGACCTTTTTAATTTTTAGTTGTTTGCTTATTCTATTTTTTTAGATTTTGGTCCTATAGGCTTAAAGTTGGTAATAAACAAAAATCTATTTTTTGTATTTTTTCAAAGCATTTTTTTATATTTTTTATGTATTTTTAAATGCAAATAGGGACAATATCCTAGTTTTTTATTTTTAATAAATGGAAAATAACCTTAAAATACTTAACCAAAGAATATGCGATATATATATGTCAGGTATTTATGGTAATTTTCTACAATTTTTAGGGACATGGAGTTTTTTCTAATAACATAAAATATACAAAAAGAAATTAGACACTAACACAGGTATTTATGCCAATATTAAAGTTTGTGGATTAGTCTAAAACACAACGAAGATGTATGGGGACAAAATATAATTTTTCCAAGATATTTCTAATAATATATACCTTGAGGGGTATTTTTGCAATTAATATAGAGTTTGAGGACCTATATGCAATTTTGCTAGAAAATATTACACTATTAATTCACAAAATAAGGACTAAAAAAATAAAAATACCAGTGGCTTAGGTGCAAAATATCCACCCTCTTCACGCCCACGGGCACGTGAGGTGAGATGCATTGGACCTAAATGCAAATATGTAGAGTGCATGGGCCTAGTTGCAAATATTACAGAAAATATTAAAAGTTTAAAAATATAACAAGACTAAATGAAAAGATAACAAAAATTGATGGAATGATGTGAAATTTACACCCTAAGATACCCTATCCGGTAGCCGAGTATTCTTTGCTTGACACGTGGCAAGATCAAGATGGTGGGTACCACTTCAACTGCAACGGTCGGGAATAGATCCTTAGGAGGATATCAACGGTCAGGGATTCATGCATCCAATGGTAGCTGAACATCTGAGTGTGGGTACTTGATCAAATGACTGAAGGGACGGATGGAAGAACAAGTCAAGAACACTGTTGGACCGGGCTTCAGTCAACTCTTCTTTGCTCCTCCGGCCTCCTAGGAGGCTTGGTGCTGGTCCAAAATGGAGCTGTCACTCCTCGACATTAGGTCGCGGCCTCAGAAGGATCCTTGGAGCTCCTATAAGGTCTGACTAGGTCGAGGAGGTAAGGTGGATCCAGGTGCCTCTTTCTGAATCAAAATCGATCCAGTAGGCTTTGAACCTCCAGAACCTGCAATAAGCTAAAGTGCATAAAGACAAGGGTTTTGGGGGGGGGGGTCTCGTGAGGTCACAGATGGGTGGAGAAGTGGTCGGGCAGAGCCTTCGAAAAAATATAGAGGAAGGAGGGCTGATCGCCTGATCTAAGTAAGATCAGGGTGCATAGAGGTGCGTGGGGGCAAAGAGCAGGTGAAGGGAAAGAGGATGGATGCGATTGCGATGGAGGAGGATAGTCAGAACGAGTGGAAATAGGAGGCAGAGCCGGAGCTCTGACGAGATATATTTTTGGATTTTAAGATAAATTAAACGGAATTTATGAGAATAAAAGACTACTCTGCTATACATAGAAATAAAAAGAACAAGAAAAAAGGAGCTTCAGCATGGCAGAGTAGGTGGTGGTGCTCATATCGACCTTGATTTGACACCTCACACCTCACGGAATCCTCCTAGGAGCTCCTGCTTTCACCATGGGTCGCTAGATGCACGATGATTAGGGTTTTAGTGGCAAAAGAAGGACCAATATCAAATGAGGGCAATGTGTGGAGTTTTATACGGGCGAGTCTTTAACTAAGGATGCTGCCCGAGGTGGTGATCCATTGATCAAGGTGATGCTTGGGCGTGAAAGTGCAAGAATCGAGGGTCAAAAGATCAGAAGGCATCGGGCAAACTGTGAGTAAGGATCGGGCCCCAAAATTGGTTGAACCGAGGTCAAAACCTCTGACAGACGGCATGTCTACGAGGTCCAGGGAGTTCATCTGAGTCAAGCAAGATCGAGCTCCCATTGATCCACGTAGGGCCACTAGACGTTATTATTGTAAATAAAAAATTTATTTATTCAAAATAAAATATTAAATGATTTGTTAATTTTTAGTTAAAACATAAAAATTATTTATTATTATATTAAGTATTTTAATCTGATTTTTTATCTTTTATAATTTAATTAATTATAGGTTACTTTTTAGAGGTGCATTTATACGCATAGTTACCCATGTTATGTATGTTTAATTTTTATTTTGTATTTTGTATTTTATTATTTTATATACATAATTTATATATTTATAACTTATTTTAGTACACTCAATTAAATATATTTATATATTTATATTTTATTTTTTTGAGTTTATTTGTACTCTTAATTAAATATATGTATTAATTATATACATATATAGTGCATTCATCTATGTATTTTTGTATATTATTTAATTTTAATGTATTTTTATGGTTTTATTTCATTATAATAATGTACATAAACTATAATGAATGTTTAAAAAATCATAAAAATGTAAAATAGGTGAAAATATAAAGAATAAATAAAATAAATATTTTATTCAGATATATTCTGCAGTAGGGGTCTAAATCTTAAACTTTTGCATCTTAACTCCATATCAAAGAAAACCACCTTCATTAAATATTAACAAAAAGTTATATATGATTTTAATGTGTTTTGAGTTCATATGGAGGAGATAAATTTCTAGGAAGTTTGGATTTTGGAATTTTATTCTGAGTGTAAAATGTATACTATGTATTATTTTTGTGTGAAATCAATTTTTTATTTTTCTATGTATTTTTATCAGCAACTTTTATGTAGAAGGTTTCTTTATTTTAGGTATAAATAGTAAAAAAATAAAATGAGTCCCAACAATGTTTTTTAGGCATTTATGAATTAGGGTTTATTTTATTTATTGGGCCTTATCTCCCCCTACTTTATTCCTTGTCGATCTAGTCGTCATGATGCGTAGGTCTCGTGGTTTAGGGTCTTAAAATACCTTTGGTATTTTATTTTTTCTTTTCTTTACTCTTTTATATTAGTTATAAATATAGTATTTTATATAATATTTATATAATAAATAATGAATGTCAATTTATGCAAAGTAATGATATATACATGCATTTAACTAGGATTTAAATGCCAAAATAAGAGAATAAAAGTGACAAAGTGGAGATTCATCAGAGCTAAGTTAGCTTCCTTAGTCTATTTTTCTGAATTTTTTATGGTATTTTTTCAAAATATATGGAGGGGGATTAAATTATATTAGTAAGAGCAATATGTGATTCAAATTTCATGAAATATAGACAATCCTAACCAGTCTATCTGGAAAGGGCCGATTTCAACAATTCTGAGGCTGTTAAACTTTGATAGGCTCGATGGATTAGATAATAATTTCAAAATGAGTTGAACTTGTGATGAGAACATGCTGATATTAGGTGATCTAAAACCCCCAGCTGTTCCGAAAAATACCACAAATTGTTAAAAAAAGATATGGAAGCCAAATTAGCTCCCCCATAGGGCATGCAAATTTACCGACATATAGTGGGGACCTTTCAAATGAGGTGGGTATTTTATGAGATTTTAAAAATCACTATCATTTTAACAAAACAGTATAAAAATTTTGTAAAAGCATAAACTTCACATTGTAAAAAAAATGATTATGTAAAATATAGCATCCATATTTAAATTAACATTTTCAACTAATATAATAGTATTTTCATACGTATATTTCACTATACATGTTATGTTAATATTTATTATTAAATCTATGGAATAATAAATTGTAAAACATATGAAGTAGATGCCCAAATTGACGGTGGGTCAACATAGATATGGTGAGATGCCACCACATTTGGAGTTTCTCCACAGACATATGTAAACAATGGAGCCAAGTGATATTTTATACGTGTATTTGAATCAAAAAATTGTAACTCTTCCTAGGAGCCAAATGCTCTTTGATGCCATCATAAAGTTATAGGAAATTTAATTTTCTATATCTTTCATGTTTTACGTTTTTCAAGGTTCGATTCATAGATATGCATTTTCATTAAATCCTTGAAAAATGGCATTTGAACTATTGGGTGATGACACGTGTCACCAACCCCTTCCATCTTCCTCCTCTAGCCATGCTTCCAAGTCATGGAGAATACACACAGCTGTACCTCTTTGACCCTCTCTCTTAATCACATATTTAATCGATTTACTTTAAAACTAACTCCAATCAAGAGATGAAACACTCGCTTTCCACAAGAATCCACAATCATGATCTGTTACACACTATATCTAAAGTTCTAGGCCCTCAAAATTCCCATCCAAATCATACGTAAACATCTCCATAGCTTTTGTTCTTCGGGTGAAAATTAAAGAGCACCATCCATGGAGCAAGGGAGGAGGAGAGGAGAGTCTTCAGTGGAAAATACCGATTGTTGTTTTGGGCTTCAAAAAACCCTCCCTAGGTCATTCATTACACACCGCCCCTTCTTGAAGAAGTCCACGATGGCCACTATGCTGCTTTCACTCACGTATGGCACATTAGGCATGAAGCTCTGTTCTTTGAGAGAGGTAGGAGCGGAATGGGGACTGAGGTCGAAGAAGTCTATGGCGAAGTCCACAGGATGGTTCATTAGGGCAAATCATCACGCGGTCAAACATAGGACTAATCATAGGTTCCGTTAGGGAACCGCCAACTAGGCTTTGGCCCTTGGACTGAGGCGTCGAAGAAGTGAGAAAGGATCAGTCGAGAGAAATCTAGTGAAAGAGGTAGGATTTCAGGACCGCATAGATGCGCACCCGTCGGGGGCGGCAGTGAAAGGCCCTACATCGCCACACCTCCTTGCATCGCACGCCCCATGCTCATGTCAAGCTCAGGCTTAGGCCTGCCACTATATAAAGAGCTAGAGTTCTTAGGAACTCATGTTCTAAGGTCAAGAACCCATTCTAATCCATGTTTTTCTTCTTATTTTTCTTGTCTCTCTCATTGTTTTGTTTTATTTTCTTTCTTCCATTGTAGGTTGAGGAGAAGCACACTCATCAGAGGTGCTGGAGTGCGCCATTGCACTTGGAGCCTTGTGCATTTGGGAAGAATGTGGAGAAGAATGAAGGCTAGGGTTTAGGGTTTAGCACATCATGGAAGCGTGAAGACCACATCATATGCAATCAAGAGCGATCGGTCATACTAGTTGCTCGAGGCAACATGAATTAGAATTTTTAAATACATGAAACAACATGATTTGAGAGCCTTCTCAAATCGTTTCATCAAGATCACAAATGAGTTATAGGAATACCTCTTGAAGTGTGATTTCGATCCCTTTTCTTTAAAGTAAGAGACCACTTGTCTCAAGTCCGGTCTGACGAAGGAGACATTTGCGAGCGTGTGGATAAATTTTGTGCTTCTCATAATCCAAGTCAAAGATCTGAGCAATGAATCTCCTGATTTCATCTCATGAAATCTGACATCTTCTTCATGATCAAGGAACATAGAAAAGGATATAGATCCACGAATAGTCGATCCAGCAGCACAACTGTATGTCAGCGATGATGAAACTCTCTAGGTCAATATGTGGACCGCCACAATTAAGAGAGAGATGTGTCATATGTAGAGAATGGAGGGAGAGAGATTGCTTTTCCAATATTAAAAGGAAGAGATAAGTTTACCCTTTTCTTTATAACATTGTGGATGCCCATGGATCCCAATCCATGTACACACAAAATCAATGGTGTAGACGACTTTATGCTTTCAATCAATGACCATGATTTTATTGCAAAACTTTTGCAACAACAAAAATAAATTAGATTTGTTGCAAATAATTTACAACACATTAAATTTAATTCAAATCAATCTCATGTGGAATGAATGGAAAGAGAGCAATCCTCCATCCATTCATGGAGTGGATGCCCACATTGAAATAGGACCCAATGTGACCGTCCACCCTCCTTGTATGGAAGGTGGCTCTCTCATTCCAATTTTATGAGATCCCATATACCAAAAAATATTGCACAGGTGCAACAACTTTTGTTGCATAATTATCAACCAAAATAATTTCAAATTTTTTTGTAATAATTTTAGTCAAGGCATCACTAATTATAAATCATATCCATACATCCAATATAAATTTAAATTGCATTTACAATTGATTGTTCATTGTCGATCCTATTCACAATGGCATTTAATTTGTAAATATTATTTACAATTAAATCTCTCCAACATATTATAAATCACATTTATAATATTTATAATTATTATCGATACTGATATCTATATTAAATATATCACTGATAATTAAATCATATTTAATTATCTTGAATGTCTTTTCTCATGTGTCCAAATAATATGAATCATATACATATTATTTATGATAATTAAATCACATATAATTATCAATTTTCCATTTCCCAGATATACTATCAAATATGGAATTATTCTTGAACTCTTTCAAGAATAATGCCCTTTCTCCGTAAATACTTCAAGATAAGGACATGACGATTGTATATCCCATGTATAATGACTTGGATTGATAAAAATATCACAAATCCCGATCTAAGAGAACTCTTAAAGATGTTTAATCAAATCAAACATTGAATCTAATATTCTCATTACAACTGAATCATATTTAGATCATTATCCTGAAGGTTATGGAGAAAACTTTAAGCACATCACAGAAGCGTGGATATCACATCATATGCGATCGAGAGAGACTAGTCATACTAGTCGCTCGGGGTAGTATAATATAAAAAAGATTAAATGATAAAACCACATGATATAAGACCACTTATCAGATCATTTCATCTAAACTGAAAAAAAGGGTATTAGGGTTACCTTTTGAATAATTGTTGTGATCGAATCTTTAAAGTAAGAGACCTCCTATCTCAAGTCCGATCCAATGGAGGAGAAGCTTGCGAGTGTGGTAATGAAATGCATGCTCCTCGCAATCCATGTTGATGTTCCAAGAGGCGAATCTCCTGATCTCATCTTACGAGATCCGACATCTTCTTCATAAAGGATATAGTGAGATCCTTAAGCGCATCACGAAAGTGTGAGGATCGCATCGTATGCGATCCAGAGCAACTAGTCGCACTAGTTGCTTGAAAGCAACAGAATTTAAAATGTTTTCATGTGATGAAACCACATGATCCAAGAACACTTCTCATATCGTTTCATCTAAAACACAAACAAGTATTATGGTTACCTCTTGAAGCGTGGTTGCAATCGAGTCTCTAAACGAAGAGACCTCCTGTTTCAACTCCGATCCGACGGAGGAGATGCTTGCAAGTGTGTTGATGAAACACGTGCTCCTCTCAATACATTTTGATGATCCAAGTGGCGAATCTCCTAATCTCGTCATACGAGATCCGATGTATTTATCATGAACGAGGCACATCGAAGGAGACGAAGATTCACAAGCAAGCAATTCGACAGCATAACGACGATGGCGACTCTCTTTAGGGCATCATGGTGGACGACCACAAGAGAGAGAGAGATGACGTGTAGAGAATGAGAGAGAGAGAGCATTTTTTGTTTCTAAAGTTGTCTCTTGAAGAGAAAGGGATGCCCTTCTATTTATAATATTTTGGGATCCATAGATCTCAATCCATGGACAACACAAATTCAATGGCTCACATTGATTTGTATTTCTTTTAATGGCCACGCTCTTATTTCTAAAAACATAACCATAATTAATTTAATTAAATGAAATATATATTGAATATAATTTGATTTATATTAAATCAATCTCCATTGAAGAAATAGGAAGGAGGCAAGCCTCCTTCTATGAGAGGAGTGGACGGCCACCACATTCCATATAGGAACTCTGGCCGTACACCCTCTCTACAAGGAAGGTGGCTTTCTCCTCTTATTCCATGAGATTACATTATCCCATGAATCTCTCCTATATTAGCAACAACTTTTGTTGCAAATTATTTCAAAAAAATAAATCTCATTTATTTCGTGAACATTGCAATCATGCCATTGGAAATTTGTGAATCATATTCCCAACTCAAAATAAAATGTGAATTACATATTTTTTATAAATTATCCAATGTGAATCTGATTCACATTAACATTTAATTAACAAATATAAATTACGAATAGCTCTCTCTTATATATTATAAATCATGTTTATAATATATATGATTAATATGGATAGTGCTATCCACATTATTCATATCCATGATAATTTAATCACATTTAATCATCTTGGATCTCTATTCTCTTGTGCCCAAATAAAATGAATCACATTCATATTATTCATATCTTTGATAATTAAATCACATTTAATTATCTAAGACGACTCTCATTATAATATAAATCAAATTCGTAATATTCATGATAAATAAATCACATTTAATTATCAATTTTCTCAATGGTTGGATACATATATCAACAATGAAATTATTCATGAACTCTTTCAAGGATAATGCGCTTTCTCCGCGGATACTTGGAGATAAGGACAGGGCGGTTGTTGTTCCACATATAGTGACTTGGATATTAAGATCACATCTCAAATCCAGATCTTGCAAACCTCTCATAGATGCTTGATTAAATTAAGGCCGTATATCTAATCTTCTCATTGAATCTGAATCACATTCAGATCAATGTCCAATATTTGGACCAAGATCAGATCACTTCTATATTGAGAGAAGTCACTAAAATCCAGACCCATTTCATCACTCCCTAGGAATGAAAGCTCCATGGTTATACAACTGTTTATTATCACATCATCCTGAGGTATTCCTAATACATGTACATCCTGCATACTGGAAGACCCATAATAAACCTGAAGTATTAGATCAATTTTACATTGTCTACTTCATGGTTTTATCGTTAAGTTTCTCACTTCATTATTGGGAGTTGGTATCGTTCATATATTTTCTAAAAGCATATATCATACCCAGGTGTTGATCATATACTTTCAAAAAGCATATATCAAACCTACAAATTCAGTCAAGCTTCTAAAGTGAGATGTCCGTGCACCGAATTTAATTCTTCCCAATATCTCATGAGTGAGCTCATATCTTCGGGTTCAGTAATGAACCTGTATGATCCCTTTGAGAGATTGTATTACTCATATGCCCTTGCATGCACACTAGCGTGTCAGTGTATAGATCTTGTTTAGGTCACCAACCTATTGGTCTACCAAATGTACATACTTAGACATATATTAACACATTTGTCTCTGTTCGGAGGATGCGTGCCTATATCATGACAACATATGACATAGGACTTCGGTTATCTCGATCTCGTTAAGTCAACTCTTTGACCTAACTTATCTAACACCTCCGAATCTCTATTCCTATGCAGAGGACCAACATCAAGAGGTCGATCAGATATCTGCCTATAGAGAAAGGATTTCCATCTCCTTCTCAGGCTGGAGATCATCTCTTAAGAATCATTTGACGGTGCTTGATGAGTCCTCAATTTAACTCTTTAGATATTCATTCAAGCATCGACCTCTATGATTCAACAATTGAATCAACAACTGTATGATCATTAAGATGGCCATGGCACATAACCCTAATTGTACTAAGGGACCTATTATGTAAATTAATTAATCTTCACTTCAGATCAAGGAATGATATTTCCAATAACATTTATTACATAATGCCTTGCTATGGGCTCGCATGTCCAAACTTCACAAGCGAAGTGCATAGAAGGAGACGGAGATCCATGAGCGGTCGAAGCGATGATGCTCTCTAGGGTTTAGGGTGGATGACCACTGTAAGGAGTGAGAGAGGGGGCATGTGTATATAATATGAGAGACAGAGAGGCTATTCAATTCTTGTAAAAATGAAGAGCTAGGGTTGCCTCTTCTTTTATAGTATTTTAGGAGTCCATAGATCATAATCCATGTGATATGCAAAACCAATGGTTGAGATTGATTTTAGTTTCTAATCAATGGTCATGATTTTATTGTAAAAAACCAACAACAATTAGTTTAGATCAAATTAACTATATTGAAAAAAACATAATTTAATTTAAACTAAATCAATTAGGATAAAATGATTAGGAAGGAGGCCACCACCTTCCTAGAATAGAAGGGATGACCACTCTTTTAATGAGTCAAAGGGTGGTCGTCCACCCTCCATTCATGGAAGGCGTTGACCTTCTAATTATATGAGATCTAAAATCTCACATAATCCGGCATGTATTTACAATAACTTTTGTTGTAAAATAATTCACCAAAAATAATTTCAAATTAATTTTTTAAATACTTCAATCATGCCATTGAATAATTGTGAATCATATTCACTCATCCAAAATAAAATGTAAATTGTATTTCCAGTTAATATCCAATGTGAGTCCAATTCAAATCAACAATTAATTTGTAGATACTATTTCCAATAAACTCTTTCTAATATATTACAATTCACATTTATAATATATATATATATATATATAATATGGACATTGCTATCCATATTATTCATATCATTTATAATTAAATCATATTTAATCATCTTGGATCTCTATTCTCATGTGCCCAAATAACATGATTCACATTCACATTATTCACATCTTTGATAATTAAATCACATTTAATTATCCTAGATAACTCTACTTATATGGACAAATAATATGAATCAAATTCATATTATTTATGAAAATTAAATCACATTTAACTATCAATTTTCCTCAATGCCCAGACACATTATTAACAATGAAATTATCATTGAACTCTTTTAAGAATAATGCGCTTACTCCGTGGATACTTGGAGATAAGGACATGGAGATTGTACGTTCCATGTATAGTGGATTGGATATTGAGATCAAATCTCAAATACATATCTCGTGGACCTCCAATATATGTTTTATTAAATCAAAATTGTAAATCTAATCTTCTCATTGCATTTGAATCACATTCAGATCACTGTCTAACATTTGGACAAAGATTAGCCAACTTCTCTAGTGAGAGGAGTCACTACAATCCAGACATGTTTCATCACTTCCTTAGAATGGAAGTGTCATGGTTATACAGTCATTTATTTATCACATCACCCTCCGGTTTTCTCAATACTTGTACATCATGCATACTCGAAGACATAGAATAAGCCCGAAGTTTTACATCTTATTTAGACTTTTTCCTTCAAAGTTTTATCATTAAGTTTATCATTCGATCATTGGGATTTGGTATTGATCTTTTATTTTTAAAAAGCATATATCATACTAGGTATTGATCATATACTTTCCAAAAGCATATATCAAACCTAAAAATTCAGTCTAGCTTCCAAAGCGAGACGACCATGCATGGAATTGGATCCCAATAACTCATGAGTGAGCTCATGTCTTCCGATTCAGTAATGAACATGTATGATCTCTTTGAGAGATCGTATTATTCATATGCCCTTGTATGTACACTAGTGTATTAGTGTATAAACCTTTATTAGGCCATCAACTTATCGATCCTCTAAATGTACAAACTCAGACATATAATAGCACATCTGTCTTCGGTCAATGGATGCGTGCCTATATCATGACAACATACGATGTAGGCCTTGATTATCTTGATCTCATTAGTTCAATTCATTGACCTAACTTCTCTAACACCTTCGAATCTTTATTCCTACGTAGAGGACATGCATCAATAGGTCGACTAGATATCAACCCATTAGAGAGAAGGATTGTCATCTCCTACTCAGGCTGGAGACCATCTCTTAATAATCATTTGACGGTGTTTGATGAGTCCTCAATCTAATTATTTAGATATTCATCCAAGCACCAACCTCTATAATTCAATTTTTGAATCAATAACTGTATGTCATTAAGATGGCCATGGTACATAACCATAATTGTACTAAGGGACCTATTGTGCAAATTAGTTATTCTTCATTTCAGATGGAGGAATGATTTGCAATAACATTTACTGCATAGTGGCTCACTGTGGGTTCGCATATCCAACAATCTCCCACTAACCAAAAGAGCCATTAATGAGCTAATACTTAAGCCCACACTCAAGTGACAATCATAAATTATTTAGAAAAATAGCTTGGTAAGTTGACTAATCACTCTGTTCCCACGAGACTACGCCAAGTCCTTTTACGATACTTGCATATCTCCTAGTAATAGTGTTCCCCTCCAATGCAAATGTTGCATCATATGCAACCAATACTCAATTTCGAAGCAGTTATAGCGTCACTGACACTACAACTCAATAGTAGTTATCACCATCATGTAATTTATACAATACTTATAAGAATGCCCTTATTCCTAGAGATCTATATCTCCTAAGGCATCTGCAGTTAAGACCTTTTAGACCACTGTTTATAAAGTCTTAAGTTCTTGAAGATAAAACTTTGAGATCATTATCTCAAAAGACTTGTCCTTTTTGAAGATACTGTTTTCAATGCAATCAAGTCCTTTATCTTCATAGTCGGATTAATAATAGTTTACCACTCCTACTGCATGGTAGACATCTGGCTTTTGTATACATCCAACATACACAGAGCATCCCATACCAAATGCACTAGGGCATGTAGCTTTGGCATTCACATCCTCAACTCTTTGAGGTGCTATCCCTTTAGATAGGTCAGTACCATATCTTAGGGGAAAGAAGTCTTCCTTGAAATTTTACAAAAATGGACTATGTCCAATGTGCACCACTACTGTGATGGTCCCAGTGGCCTCTTCTATTTGTTTCTGAATAATTTCACAACTAAGATCTAAGAGGTATCCTTGAGATCATATCTCAACGTATGGAATAATGAGACTATAAAACACTTACTATCATTCTTATATCATTCCAAATGATTAGGATATTATCTACATTTAGCATGATGAACACATTGACACCCCCACTAATCTTCATATGGTTCATCAAAATTTTGCATGAAATTATAACCTTTATAATTTCAATAAATCTGATGTCCCAACTACTAGAAGCTTATCAAAGCCTACATATGGAGCTCTTCAGCTTGCACACGTTGCTTTCCTCGACTATGAAGCCATGGGGTTACTTCATATGAATATCCTCGTTGAGGAATTCATAGAGGAATGAATTCTTGACTTCCATCTTGTAGATGTCAAAGTCAAGTTGTGTAGCTATAATCAACAATATTCTGATGGGTTTAAGCATGGCCAGTGAAGAGCAAGTCTCGTAGCAAGCGATGTCTTCTCTTCGTGTGTATATTGCGAATATGAGCCATGCCTTTGAAGGTCTCTACCTTCTCATCAATTTCCCTCTTTCGCTTGAAGATCCACTTACACATAATAGGTTTTGCCCTTATAGGTGGATCCTAGAGAGGTCCATATACAACACTTGTAAATGAAGTCTACTTAAACTTTATTGATAACATCCATCTCTTCATGTCATGATCCTCAGAATCTTCATCATATGAAGTGAGATCATTGTCGGGCTTAACTAACACATGGAGTCCATCCTCAAACTCATTTTAAAAGGTATGAGTGTTTCATCTTTAATTGTTCTTTTAGTTTCCAATTTCAGGAGTCACATTATCTTCTCAAGATTAAATAAGTTCCTTTACTTCATTTTTTCTCGATTCTCAAGAAAGTTATCCTCTTAGAATCATATTCTTAAAGATGAAATCTTTTAAGAATCTTGAGGTCATAAAATAGGTATCCAATACCACCCTTTATACTCCTAATGAAGTAGCACTCTCTGGTGCTAGATTCCAGCATTCTTGCATCCATGACATAGTTATGGACCAAGTAACCCTAAATCCTCAAGTGTTCAATATAGGCTAGGTTCCAAAACATAATTCATGAGGTTTTTCGGGTTTAGATTTGTATGGAACCTTATTAAGGATATATAATGTAGTCTCTAGTACACACACACATATACACATCGAAATTAAGAGGTAATTATGCTAATATTCACCATTGATCAAATTATGACACACATGATTCAATTGTATCTCCCTACAACTCTATTGATTTTAGGCGTATTAGGAGGAGTGAGATAGGAATGATATTACTTTATTTATAAGGTATCCTTGAATTCATATAATAGGTACATGCTACTACGGTTATATCAAATCCATTTCATCTTCCTTCAGACTTTGGTTCCAAACCAAAAAAATGAAATCTTTGAACATTTCAAAGGTTTTTAAGGTAAAGGAAAGGAATCTCATAGCACAAATAATTATAAATAGATATCGCATACCATTAATGTTTATTATGATATAAATGATTCACATACATTAATATGTATGAGATCTTGAATACCTTGGCATCTTATACAATTCCCAGAGAAAGATGTATTGGACATTTTTACTTTTGAATACAATATTCATAAGTATGTGAGATTTGAAATTTCATACAATCTAAAGTTCCATCTCTTTCTAGTCTATTGATCTCATCAAGAGACATATATCCAAGGCTTGATGCTAAATCATTGTCAAATAATCTTCATCCTCTTATTGATCTTATTAAGGTTTAATTTTCAGTATGTAGAAATGTTAATGAACATTCATTAATTTTCTAATTTAGTAGAGTCCTTTAGATGTTAGATTACAATATTAAATATATCCATCATAACTCTTTATGATCGGTCTATTCCAGAATTGATATTCATTTCCAACATTTAGAAATAAACAATGAGTATATTCCAATATCTTTGTCATAGAGACATTCTCTAAGACTAAGGGCTCTCCCACTGAAAATGTGAAGTCTATCTATCCAATAGAGATTGTCGCAACAATTGCATCAATATCCATGTGGATGACTATTAAACCTTAAGACTAAATTTTCCATTCTTCTAAAACATATGCAACCAATTGCAATTGTTAATAGAAGAGTGAGATACAATTATCAGACTTTGATCTTATCTGATAAGAAAGTAAATTTCAATGATTATATGTAGATGTATAATATCTCGATGCACTATCTGGATCCTTCTCTAAGGATTTCAGATAATCAAGAAAGTCATATTATCAATACATCGGCTTGTTGCAGTAGTGGCATTCATCTAATTCTTTGGATGTCATATATATGGAAGTCAAAGAAATATAGTCAACTCTTTGAATTCCTTCTCACTATTAGACATGTGAGCCCTGGGTGAACCGTTCTTACAATAAGTGTTATTGTAATATATATGTTTATCAATAAAAGTTATTGATGTTTCACTCCCTTTCTGAAATTAAATGAATGAATGCACTATAAGGTCCCTCTGTACAATTAGGGTTATGTACCATGGCCATCTTGATGATCATATAGCTGTTGATTCATTAAATGAATCATAGAGGCCGGTGTTTGGATGAATATCTAAGGAGTTAGATAGAGGACTCATCAAGCACCGTCAAATGATTATTAAGAGATGATCTCTAGCCTGAGTAGGAGATGGCAATCCTTTCTCACATAGGTTGATATCTGACCGACCTATTGATGCAAGTCCTCTGCATGGGAATAGTGATTCGGAGGTGTCAGATTAGTTAGGTCAATGGGTTGACTTAACAAGATCGAGATAACCTAAGTCCTATGTTGAATGCTGTCATAGCATAGGCACACATCCTTTGACTGGAGATAGATGTATTGTGATATGTCTGAGTATGTACATTTGGCGGACCGATATGTTGATGGTCTAACCAAGGTCTATACACCGGCGAGCTGGTGTGCATATAAGGGCATATGAGCAATACGATCTCTCAAAGGGATCATATAGGTTCACTTATGAACTGGAAGACATGAGCTCACTCATGAGGTATTGGGACCAATCAAATTCCATGTATGGTCGTCATGCTTTGGAAGCATGACATGAATTTGAAGGTATGATATATGCTTTGGGAAAGCATATGATCGATACCAATTCCCAGTGATCAAGATTGAGAAACTTAGTGATTAAACTCTGAAGAAGACAGTGTAAAATTGATCTTAATCTTCAGATTGATCCTGGGTCTTCCATTATGCAGGATGTACAGGTATTGAGAATACCTGAGGATGATGTGATCATAAATGATTGTATAACCATGACGCTTCCATTCCGAGGGAGTGATGAAACATGTCTGGATTTTAGTGACTCCTTCCAGTAGAGAAGCAATCTGATCTTAGTCCAAGTATTGGACATTGGTCTGAATGAGATTCAGATGCAATGAGAAGATTAGATTTGCAGTCTTGATTTAATCAAGCATCTGTGGGAGGTTCGCATAAAAAGATCTGGATTTGAGATGAAATCTCAACATCCAAGTCACTATACGTGGAACAATACAATCGCCCTATCCTTATCTCCAAGTATATGCGGAGAAAGCACATTATTCTTGAAGGGGTTCAAGAATAATTCATTTGATGAACTACATATCCAAGCAAGAAGGACTTGATGATTAGATGAGATTTAATTGTCAAGCATGATATGAATGAGATTCATATTGTGAGAATAATTATCCAAGATAATTAAATGGGATTTAATTACTAAAGATTAGAGAATGTGGATAATACTATCCATGATATTTATATATTATAAATATGATTTATGATATACATATCAAAGAGAGAGAATTTTTATAAATAGCATTTGTTAATTATTAATGTGGATTGGATTCACATTAATTAATTAATTGGAAATGCAATTTACATATTAGTTTGGGTTGTGAATATGATTCACATATTTTCAATGGCAAGATTGAAATATTCACGAAGTAATTTAGAATTAATTTGCTGGATAATTTTGTGATAATGGTTATTACAAAATAATTAAGAATATAATGGATAAAATAAATGGGAGATAAAATCACCCCAAAAATAGGGGTGGCGTCAACTATGGGTGACACCCCCTTTTTTGGGGGGATTTATTTATCTCCTAACTTCTTTTATCTTATTATCTCTTGATAAATTAACTTATGTTAAATTAAATTATGCTGATAATGTTACAACATATATTTGATTTAAATATAAATTAATGTTGTTGTTTTAACCAACAACAATCTTGGCCATTGATTAATACATAGACCAACTTGGCCGTTGGATCTATGTGCCCCATGGATTGAGATCCATTGGATCCTAAACTAATATAAAAGGAGGGCTAACTTAGCTTTTCAAGGTACATTATTAAGAGTTGTAAAAGGTTACTACTCTCTCTCTCTCTCACACATTCTCGTCTCTCTCTCTCTCTATACAAAGGTGGCCGTCCATCTTGTGTATTGAGAAGGAGAGTCTCTCGCCTTTGCCTTCGACGACTCGAGAATATCCTTCTTCTTTGGGGCTGCTTGCTCTAAAGGAAGACGACGAATTTCATTGGACGAAATTAGGGGATTCGATTGCTTGGATCTTCATCGAGGATTGCGGGAGGATCGCGTCTCATCATCGCGCCCGCAAGTGCGTTCTTCGTGGATCAGACATAAGACGGGAGGATCTCTTGTTTGGGATCACACGATTACAACCACGCTCCAAGAGATATTCCTTATACTCTGTGGTTTGATGAAATGATCCGAGAAATGTTCTTGTGATCATGTGGTTTCATGACTAGATTTAAAAATTTTAATTTCCGCCGCATCTAGCGAGTAGTGCGACTAGTTTCCCTGATTGCATATGATACGTTCGACATGCTTCCGTGATACACTTAAGGATTCTCAATATCCTTCAAGTGGTATCAGATCCTTAGGTCGAATAAGGATTTGGATATGATCCATAGACCTAGGACGACTTGGGTTTGAAAGGGTCGTGAAAGTTTTGTCGCATTTCAATTTTCGCACCTCTGTCTAATTGAAATTTTCAGTACTGTTTAAATTATTTAAACACGAAATTTTCAATTATATTTTGTTTCCCATTAAATAAGGAAATCATAGGATCTGAGTTTACGAAATTTGGACTTCATTTGCTCAAGATATGGCCCTTTGAATATACATGTATTCACTGTTGCGGGAACAGCATATCTGAACGTGATTAATGAATTAATTACTGTTTTGATATGCCTAGAAATGAGTAAAATTTCACTTTAGTTCTTTAATAAATCAAATTGGCAATCTTAGGAAACTGATTTTTCAATTTTTGGATTTAAATTGATCAAGAAAATTAATTTTAGTGATTAGGGGTCACTGCTGGAAATTGACATCTTTTGATCATGAACCTTGTGACAAGTCATTCAAATATGATGATGAAAATTAATGGTTAAATTTCTGATATAATTAGTGATAAATATTTTTGAAATATTTAAAGATTATTTCATTGAATGGCATTTTGATCTTGGTCATTGGTTGATATGAATTCATCAACAAACATTGATTTCATGAAAAACCTTAATTTATCCTACAATAGTTGTAGGACAACTTTTACATGAAAAACCCTCTTGATTGAATAGGATTGGGGATTTATTTAGCAATTCTCCTTATAATATAATCAAAATTGTTTTGATGTATATTATATGGTATAATTTCGGTTGAAAAATCGATGAGCATCTCAAAGTACATGATGATCTATCTGACATTATCCTTTCTTGAGGTGGATATGGTGTCTAGTCGGAGAACATTGGGGTCACGGGTTGCAACGTATGTGGTCCGTCCCACTCTCGTCGGTACTGGCCATGACAACGGGTAGGGACTCGATAATGCCGGAGAAGTCGGAGTGTATTTTTCTAATTATTAAAATTCGAATAATACGTACTTTGAGATTATACCTACTATTCAAGTAATAATCAAGTTTGTTGATTGATGATTGGATTAATGATTAATTTAATGTGATTAAATTAATTATATCCAATAAGCACTCTATTATGTATAGATGTGTATTCCACTTGGAAGAATTAATTATGTGAATATGATTCATGATAATTAATTATTAAATTTGAATATGCGGTGGAGGATCACATAAGTGACATCCATGGTCTTTCGTCAAGGCGAAGGGTTCCGTCGCCAGGGATTGTATGTAGGAGACGCCTGTCCGAAGTGACAGCTCCTATATGCAAGCGCATCTGGATCGGGCTCTTTGCTTTTCGAAAGAGTAAGGCCGTATGCGTAGTGACCCCAATATCGAGTCCTCATATTATAGGGGCGATATTGGATTGCGCATAACAAGTTCTAATCCTGTTGACAGTTGGTTCAATTAACAACGGGTCAACATCATCTTAGGGGTGGTGGGCCCGGGTGTTAAAAACTGAATTGGGAAATGCAAGTTGGACTTGCAAGGCGAAATGAGTTCTCACTTCTTTTTATCGGAGTCGCAAGTTCTCATATTATTGGGATGTGACAAAGATAGGAAAGGAGATCCCAGATCTTACTTGAGATATAACGGTAAGTATATCTCTTACTTTGAAAGACAATTAGGGGATAATCTTTCAAAGTATACATAGCAACATGAATTTGATTTAAAATGCCTTAATCAAATTATTCTTAAAAATGAATATATAATTATTTATATATTCTAATATAGTGCATTCTTAATTTCAGAAAATGAAGTCCATGAACCCACTTAGCAGGCTCTTGGAGGTCAACCAGTTGAACGAACTGAATTATTCGGATTGGATTCGAAATTTGGATCTTGTCCTATCCGCGGAGCGCGTCTCGTATGTGTTGACCAAGGACAAGATAACAAACCCTAAGACTGCAGAAGACAAATCATATAATGATAAATATGATGAAGATCATAATATGGCAAGATGTTACATCCTTGGGTCATTGTCCAATGTGCTTCAGAAGCAACATGTGGAAATGAACCTTTGCAAAGAGATTATGTTGAATCTAAAGGAAATGTTCGGTGACATAAACCACATACATCGTTATAACGTGATGAAAGAGCTTATTCGCTGCAAAATGTAGGAAGGGACCTCTGTCAGAGAACACGTGCTCAAAGTGTTTGGGGTACCTCACTGAATTGGAAACCCTGGGAGCCTACTTGGATTCTGACATGCAGGCTGATTTTATTCTTTTGTCGCTCCCTAAGTCTTTCAACAACTTTGTCGTGTGTTATCACATGAACAAAGGTGATTTCACTAACGCTGGGCTGTTAGCGGCATTAAAGTCCGTAGAAGACGTGATGAAGAAGGACGACCCCTCTGCTAGTGCAATGGTTGCACAGGTGAGAGGAAAGCGCTGGCGGAATCAAGGTTCTCGGAAGGACCCGACCCAGAAGAGAAAGAAGAAGAATCAAGGAGTTGGTTCATCTTCTAGTGCTTCCACACTAATGACATCGAAAAAGTCCGATGTCTATCACTACTGCAAGAAGCCGGGGCACTGGCGGTGTAACTGCCCAGATTACCTGAAGTCTGTTGACAAAGGTAAAGTCCCAGCAGGTATGAAATCTATTTTCATCATTGAAACTAGCTTTCTCGTTGGACGAGCAGGAAGTTGGGTTATAGATTCTGGTGCTTCTGTTCATGTATGCAATTCGTTGCATTTGTTTCAGGAAACCAGGAATCTTGAGCATGGGGAGATAGTCATCCATATGGGATCTGATGCAAGTGTTCCAACAGTCGCCGTCAGGACCTGCAGACTATCATTATCTAGTGGTCGAGTCATAGTACTTAAAGAGTGTATTTATGTACCTGAAGTTAGAAGGAATTTGATATCTGTATCTAAGTTAGTTAGAAATGGATATTCCTTCACTTTCTGTAATAAATTAATCATAAGCCGTTATGATAAATATATTGCAGATGGTATTTTGACGTCTGGTGGACTCTATGAATTGTGCATTGATGAATGTGTCATGAATGTTGCTAGCACTAATAATGCAAACCCCAAGAGATCCAGGGAGGATGGAAATCATTTGAATATGATTTGGCATCAAAGGCTTGGTCATTTATCTGTTGATAGGATCAATAGATTGATAAAGGATGGACCTTTGATTTTCTATAGGTACAATCTTTACCTACCTATGAACATTGCATTCGAGGTAAAATGACTAGAACATCTTTCCGTAACAAGGTTACGAGATGCGAAGGTATTCTTGACCTAATAAATACTGATGTATGTGGTCCCTTCAGTACCGCGACTAGAAATGGATATTGATATTATTTGACGTTTATTGATGACCATTCGTGATACGGGTTTATCTTCTTATTACGTCATAAATCTGAAACCTTTGAAAAATTCAAAGAGTTTAAGGCTTTAGTTGAGAACCAAACCGATAGGAATATCAAATGGATTCAGTCTGACCGAGGTGGTGAGTACCTCTCAGATGAATTCAAGGAATATCTTAAAGAGAATGGAATTGTCTCCAATCTCACTCCCCCTGTAACTCCCCAACTTAATGGTGTTGCTGAAAGATGCAACAGGACCATCATGGACATGGTCCGTTCAATGATGAGAAAAGCACATTTACCTCTTAGTTTCTAGGGATATGAGGTAGAGACTTTAATTTATATCCTGAAAAAGATTCCTGGCAAGTCTATACCAAAGACTCCTCACGAGCTCTGGGATGGTATCAAACCTAGTGTTAAATACTTGAGGATTTGGGGATGCTTGGTCCATGCGAAGAACGTGGATGCAAGTAAGCTAGAATCTCACACTCGTGAGTGCTACTTCATTTTGTACGTTAAAGATGGCATTGGATACCAGCTTTATGACCCTGAGACCCAAAAGGTTTTTGTATCTAAGGATGTGAAATTTCTGGAGGATGATTTCCTTAAAGGTCAAGACATAAATGAAGTTGAGGAACTCATTGAATCCCCTAAGGATTCTGAGATTCTTGAACCAGAAACTCAAGAAATAAATAAAGATGAAACACCCATACCTCTTCGAAGGAGTTCGAGGGTGGTCTCTGAAGGATATGGATTTATCCTCAAGCGTATCACGAAAGCATGATCGTCGTATCGGATACGACGCAGAACGGCTAGTCGTACCAGCTGTTTTGTGCAGCGGAATTTAAAAATTTTTATGCGATGAAACAACATGATCCAAGAACGATTCTCGGATCATTTCATCTATAACCACAACAAGTATAAGGAATACCTCTTGAAGCGTGTTTAATCGAGTCTCTAAGAGAAGAGACATCCTCTCTCAAGTCTGATCGTCGGAGAGATTGCTTGCGAGCGCGGGGATGAACCGCGTAGTCCTCGCAATCCAACAAGATGATCCAAGCACGATTGCTCCTAATCAAGTCGCACGAGATCGAATGTCTCCTTCGTGAGCGTGGCACTCCAAGAAGAAGGAGAACTGAAGAACGTCGAAGCGGCGACGCGGTGGCGATGGCGTCGACGAGAATCTCCCCTAGGGTTTGGTGGTCGGCCACCAATTAGAGGGAGAGAGGGTTGACGTGTATGAAGAAAGAGAGAGAGATATGGCTCCAATATTGCATCGCCCTAGAGAGAATGATATGCCTCTCTATTTATAGGGTTTTGGGATCCATGGATCTCAATCCATGGGGCATACAAAATCAATGGATGAGATTGATTTTATGTCCAATCCAATGGTCAAGATTGTTGTTGGTGAAACCAACAAATTATGATCTAATTTAGATTAAAATATATTTTACAAAATCAAATATAAATCAATCCTAAATTATACCAACAAATAAGGAGAGAATATACATGGATATTACATCTCCCATGTAAATACAATGTGAACGGCCCCCATTCCAAATAGGACATGGGTGCCGCCCACTCCATTCCAAATGGAGGCAATCTCATGAGATTTCATGAGATTGCATATCTCCATGGAAATCTCTCATTATTTATTTCCAACAATTTTGTTGTGATATATTCTTCAAAAATAATTCACAATTATATTTGAGAATATTGCAACCTTGCCATTGAAAAATTGTGAATCATATTCACAACCCAAAACAACATATAATTTACATTATCAATTAATTACACAATATGTATCCAGTACACATAATAATTAACCAACAAATATAAATTATAATTAGCTCTCTCTAATACATTATAAATAACATTTATAACATATTATGAATAATTTGATATCTCTATCCACATTATTCTTATCCATAATAATTAAATCACATTTAATTATGTTGTATAATTTCTACACACATCAAGATGATTAAATCACATCTAACCATTATTTCTTCATTGCTTAGATCCATGGAATTATTCTTGAACCCTTCAAGAATAATGCGATTTCTCTGCAGATACTTGGTGATAAGGACAGGGCGATTGTACTGTTCCACATATAGTGACTTGGATTTTGAGATAAAATCTCAAATCCAGATCCCATGGACCTCCCACAAATGCTTGATCAAATCAAGACTGTAGACCTAATCTTCTCATTGCATCTGAATCTCATTCATTTCAATGTCCAGTACATGGACTAAGATTAGGTCACTTCTCTAATGAGAGGAGTCACTAAAATCCAAACCTATTTCATCACTCCCTCGAAATGGAAGCATCATGGTTATACGATCGTTTATGATCACATCATCCTCAGGTATTCCCAATACCTGTACATCCTGTATACTAGAAGACCTATGATCATTCTGAAGATAAAGATCACTTTTACACTGTCATCTTCAGGGTTTGAACATTAAGTTTCTCAATCTTGGTTACTGGGATTTGGTATAGATCATATGCTTTCACAAAGCATATATCTTACCTTCAAATTCATGTCATGCTTCCAAAGCATGACGACCATGCATGGAATTTGATCAGTCCGAATACCTTATGAGTGAGCTCATGTCTCCCGGTTCATAGGTGAACCTGTATGATCCCTTTGAGAGATCGTATTACTCACATGCCCTTACATGCACACCAGCTCGC
This sequence comes from Ottelia alismoides, assembly GCA_037367405.1. Lineage (NCBI taxonomy): Eukaryota > Viridiplantae > Streptophyta > Magnoliopsida > Alismatales > Hydrocharitaceae > Ottelia > Ottelia alismoides. The sequence goes on along the minus strand of JAZKJV010011169.1, from coordinate 205,355 downwards.
CGGTGTATAGACCTTGGTTAGGTCATCAACCTATTGGTCTGCCAAATGTACATACTTAGACATATAGCAACACATCTGTCTCTGGTCAGAGGATGCATGCCTATGATGTGACATTATTCAACATAGGTCTTTGGTTATCTCGATCTCGTCAAGTCAACTCATTGACTCAACTAATCTGACACCTCCAAATCACTATTCCCATGCAGAGGACCTGCATCAAGAGGTCAGTCAGATATCAACCATTTGAGAAAGGATTGCCATCTCCTACTCAGGATGGAGATCATCACTTAACAATCATTTGACTTGTTTGATGATTCCTCTATCGAACTCCTTAGATAGTCATCCAAGCATCAACCTCTATGATTCATTCAATGAATCAACGACTTTATAATCATCAAGTTGACCATGGTACATAACCCTTATTGTACATAGGGACCTTATAGTGCATTCATTCATTCAATCTCAGAAAGGGAGTGAAAAATAATCAATAACATTCATTGATAATTTATTTATTACAATAACATTTATTGCAGGAATGGTTCGCCTGGGGCTCACATTGCTAACAATCTCCCACTAGACCTCAGAACCATTCAGGTACAATCCTTAATACCATACTCATTACATGCTGGTCGAAAACCTTCTGTGTCAGAGGTTTGGTAGAGTATCAACAATGTTGTCGGCAGAGGCCACCTTGGTGATGATGATGTCACCATGCTTTTGTATCTCCCATATGATGTGGTATTTCCTTTCTACGTGCTTGCTCTTTTGATGCCATCTGGGTTCCTTTGCCTGGGCAATGGCTCCTGTGTTATCGCAGAGTAACGGGATGGGAGTATCAGAGGAAACTACGCCAAGCTCTAGGATGAACTTGCGCAACCACACCGCCTCCTTTGCAGCATCCGATGCGGCAATGTATTCGGCTTCTGTTGTTGAATATGTAGTAGTGTCTTTCTACTTGCTTCTCCGGCTCACAACACCACCATTCAACAAGAACACAAACCCTGATGTTGACTTTCGATCATCTACATCTGATTGGAAGTCAGAATCTGTATATCCCAAGAATTGGAGATCACCATCTCCATAGACCAAGATGTAATCTTGCGTCCGTCTTAGATATTTGAATATGTTCTTTACTGCATTCCAGTGTTGTTCTCCATAGCAGGATTGGTAACGACTTACCACTCCCACTGCATGGCAGATATCTGGCCTAGTACACATCATGGCATACATTAAGCTTCCTACAGCTGATGCATAAGGACATCCAGCAATGGCCTTCTTTTCCTCAACAGTTTGAGGAGCCATTCCCTTAGTCAGGTGGATACCATGTCTTAAGGGTAGGAATCCTTTCTTAGAACTATCCATACGGAATTGTTCAAGAATCTTCTTAATGTATCCATGTTGTGACAGCCCCAAAATCCTCTTTTCTCGATTTCTGAACAACTTCAGGCCTAAGATATAAGAGGCTTCTCCAAGATCTTTCATCTCAAAGGTATGGGATAGCCAAATCTTCACACTGGTCATCATCCCTGTATCATTCCCAATGATAAGGATGTCATCTACGTAAAGCACGATGAACACAATGGCGCTCCCACTAGTCTTCTTGTATACACAAGGTTCATCAGGATTCTACACAAAATCATAACTCTTTATGGTTTCGTCAAATCTCATGTTCCAGCCATGAGAAGCTTGCTTGAGCCCATAGATGGATTTCTTCAGCTTGCATACTTTGCCATTCTCAGTTACGAAGCCCTGGGGCTGCTCCATGTAGATATCCTCCTCGAGGTATCCATTGAGGAAAGCCATCTTGACGTCCATCTGCCAGATGTCGTAGTCAAGATATGCAGCTATAGCTAGCAATGTCCTGATGGATTTAAGCATAGCCACAGGAGAGAATGTCTCATCGTAATCGATGCCTTCTCTCTGTGTGTAGCCCTTGGCTACGAGCCGTGCCTTGAAAGTCTCTACTTTCCCATCAGGTCCCCTCTTTCTCTTGAAGATCCATTTATACCCAATGGGTTTTACCCCTTTAGGTGGATCCTCTAGGGTCCATACACCATTCTTATGCATGGAGTCAATTTCTGACTTCATTGTCAGCATCCATCTATCCATGTCTTGATCCGTGAGTGATTCATCATATGAAGTAGGATCAATGTCAGTCTCACCTGACACATGGAATCCATACCTTTCAGGTGGTGCAACCACCCTCGAACTCCTTTGAAGAGGTATGTGTGTTTCATCTTTATTTATCTCTTCAGTTTCTGGTCTAGGAAGCTCAGAATCCTCAGGGGATTCAATGAGTTCCTCTACTTCATTCTTGTCTTGACCTTTGAGGAAATCATTCTCCAGAAACTTCACATCTCTAGAAACAAAAACCTTTTGGGTCTCAGGGTCATAAAGCTGGTATCCAATACCATCTTTAACATACCCAATGAAGTAACACTCACGAGAGCGAGATTCTAGCTTATTTGCGTCCACATTCTTCGCATGGACCAAGCAACCCCAAACCCTCAAGTGATTAACACTAGGTTTGGTTCCATACCATAGCTCATGAGGAGTCTTAGGTACAGATTTGCTAGGAATCTTATTCAGGATATAAATTATAGTCTCTACTGCATATCCCCAGAAACTAAGAGGTAAATGTGCTTTGCTCATCATTGAACGGACCATGTCCATGATGGTCCTCTTGCGTCTTTCAGCAAGACTATTAAGTTTGGGAGTTCCAGAAGGAGTGATATTAGAAACAATTCTATTCTCCTTAAGGTATTCCTTGAATTCATCCGAGAGGTACTCGCCACCTCGATCAGATCGAATCCGCTTAATCTTCCTATCGGTTTGGTTCTCAACCAAAACCTTGAACTTTTTGAACTTTTTAATGGTTTCAGACTTATGACGTAATAGGAAGACAAACCCGTATCGTGAATGGTCATTAATAAACGTCAAATAATATCGATATCCATTTTGATTCGCGGTACTAAAGGGACCACATACATTGGTATGTATTAGGTCAATAATACCTTCGCATCTCGTAACCTTGTTACGGAAAGGCATCCTAGTCATTTTACCCTGAATGCAATGTTTGAAAGTGGGAAAAGGTTGAACTTGTAGAAAATCTAAAGGTCCATCCTTTAACATTCTGTTGATCCTATCAAAAGATAAATGACCAAGCCTTTGATGCCAAATCTCATTTGAGAGATTTTTATCCTCCCTAGATCTTTTAGGGTTTTTATTAGTGGTTGTAACATTCATGATACATTTATCAATCCACAACTCATAGAGTCCACCAGAAGTCAAAATACCATCTGCAATATATTTATCATAACGATTTATGAGTAATTATTACAGAAAAGGAATGAATATCCGCTTCTAACAAGCTTAGATACGGATATTAAGTTCCTTCTGACTTCGGGTACTGATGAATCCACATTTCATCATCTTTATTCTATCATTTTGGCACTAAAAATCCTAGCAAATGCCTGTAAATAGCCTTTAAACCATCATCTTAGCATCCATGCATGTGCATTCAGATAGTGTATAAAATACTGTAATTAAAGCCAAAATTATAGAATAAATAAAGAAAAGAAAAAGAATAAAATATTATAAATATTTTATGACCCAAAACCCCGAGACCTAGGCATCTTGATGAATAGGTCGACAAGGAATAAAGTAGGGGGAGATAAGGTCAAAATACAGATAATATACCTATACATTCTATTCATTCTTTATTCATTTTGGGACCTAATTTTGGTTTCACTTTTTAAACACCAAATAAAGAAACTTTGTACATGAAAGTTGTAGATAATTTTATAAAGAAAGATACAAAATTGATTTCACAGAAAAAGAATACACAGATAAAAAGCTATGATCTGAATAAGAATCCAGAATCCCAACTTTCCAGACCTGTATCTCACAACTGACAACTCCAAATGTAGCAAACTCACCTTTAATTGTATATAGAATAAAATAATCCATCCAATGGCGGTGGTTTCGCATTTGGCGGAGCTACGGTTTGAAAGTTGAGTTTTGGACCCCTATTGTATACCTATACTGAATAAAATATTCAATTTATTCTTTATTCGTTATTTATTCATTTTTATATTTTTATAATTATGTAAATATTACTTGTAATATATATATGTACTAAAATCAGAATAAAATGCAAAGAAAATACAAGAATAAAAATTCTTGTATAAAGGATACATAGGTATACTGCCTATACATATACCTGTACAAAACACTCTTATAATTTATTAATTATACATAATAAATCAGAAAAATAAAATAAAAATATATTTATGTGTATAAAAGTATTTTATAATTTTACAAAATAAGAAACAAAAATAATAAAATTAAAATATACAAAATAAAAATAAAAAATGCAATATGTAGGTATTATACCTATATAGGGTTAAAAAGGTAACTTATAAAAATATACCTCCTACAATTAATTAAAAATCAAAATAAAATACTACATAAAATTCTAAGCATTTTTTATTTTATAACTTTTATTAAATTCGGCCTTTTTCTATTTTTTATTGAATTTATAAAACATTTATGCGGGGGTTTTTCCTGATTGGTCCACGTGGACCAATCAGGAGACGGCCCCAGTTGACCCAGGTCAACTGGTCATCCTCCCCACCTACCCCTGTCAGACGACCTAGTTTTTTGGCGTTTTTGGCGATTTTTTCTAGGTCGATTCTTTCACTATTTCATCTCGATTCCTTCTGTGATCTTCTTCATCGACCATCCCTCTTGCCCGCCGGGTGTTTACATCGGGCCATGGATCACTGAGGCGCTCCAGATCCCTTGGTCTTTGGACCCCTGTCGCCTCGGGTCAACCCACTTAAAACCAACCCCCCATTTTTCGATTCGAATTCGAACACCTTCGGTCCACCCCTCGCGCCTACTCCGAGCTCCAGCGCTTCCTGGAGGTGACAGCTCCACCGTGAAGCCTTCAGCCAAGGCAGCCGAGGTCGGAGGCGTCTCCACCACCTCCCGCAACTCCGGCGGTTGAGGTAACCTTCCCTCCGGTCTACACCGTCGAGGAAGCCATTTCATCCCTTTATTTTTCGTGCATTAGCTTAGTCTGAGTCTTAGGAACGAAAGCCCTCAAGAAATTTTGAAATCCATCGTGTGATTCGCCTAATCGCCCATCCTCGCCGGAGCGCACCTCCGGCCACCCATCGCCACTTCGCTTCTCGCATCGATTAGGTCCACTCAAGGTCCAGGTACTTTTCCCTGGACCTTCTAATGCTTTTTGCAGGTCCAAACACCATCATTGAAGCCTGGAGGCGAATCTGGAGCTTCGCCGAAGCTAGCGGAGCTCTGTAGCTCCGCCGCCCTTCAGCGAGCCCCTCGGCCATCTCCGGGGCTTTTTGCCGCCACTAGTCGCTAGAGGAGGACCAGGGGACGCTCCACGTCCATTTTGAAGCCCTGACTACGCCGGAGGACGACGATCTGGAGCGGCGAAGTTCGCCTCACCGGCGTCCTTCGTCGTTCTTCCTCATCGACTCCCAACCGTCGGATTGAGGAGCTCTTCCAGGTCGAGCAGCCGCCGTTGGATCGCGCCCCGTCGCCACCGTCCGATCATCCCCAGATGATCTAATCTCAGCCGTCCGAGCATAGCGTCGTCGACCCGTTGGATTCACGCCACGTGTATCAATGAAGACCGGTAGCCGTTGGATCCACGCGCCGAGGATATTTTGCATTCCAACCCTCGCGCCTTTTGTATTTATTATTTAGTATTTAAACTTTTGTCTGTAGCGTAAAAACTTTGGTTTATTTGCACAAACACCCCCGTACTTCCTATATTTGCATCCAGGTCCTTCGCCACGTCACCTCACGTGACCTGTACACGTGAGGTGTGGGTATTTTGCAGAAGGACCCTCGGACTTTGTTGTATTTTGTTTTAGTACCAAAAACTTCAATTTCACGTGTTATATTTTTGGAAAAATTGTACGTAAGCCCCTAGGGTGTGGAATATTACATTTTCGTCCTCGTCAGGCGCGTGCAAGTCACGCGCCCTGGTGGGGAAATTTCTAAGAAACCCAGGCGGTTTTTGTAATTAGATTTTGGATCTATAAATCGAATATCTAGTTCAAACTTTTGTGGACATTTGCATGTATGCCCCTGGATGTTTTGAAAATTGTGTTTATATCCCTGCCATGACTGTTTATTGATTGGATGCTTGTTGTATTTATTTGATCTATCATTTTAAGTCCAAAAATTCCACAAAAATAGACTTAAGCTCCTGGAATGTGTACTTTGACGCTATCAATTTAGTTTTCGATTTCATTTTATTTTGATAGTTATTAAAAATCAAAAACATGCTTTTTGTGTACTGTCTAGTTTAGAAAATGCCAAAAAAATATTAAAACACTTTGAAAAATTACAAAAAAATTATCTAGTGTCTATTTTATCCTATTTTAGTGTCAGTCCAAAAATCACTAAAAATCTCAAAAGAAAAACACTAAAAATTTAAAAACACTCAAAAACTTCAAAAAAATATATAAAATCAAGGAAAATTCTAAAAAATACAAACTCAGGTTCTGTGTGTTCCTGATTTTGTTCCTTTTATTTGAAAAATAGTGTGAAAAATTTTGGTTACTGGTTGCTATTTTTAAATCCCATTTTACTCACAGCCAGCACATATTTCACTGTTTTGCCTTGTTTTGCTATTTAAAAATATCAAAAACACCTTGAAAAATCCCCAAAAATCACAAAAACAGTAGAAAACCACAAAAATATCAAAAAGATTTTATTTCTGAATTTTTGGATATTTTAGCACATTTTTATAAATACTTTATCTTGTCTTTTATTACCTTATCTTTCAATTCCAATATTGAAAAAGAAATAAAAAATATAAAAATAAAAAATATAAAAATCAGAAAATTAAAAATCAAAATACAAAATTAAAAACTAAATAAAAAAATTAAAATTAAAAACCCACAAAAATTTCATTTGATTGCTTGCTTAGTGTAGACATATCACACACATTCACTTGTGCACACTTGTTTGAACTGCCCTGTTTGCTCCCTGTGTCCGAACTCTCTGCATACTTGTCACTATACACCATTTGTGCAGAGTTAAAAATAAATTTGACTCCACACTTGTTTTTCATTGTTTGATACTTGATTGTGGGTTCATTGTTGATTAATCACATTTTATTGTGGGTCGCCACAGCGACGTATTTAGACCCTCGATAATCTGCGGTTATCATGTACATAAAGACACTCTTTAAGTATAAGGACTCTACCACTAGATAATGATAGACGACAAGTCCCGATGGCTACTGCTGCAACACTTGCATCAGATCCCATCTGGATGTCTATCTCCCCTTCTTCTAGATTTCTAGTTTCCTGAAACAAATGCAACAAATTGCATACATGAACAGAAGCACCAGAGTTTACAACCCAACTTCCTTCTCGTCCAATGAGAAAGCTAGTTTCAATGATAAAAGTAGATTTCATACCTACTGGGGCTTTACCTTTGTCTGATGACTTCTGGTATTCCGGGTAATTACGCCTCCAGTGCCCCATCTTTTTGCAGTGGTGACAAACGTCAGATTTCTTCGACGCTATTAGTGTGGAGGCACTAGAAGATGAGCCAACGCCATGACTCTTCTTCTTTCTCTTCTGGGCCGGGCCCTTCAGAGAACCTTGCTTTCGACCGCGCTTCCCTCTGACCTGTGCAACCATTGCACTGCCAGTGGGACCATCTTTCTTTATTACATCTTCTACAGACTTTAATGCAACAAGAAGAACAGCGTTTGACAAGTCCAACTTTTTCATGTGGAATGAAACTACAAAATTATTGAAAGACTTGGGCAAGGACAACAGAATGAAGTCAGCTTGCATGTCTGCATCCATGTACGCCCCAAGAGTCTCCAGTTCAGACAAGTACCCAAACATTTTGAGTACGTGCTCTCGAACCGAAGTTCCTTCCTGCATCTTGCAGCGAACGAGCACTTTCATAATATTGTAATGCTGGGTACGGTTAATGTCACCAAAAATAACTTTCAGATTTTGCATAATCTCCTGGCATGAGCTCATCTCCACATGTTGCTTCTGCAGAACATTGGAGAGAGAACCCAAGATATAGCATCTAGCCAAGACATGATCTTCATCATACTTGTCATTGTATGCTTTTTCTTCCTTGTATTTAGGGCTCTCACGCTTGTCCTCGGAGAGCACATAACATATGAGCTCTGTAGAGAGAACAAGCTCCAAATTACGAATCCAATCCGAGTAATTTGGGCCGGTCAATTGGTTGACCTCAAGAAGCCTACTAAGTGGGTTCAAGGACTTCATTTTCTGAAACTAGAATGCACTATATTAGAACATATAAACATATATTCAAATTTATGATATTTGATTAAGGTATTTTAAATCAAATTGTTCTTGCATTGTCGACTTTGAAAGTTCGTTCCCTTAATTACTTTCAAAGTAAGAGATATACTTACCGTTATATCTCTAGCAAGAATTGGGATGTCCTCTTTATCTTTGTCACATCCCAATAATATGAGAATCTGTGACTCCGATAAAGAGAAGCGAGAACACATTCTGCCTTGCAAGTCCAACTTGCATTTTCCAATTCGGTCTTTAATATCCGGGCCCACCACCCGTAAGGCGATGTTGACCCGTTGTTGATTGAACCAACCATCAACAGGAATAGTACTCGCTATGCGCAATCGAATATCGCCCCAATAATATGAGGATCCGATATTGGGGTCACTACGTATACGGCCTTACTCTTTCGAGAAGTAAAGAGCCCGATCCAGATGCACTTGCATACATGAGCTGTCACTTCGGATAGGCGTCTCCCACATGCAATTCCTGGCGATGGAACCCTTCGCCTTGACGGGAGACCATGGATGTTACTTATGTGATCCTTCACCTCATATTCAAATTTTAATTAATTATCATGAATCACATTCATATAATTAATTCTTCGAAGGCAAATAATAACTCTATTCATACTAGAGTGTCTCAATTGGACATAATCAATTTAATCATATTAAATTAATTATCAATCCAATTCAATCAACAAACTTGATTATTTTACTTGAATATATATACGATAATATCTCAAAGTACGTGTTAATTCAAATTTTAATAATTAGAAAATACCCCTTGATTATCTCCAGCATTATCGAGTCCCTACCCGCTGTCATGGCCAGTACCAACAAGAGTGAGACGAACCACATACGTTGCAACTCGCAACCCCAATACACTTCGACTAGACACCATATCCACCTCAGGAAAGGATAATGACAAATATATCAATTTGTACTTGAGATGATCATCAGTTTTTCAACCGAGATTATACCATATAGTAATAATCAAAACATTTTTTATTATAAGGAAATTTGCTACACAAAATTCCCAATCTTATTCAAGTATCAAGTTTGATGATTGTGTTTCCAATTATGATTTAGATCATATCTAATCAATTAATTGGTTGAGGCCAAGTCAATTAAGGAAATAGTCATCTTCCAATATTTCACAAATATTTTCCATAATTATTTCATGAAATTAACAATTAGTTTCATTAATTGACAATCACATGGTTCTTGATTAGGACTGCAATTTCAGTAGTGACCCCCTACTCACTAAAATTAACATATCTCAATCAATTTAAATCCAAATTAGACAAAATCAATTTTAAGATTGCTAACTTAATTTAGGACAGAATCTAAGTGATTTTTCACGCATTTTGAGGCGGATGAAAACAATAATTAACTCTTTAATCATGTTAAGATTTCCAGTTCCCGCAACAGTGCATACATGTTCATTAAAACAACCATATCTCGAGCATACGGAATCCGAATAACGCAAACTCAGATCCTATGATTTCCTTATTTAATGGGGAACAAAATACAAGTAAATAATTCGTGTTTAAACATTTTAAATATGGCCGAAATGGAGGGATCACCGACTTCTATTCTTTCATTCTTTATTCTTTGAGCATTGTTATATAGATTCTTTCCACTTTTCTATGCTTAGCACGAGTTATGTCTTCCTTTCTCACATCTTGGTCACTATGAGGACATAGTTCGAGATATGTTTAGGGGGTGCAGTACATTATATATATATATACACACATACGTTAGCAATAACTTTATGTTTGTCTAATAATATGGCTATATGAAACTGGAATAAAATTGTTTTGTAAAATGTTTGAAAAAATTCTTCGAAAATTCTTTTGTGAATATTTTTTTTCTAAAATCATTGTAAATTATTTATACAAACGCCTTGTAAAATATTTGCAAAATTCTTTGTAGAAAATCTTTGTCAGAACCTTTTGTAAAATTATTTGTGTAAAAATTGTTGTAAAATTATTTTGGTTATAAAGTCTTTGTAAATTATTTTGTATCAAAATTATTTATATTATAATAATTATTATAAAATGTTTATAAATAAAATCTTTGTAAAATTGATTTGTAAAAGTTGGTAAAATAATTTTGAAATCCTTTTGTAAATTTTTTGTAAAATTATTTTGTAAAATATTTTTTGTAAAATATTTTGCAAATCTTTTGGCAAATGTTCTTAAAAACTTTTGTAAAATTGTTTGTAAATTATTTTGTCACCTTGTATATCAATATCGTGTTTGTATATATTGCATGTATATACTAGTTGTATAAATGTTCGTAAATAGTAAACATGTGAATGAAATTCTTTTGTGCCTAAAATTCTTTTAATTATATCCTTGTATAAATGTTATAAAAAATTTATATAAAATTCTTTATTAAAATTTGTATATAAATTTCTTTTGTAGATAAAGCAAATGCGACAAAAAACTTTCGCGACCTTAGCGAACCCAAGTCGTCCTCGGTTTACGAATCATATTCGAAAACCGTCAACCTGGCTCTGATACCACTTGAAGGATATGGATTTATCCTCAAGCGCATCACGGAAGCATGATCATCGTATCGGATACGACGCAGAACGACTAGTAGTACTAGCTGTTCTGTGCAGCAGAATTTAAAAATTTTCATGCGATGAAACCACATGATCCAAGAACGGTTCTCGGATCGTTTCATCTATAACCACAACAAGTATAAGGAATACCTCTTGAAGCGTGGTTGATCGAGTCTCTAAGAGAAGAGACCTTCCGTCTCAAGTCCGATCGTTGGAGAGATTGCTTGCGAGCGCAGGGATGAACCACGTAGTCCTCGCACTCCAACAAGATGATCCAAGCACGGTTGCTCGTGATCTCGTCGCACGAGATCGAACGTCTCCTTCGTGAGTATGGCACTCCAAGAAGATGGAGAACCGAAGAACATCGAAGCGGCGGCGTGGTGGAGATGGCGTCGACGAGAACCTCCCCTAGGGTTTGGTGGTCGGCCACCAATTAGAGGGAGAGAGGGTTGATGTGTATAAAGAAAGAGAGAGAGAGAGATGGCTCTAATATTGCATCGCCCTAGAGAGCATGGCATGCCTTTCTATTTATAGCGTTTTGGGATCCATGGATCTTAATCAATGGGACATATAAAATCAATGGATGAGATTGATTTATGTCCAATCCAATGGTCAAGATTGTTGTTGGTGAAACCAACAAATTATGATCTAATTTAGATTAAAATATATTTGACAAAATCAAATATAAATCAGTCCTAAATTACATCAACAAATAAGGAGAGAATATACATGGAGATTACATCTCCCATGTATATACAATGTGGACGGCCCCCATTCCAAATAGGACATGGGTGCCGCCCACTCCATTCCAAATGGAGGCAATCTCATGAGATTTCATGAGATTGCATATCTCCATGGAAATATCACATTATTTATTTCCAACAATTTTGTTGTAATATATTCTTCAAAAATAATTCACAATTATATTTGAGAATATTGCAACCTTTCCATTGAAAAATTGTGAATCATATTCACAACCCAAAACAACATATAATTTACATTATCAATTAATTACACAATGTGTATCCAATACACATAATAATTAACCAACAAATATAAATTATAATTAGCTTTCTCTAATACATTATAAGTCACATTTATAATATATTATGAATAATTGGATATCTCTATCAACATTATTATTATCCATAAAAATTAAATCACATTTAATTATGTTGGACAATTTCTACACACATCAAGATGATTAAATCACATTTAATCATTATTTCTTCATTGCTTAGATCCATGGAATTATTTTTGAACCCTTCAAGAATAATGTGAATTCTCCGCAAATACTTGGAGATAAGGACAGGGAGATTGTATCGTTCCACGTATAGTGACTTGGATGTTGAGATAAAATCTCAAATCCAGATCCCATGGACCTCCCACAGATGCTTGATCAAATCAAGACTGTAGACCTAATCTTATCATTGCATCTGAATCTCATTCAGATCAATGTCTAGTACATGGACTAAGATTAGGTCACTTCTCTAATGAGAGGAGTCACTAAAATCCAAACCTATTTCATCACTCCCTCGAAATGGAAGCGTCATGGTTTATACAATCGTTTATGATCACATCACCCTCAGGTATTCCCAATACCTGTACATCCTGCATACTAGAAGACCTATGATCATTCTGAAGATAAAGATCACTTTTACACTGTCATCTTCAGGGTTTGATCATCAAGTTTCTCAATCTTGGTTACTGGGATTTGGTATAAATCATATGCTTTCACAAAGCATATATCTTATCTTCAAATCCATGTCTTGCTTCCAAAGCATGACGACCATGCATGGAATTTGATCAGTCCCAATACCTCATGAGTGAGCTCATGTCTCCCGTTTCATAGGTGAACCTGTATGATCCATTTGAGAGATCGTATTACTCGCACGCCCTTACATGCACACCAACTCGCCAATGTATAGACCTTGGTTAGGTCATCAACCTATTGGTCTGCCAAATGTACATACTCAGACATATAGCAATACATCTGTCTCCGATCAGAGGATGCATGCCTATGATGTGATAGTATTCAACATAGGTCTTTGGTTATCTCGATCTCGTCAAGTCAACCCATTGACTCAACTAATCTGACACCTCCGAATCACTATTCCCATGTAGAGGACCTGCATCAAGAGGTCAGTCAAATATCAGTCATTTGAGAAATAATTTCCATCTCCTACTCAGGTTGAAGATCATCACTTAACAATCATTTGACGATGTTTGATGAGTCCTCTATCTAACTCCTTAGATATTCATCCAAGCATCAGCCTCTATGATTCATTTAATGAATCAACATCTGTATGATCATTAAGTTGGCCATGGTACATAACCCTTATTGTACAGAGGGACCTTATAGTGCATTCATTCATTCAATCTCAGAAAGGGAGTGAAAAATAATTAGTAACTTTCATTGATAATTTATTTATTACAATAAAAATTTATTGCAGGAATGGTTCGCCCGGGGCTCACATTGCTAACATACGCACCACCTGAAAGGTATGGATTCCATGTGTCACGTGAGACAGACAATGGTCCTTCTTCATTTGATGAAGCACTCGCGGATAATGACATGGATAGATGGATGCTAGCAATGAAGTCAGAGATTGACTCCATGCATAAGAATGGTGTATGGACTCTAGATGATCCATCTAAAGGGGTAAAACCCATTGGGTGTAAATGGATCTTCAAGAGAAAGAGGGGACCTGATGGGAAAGTAGAGACTTTAAAGGCACGGCTCGTAGCCAAGGGCTACACATAGAGAGAAGGCATCGACTACGATGAGACGTTCTCTCCTGTAGATATACTTAAGTCCATCAAGACACTGCTAGTTATAGCTGCATCTCTTGACTACGATATCTGGTAGATGGACGTCAAGACACCTTTCCTCAATGGATACCTCGAGGAGAATATATATATGGAGCAGTCCCAGGGCTTCATATTTGAGGATGGTAACGTATGCAAGCTAAATAAATCCATCTATGGGCTCAAACAAGCTTCTCGTAGCTGGAACATCAGATTTGACGAAATCATAAAGAGTTATGATTTTGTGCAGAATCCTGATGAACCTTGTGTGTACAAGAAGCTTAGTGGGAGCGTCATCGTGTTCATCGTGCTTTACGTAGATGATATCCTTATCATTGGGAATGATACAAGAATGATGACCAGTGTGAAGATTTCGCTATCCCATACCTTTGAGATGAAAGATCTTAGAGAAGCCTCTTACATCTTCGGCTTGAAGTTGTTCAGAAACCGAAAAAAGAGAATGTTGGGATTATCACAACATGGATACATCAAGGACATTCTTGAACGATTCCATATGGATAGTTCAAAGAAGGGATTCCTCCCCTTAGGACATGGTATCCATCTGTCCAAAGGGATGGCCCCTCAAAGTGTTGAGGAAAGGAAGGCCATGGCTGGATGCCCCTACGCATCAGCTGTAGGAAACTTGATGTATGCCATGATGTGTACTAGGCCAGACATCTGCCATGCAGTGGGAGTGGTAAGTCGTTACCAATCCTGCTATGGAGAAAAACACTGGAATGCAGTAAAGAACATATTCAAATATCTGAGACGGACACAAGATTACATCTTGGTCTATGGGGATGGTGATCTCCAAGTCTTGGGATATACAGATTCAGACTTCTAGTCGGATATTGATGATCGAAAGTCGACATCAGGGTTTGTATTCCTGTTGAACGGTGGTGCTGTGAGCTGAAGAAGCAAGAAGCTGGACACTACGGCGGATTCAACAACAGAAGCCGAATACATTGCCGCATCGGATGCTGCAAAGGAGGCGGTGTGGTTGCACAAGTTCATTTTAGAGCTTGGCATATTTTCCTCTGATGCTCCCATCCCGTTACTCTGCGATAACACGGGAGCCATTGCCCAGGAAAAAGAACCCAGATGCTATCAAAAGGGCAAGCACGTGGAAAGGAAATACCACATCATTCGGAAGATTCAAAAGCATGGTGATATCATCATCACCAAGGTGGCCTCTACCGACAACGTTGCTGATCCTCTTACCAAACCTCTAACACAGAAGATTTTTGACCAGCATGTAATGAATATGGGTTTGCAGATTGTACCTGAATGGTTCTGAGGGCTAGTGGAAGATTGTTAGACATGTGAGCCCTGGGCGAACCATTCTTACAATAAGTGTTATTGTAATATATATGTTTATCAATAAAAGTTAATGATGTTTCACTCCCTTTCTGAAATGAATGAATGCACTATAAGGTCCATCTGTACAATTAGGGTTATGTACCAGGGCCATCTTGATGATCATATAGCTGTTGATTCGTTAAATGAATCGTAGAGACTGGTGTTGGGATGAATATCTAAGGAGTTAGATAGAGGACTCATCAAGCATCGTCAAATGATTATTAAGAGATGATCTCCATCATGAGTTGGAGATGGCAATCCTATCTCACATAGGCTGATATCTGACCGACCTCTTGATGCAAGTCCTCTGCATAAGAATTGTGATTCGGATGTGTCAGATTAGTTAGGTCAATGGGTTGACTTAACGAGATCGAGAAACCTAAGTCCTATGTTGAATGCTGTCACAGCATAGGCACACATCCTCTGACCGGAGATAGATGTATTGCTATATGTCTGATTATGTACATTTGGCAGACCGATAGGTTGATGGCCTAACCAAGGTCTATACATCGGCGAGCTGGTGTGCATAGAAGGGCATATGAGCAATACGATCTCTCAAAGGGATCATACAGGTTCACTTATGAACCGGAACACATGAGCTCACTCATGAGGTATTGGGAGCAATCAAATTCCATGCATCGTTCTCGTGCTTTGGAAGCATGACATGAATTTGAAGGTATGATATATGCTTTGGGAAATCATACGATCGATACCAATTCCCAGTGACCAAGATTGAGAAACTTAGTGATTAAACTCGGAAGAAGACAGTGTAAAATTGATCTTAATCTTCAGATTGGTCATGGGTCTTCCAGTATGCAGGGTGTACAGGTATTGGGAATACATGAGGGTGATGTAATCATAAACGATTGTATAACCATGACGCTTCCATTCCGAGGGAGTGATGAAACAAGTCTGGATTTTAGTGACTCCTTTCAGTAGAGAAGCAATCTGATCTTAGTCCAAGTATTGGACATTGGTCTGAATGAGATTCAGATGCAATGAGAAGATTAGATTTGTGGTCTTGATTTAATCAAGCATCTGTGGGAGGTTCGTAAGATCTGGATTTGAGATGAAATCTCAACATCCAAGTCACTATACATGGAACAATACAATCACCCTATCCTTATCTCCAAGTATATGTGGAGAAAGCACATTATTCTTGAAGGGGTTCAAGAATAATTCATTTGATGAAATACACATCCAAGCAAGAAGGACTTGATGATTAAATGAGATTTAATTGTCAAGCATGATATGAATGAGATTCATATTGTGAGAATAATTATCAAGATAATTAAATAGGATTTAATTATTAAGGATTAGAGAATGTGGATAATACTATCCATGATATTTGTATATTATAAATATGATTTATGATATACATATCAAAGAGAGAGAATTTTTATAAATAGCATTTGTTAATTATTAATGTGGATTGGATTCACATTAATTAATTAATTGGAAATGCAATTTACATATAAGTTTGGGTTGTGAATATGATTCACATATTTTCAATGGTATGATAAAATATTCATGAATTTATTTGCTGGATAATTTTGTGATAATAGTTATTATAAAATTAATTAAGAATATAATGGATAAAATAAATGGGAGATAAAATCACCCCAAAAATAGGGGTGCCGTCAACTATGGGTGACGCTCCCTATTTTGGGGGGATTTATTTATCTCCTAATTTCTTTTATCTTATTATTTCTTGATAAATTAATTTATGTTAAATTAAATTATATTGATAATATTGCAACATATATTTGATTTAAATATAAATTAATGTTGTTGGTTTTTAACCAACAACAATCTTGGCCATTGATTAATACATAGACCAACTTGGCCGTTGGATCTATGTGTCCCATGGATTGAGATCCATTGGATCCAAAACTAATATAAAAAGAGGGCTAATGTAGCTTTTCAAGGTACATTAATGAGTTGTAAAGTTTACTACTCTCTCTCTCTCTCTCTTTCTCGTCTCTCTCTCTCTCTATACAAAGGTGGCCGTCCATCTTGTGTATTGAGAAGGATAGTCTCCCGCCTTCGCCTTCGATGACTCGAGCATCTCCTTCTTCTTTGGGGCTGCTTTCTCTAAAGGAAGACGGCGGATTTCATTGTGCGAAATTAGGGGATTTGATTGCTTGGATCTTCATCGAGGTTTGCGGGAGGATCGTATCTCATCATCGCACCCACAAGTGCGTTCTTCGTGGATCGGACTTAAGATAGGAGGATCTCTTGTTTGGGATCTCACGATTACAACCACGCTCTAAGAGGTATTCGTTATACTTTGTGGTTTGATGAAATGATCCGAGAAATGTTCTCGTGATCATGTGGTTTCATCACTAGATTTAAAAATTTTAATTTCCGCCGCATCTAGCGACTAGTGCGACTAGTTGCCCCGATTGCATATGATGTGATCGACACGCTTCCGTGATGCGCTTAAGGATTCTCAATATCCTTCACTCACATAGGTTAGAACCATGCTTGTACTATGCTTTTTTATCTATAAATAACAATTGCTTAAGACAAAGGATATCTTATGTTGAACACAAAAGATTTCAATATAAGAGTATTTCAACATTTATACACTTTTCATTCAATTCGTATAATATGAATATTATGCAGCTTCATATATGACTAGAGTATAGATAGTAGAATGATGACACTCATCATATCCACATCCATCTTAACACTTAAACATTTTCTTAGGCACTCAAACATTCTTAGGCACTTTGGTTCAGTCAGACCCTCAAACATTTTGAGTACATCTTCTCTTTTCTAGCCACCATTCTGCATAATGCAGTGGACTATGTCATTCGCGATTAAATGTCAAGACCACAAATGTATGCCAAAACATCTTCTTAGATTTTATAAGAAATTTCGGTAATTACGATCAACATCAACATGATACTTTCAAAGCACATTCGATGAGAGATCGAGATTATATAGACATACAAACCCAAGGTTGTTATCCTATTGTCTATTTAATTGTTATTCCTCATTATTATGAGGAAAATTGTACATTGAAACCACATACATTATGTGTCCAATTGCAAGTAAACTATCTTGATCATGAATCCAATTCATGACGATTACTGGTTATTATTGAGTATAATATTAAGTGGGTTTAATCTCATTTATTCGAAATAAGAAAATTTGCATAAATACATATTTTTACTTTGATTTAGGATTTTTGATTCAAAGTTGTCTTGCCTTGTCAACTCTGAAAGTTCATTCTCTATTCCACTTTCAAAGTAAGAGATGTACTTACCATTACATCTCAAGCAAGATCTGGGATCTCTATTCTTACCTTTTTTACATTCAATAATATGAGAACTTGCAACTTGGATAAAAAGAAGTGGGAACTCATTCTGCATTGCAAGTCAAACTTCACATTCCCAATTCGTTCTTTAACACCCGAGCCTACCACCCTTAAGGTGATGTTGACCTGTCATTAGTTGAACCAACCATCAACATGATTGGAACTCTCTATGCGCAATTCAATATCACCCCAATAGTATGAGGGTTTGATATTGGGGTCACTACGCATACGACCTTACTCTTTTGAGAAGCAACGAATCCAATCCATGTGTGCTTGTATGCAAGATCTTTTACTTCAGACATGCGTCTTCTATATACAATCTATGGCGATGGAACCCTTCGCCTTGATGGGAGACCATGGATGCCACTTATGTGTTTCCTCCATGTCCCATTCAAATTTTAATTAATCATTATGAATCATATTCATTATAATTAATTTTTCCTAAGGAGTTATAATATATATGTAAATATAGATTATGATAATTATTAGATAAATAATTTAATCATATTAAATCAATGATCCAATCAATATACAAGAAACAATCTTGATTGTTATTTGAAGGATGGTACAATCTAAAAACATGTATTATTCAAATTTTAATAATTATAAAATACACCATGATAATTTCAATAATTATCCTTTCCTTACCTACTATCATGGACAATATGCACATGATGTGGGACAGACCGCTCACAGAGCAACCTGCTATCCCAACAATCCCCGACTAGACACCATATCCGCTTCAAGTAAGGATAATGTGATTTGATCATTTTGTATTTGATATGATATTCGGTCTTTTAATCGAAATTATACCATATAATATTTATCAAAACTATTTTTGATTAATATTATAAGGAGATTTTCTAAACAAATCTCCAAACCTATTCAAGTATAAATGTTTTTTTGGAAAGTTCGTTATAACCAAATCGATCGAGATCAACTATCTTATCATGTTGGTTATGGTCATTCAATTATCTTTATCAATTATTTTGTAAATATTTAACAAATAATTATTTCAGGAGATTAATCATTAACATCCATGAATTATTTGAATGACAATCAACGGATTCTTGTTCAAATTTGTTATGTTTTTAGCAGTGACACATGTTTACTAAAACTAAGAAATATTGAGTAAATAAACTCCATGTCATGTAAACTAAAATTTCTTGATCTACCAATTTGATTTGCAATAGAACCCAAGTGATCGATGTGCATTTCTAGGTGTTTTAAAACCATGGTTATCTCTTGATTACGATCTAAAATACCATTACTGTAACAGTGGACACATGTCTATTAAAATGGTCATAACTTAAGTAAATAGATTAGAAATCATGCAAACTCAAGTCCTACGATTTGTTGGGAATATAATCCAAGAGATAAACTCTTGTTTTAAGGCACTTAAACATGGCAAAAAATCGCATAATACAAGGTTGTAGGAACAAAATGCGATGAAAATTCAGAAAACCAAAAATGTTCATGCCATCTTAGGTTTATGGATCATATATGAAACCTCCAACCTAAATTTAATACCACTTGATCGTTATGGATAAAACCTTAAGTACATTACAGAAGTGTGGAGATCATATCATATGCGATCGGGAATGACTAGTCATACTAGTTGTTCTGGATAACGAAATTTAAAAAAATTGAACGATGAAATCACATGATCCAAGAACACTTCTCAGATCATTTCATCTAAACCATGAATGTGTATTAGGGTTACCTCTTGAAGCGTGGTTGCGATTGAATCTCTAAAGTAAGAGACCTCCTGTTTCAAGACCGATCCAACGGAAGAGACGCTTGCGAGCACGTTGATGAAACATGTGCTCCTCGCAAGCCATGTTGATGATCCAATAGGCAAATCTCTTGATCTCGTCTCATGAGATCTGGCATCTTCTTCAAGAAGAAGTGCACCGAAGAAGACAGGCATTCCCAAGCGGTCGAAGTGGCGGCACAACAGCGTGGCGACGACAACAACCCTCTCTAGGGTTTAGGGTGAATAGACACTCTAAGGAGGGAGAGAGGGTGCATGTGTAAAGAATATGAGAGAGAGAGAAAGGCTATTCAATTCTAGTAAAGATGAAGAGCTAGGGTTTCCTCTTTCTTTATAGTATTTTGGGGAGTCCATGGATCACAATCCATGTGAAACACAAAATCAATGGTTGAGATTGATTTGTGTTTCTCTTCAATGATCATGATTTTGTTGTAAAATTCAACAACAATTAATTTAGATTAAATTAAATATATTCAATAATAAACATAATTTAATTTAAACTACATCAATTAGGATAGAAGGATTGGGAAGGAGACCACCCACCTTCCTAAAATTGAGGAGATGACCCCTCTTTGAATGAGTCAAAGGGTGGCCAACCACCCTCCATTCATGGAAGGTGTTGGCCTTCTATTTATGCGAGATATAAAATCTTACTTAGTCCTTCATATATTTACAACAACTTTTGTTCTAAAATAATTCACCAAAAATAAATCCAAATTAATTTTTATGAATATTGCAATCAAGAAATTGAATATATGTGAATTATATTCACAAATCCAAAATAAAATGTAAATTGTATTTCCAATTAATTTCCAATATGAATGCAATTCACAACAATAATTAATTTGTAGATACTATTTACAATAAGCTCTCTCTAATATATTATAAATCATATTTATAATATATATACAAATAATATGTATAGTGATATATATATTATTCATATCGTTGATAATTAAATCATATTTAATCGTCTTGTATCTCTCATGTTCCCAAATAACATGAATCACTTTCACATTATTCACATCTTTGATAATTAAATCACATTTAATTATCTTAGATAACTCTACATATATGGCCAAATAATATGGATCAAATTAATATTATTTATGATAATTAAATCACATTTAGCTATCAATTTTCTCCATGCTCAGACACATTATCGACAATGAAATTATCCTTGAACTATTTCAAGAATAATGCGCTTTCTCTGCGGATACTTGGAGATAAGGACAAGAGTATTGTACGTTCCACATATAGTGACTTGGATATTGAGATCAAATCTCAAATCCATATCGCAAGGAACTACCATAGATGTTTGATTAAATCAAAACCGTAAATCTAATCTTCTCATTGCATCTGAATCACTTTCTGATCATTGTCCAACATTTGGACAAAGATTAGATCACTTCTTTACTGAGGGAGTGACTTAAATCCAAACTTATTTCATCACTCCCTTGGAATTGAAGAGTCATGGTTATACAATCGTTTATTAATCACATCACCGTCAAGTATTCCTAATACCTATACATCCTGCATACTAGAAGACTTAAAATAGACCTGAAGTTTTAGATCTCACTTAAATTGTCTCCTTCATAGTTTTATCATTAAGTTTCTCATTTGATCATTGGGATCTGGTATCGATCATATACTTTCCAAAATCATATATCATACCTAGGTATTGATAATATACTTTCCAAAAGCATGTATCAGACCTACAAATTTAGTCTAGCTTCCAAAGCAATATGATCATGCATGGAATTTGATCCCAATATCTCATGGGTGAGCTCATGTCTTTCGATTCAGTAAATGAACCATATAATCCCTTTGAGAGATCATATTACTCATATGCCCTTCTATGCACAATAGCGCGGCAATGTATAGACCTTGATAGGTCATCAACCTATTGGTCCGCCAAATGTATATACTCAGACATATAGTAACACATATGTCTTCGGTTAGAGGATGCGTACCTATATCATGACAACATACGATATAGGTCCTGGTTATCTCTATCTCATTAGGTCAACTCTTTGACCTAACTAATCTAACACCTATGAGTCTCCATTCCAATACAGAGGTACTTCATCAAGGTGTCAGTTAGATATGGATCCATTAGAGAAAGGATTGCCATCTCCTACTCAGGATGGAGATCATGTCTTAATAATCATTTGATGGTGCTTGATGAGTCCTTAATCTAACTCTTGAGATATTCATCCAAGCACCAACCTCTATGATTCAACAATTGAAGCACCAACTCTATAATCATTAAGATGACCATGGTACATAACCCTAATTGTACTGAGGATCCTATTATGCAAATTAGTTATTCTTCATTTTAGATGAGGGATTGATTTTCAATAACATTTATTGCATAATGGCTCGACGTGGGCTCGCATATCCAACATGTCAAACATTTGGATTAATACTAGATTGATAATCTAAAATCCAAACTTGTTCACCACTCCCTTGAAATGGAAGTGTCATGGTTATACAATTGTTTATGACCACATCATCATCAAGTATTCCTAATACTTGTACATCCTACATACTGGAAGATTAAGAATAAACCTGAAGTTTTGGATCCCATTTAGACTATCTTCTTTAGGATTCTATCATTAAGTTCCTCATTCGATCATTGAGAGTTGGTATCGATCATATGCCTTCCAAAAGCATATATCATACCTACAAATTCTTGTCATGCTTCCAAAGAAAGACGATCATGCAAGGAAATCGGTCGATCCCAATACCTTAAGAGTGAGCTCATGTCTTCCGATTCTGTAGTGAACCTGTATAATCCCTTTCAGAGATCATATTATTCATATGCCCTCGTATGCACAAACAACTCATCGATGTAGAGACCTTGATTAGGTTGACATCCTAACAGTCTCCCAAGTGTACATACTCATACATATATCAATACATATGTTTCCGGTCAGAGGATGTGCACGTATATCGTGACAACATACGACAAAGGTCTTAGTTATCTCGATCTCATTAAACCAACTCTTTGACCTAACTTATTTGATACATCCAAATCTCTATTCCTATGTAGAGGATATAAGAGGTCAGTCAGATACCATCCTTTAGAGAATGATTGGCATCTCCTTCTCAAGCCGGAGATCATCTCTTAACTATCTTTTGACGGTGCTTAATGGGACCTCAATTTAACTCTTTAGATATCATCCAAGCACCAACCTTTATGATTGAACCCTTGAATCAACAGATGTATGATTATTAAGATGATATGGTACATAACCATAATTCTACCAAGGGAGCTTAAAAGTACATTCATTCATTTAATTTCATATAATGAGTGAAATAAACTAATAACCTCTGTTAATATATCAAAGATTACAATAACAATTATTCTAGAAATTGTTCACCTCATGCTCACATGACTAATAATCTCCCACTAGCCCTCAGAACCATTCATGTACAATATTTAAACCCATGGTCAGTACATGCTGGTCCAAAACTTTTTACGTTAAAGGTTTGGTTAGTGGATTTATTGGCAGAGGCCACCTTGGTGATGATGATGTCATCGTGTTTTGAATTTACCGAATGATATGGTATTTCCTTTCCACATGTTTGCTCTTATGATGCCATCTGGGTTCCTTCACCTAATCTATGGCTTCATGTTATCGTAGAGTAGCAGGATGTGAGTATTAGAGGAAACTATGCCAAGTTCCAAGATGAACTTGCATAACCACACCACCTCCTATGCTGCATCTGCTGCACTAATGTATTCAACTTCTATTGTTGATTCAGTCGTAGTGTACTTATTGTTACTTCTCTAGCTCACATCACCGCCATTCAATAATAACATAAACTCTGAAGTTGGCTTGGGTCATCTATATCAGAATGGAAGTCTGAATGTATGTATTCTAAGACTTGGAGATCAACATCTCCATAGACCAAGATTTAATCTTGCGTTCGTCTTGGATACTTAAAGATGTTCTTCACTACATTCCTATGTTATTCTCCATAGCACGATTGGTAACAACTTACCACTCCTACTTGATAATCGAATATCTGACAAGGGTCTAAATGGTCCTAACCAAAGTGAAAATACATTGTCTTTGAGGTGACCGCTCATCAAACTTTCAGTTAATCAACAAGTACCTGCAATCAGTTAATGAATCAATTAAATCCCAAAATTTGCAAGTTACTATTTATTTTTAACTCTATAATACTAAAGTATAACAAGTAAGCAGGTAGAGATCAAACTCAGGGAGCAAACCTGGTAACCTATGATTATTTCTAACCAATGTGTATTATGTTCATACTTGTCTTTTATCCTCTTATGTGGGTTTCTTATTTTATTTTATTTATAATTTTAATAAATTAAATATAATACATATATTTATATAATATACAAAAATAATAATAGTAATAATATAGATATATAATATTATATAGATAAATATTGAGATACATAGATAGATAAAGAAAACAATCAAATATACACAATTACTTCTTCTTTTTATTTTTTTGCTTTTTTAAATTTTTTGGGTTTTCATTTTGCATAATTTTAGTTTATTTTTATTATTTGAAAATAAAACAATTAATATATGATATAGTATATAATAATATAGGGTATAAAGTATATATATATGTATTCATAGCTATATATAATGTATAACACATAAATATAGATATAAATAGCTCAAAAAATAGGAAGAATATTTTGTATTTTTATATTTTGTTAGTATTTTATGATTTTTCTGGCATTTTTAAATATTTTATGGGTTTTTAAATAATGGAAAAAAATAAAACATGGAACAAATAATATATTCGAATGATTTTTAGATTTGAAAATTTTAAATAAGTCCCAAAATATCCAACATTATTTTTATAATATACTATGATAAAGAATATAATAGAAGAAAAACCAATATTTTTGGAGTTTTCAAGTAACTTTTCTGATTTTTATAAGTTTTTGGGCATTTTTAATCTATATGTTTTTCTGTTTATAATTTTAGGTGGTTTTTGTCTAGAGTTAATATAGGACATAATAGAAACATATATTTTTTTTGTGATTTTTCAAGGTATTTTAATATTTTTTATGATTTTCATATCGAAACAAGGAAAATAAAGGAATTGTTCGACTTTTAATAAAATAATTAGATACCGTAAAATCTAAATTAAAAATCATGATAATTAAACACAACACTTTAGACATTCTCTATAATTTTGCAAAATAAAAATCGAAAAAGTGCTATTTTTCAAAAATCCCAAGATAATGCAATGTATTAACTAGCAGGGACCAAAAATTAAATAAACAAAATTATATTTGCATTTCATAATATTCCACACAAAATCAATGGGTCCTATTACAATTTTCACGTAAATACAAAAATATTATGTGCATGGGAGGGGCATAAACACAAATATATGAAACTTTTAGTCATTTGTGCTATTTATCCACAAAACATAATCTGCATATAAAAAATTGGGAAAAAATAAATACATAAAATAGAGAGGATATGAGTGCTAAATGCCCATCTCACGTGGGGACACCACGTGAGCTGAGCTGGCATGGTATGATCAAATTCATGAGCATGCAAGGTCCTTATTGTAAATTTTCCACAAATATTCACTCTCTAGTTAATAGTTTATTCACTAAAATAATAGAAAAAATGGAGGGTGTTCAATGCAAATACCCCTTTATTTGCATGCTAACCAACAACTCTGATTAATTCACTTAACGCGGTCGGACGGTCGAGACACACATCATTTCACCGTAGGATCAACGGATGAGATCAGAACTAGGGCGTGTGCGTGATCTGACGGCTACTGCTGCTCGGGAAGAACGGGAAGAGCATGTCGTCCCCTGTCCTTCGATCGTCATTTTCTTTGTCCACCTACGACCTTCCTAGATGGTCTTGGTCTCTACACCTCTGGAGACTCTTCTGCAGCAACTAAGGTGCTCTAGAAGATTTATGATCCAATGATGAGGTCCTAGCAGGTCATGAAAGCCGAAGCACCTAGAACATCTCCTGCAGGCTCGAAATCGAACCAAAAAGGGTATGTGGAGGCATGGACATGCATGGAAACATTGCTGGGATCGAGGCGATTCACTCAACCTGTTTTGAAGCTGGAAAGCATGATCTATCAGGTGGGCAGAGAGGCTCTAGTGAAAGCCAGAGGGTGAGCCTTGATTCACCAATCCAACAAGGATCGGGTAGTCCAAATGGGTTGATCACGTGAAGAATGCATCGAGAAGAGAAATGGAATGAAGATAGAGGTGGGTACAAACGAAAGCATGATGGATTGACCGGAGCCATAACGGATCCGGCGAACGAAAGATTTAGAATTACGCTATCATATTGAATTCTTTTAGGTATCATCCTAAGCTTAACCCTCTTCTCGAAATGTAAAATCACTGCGAACAAGGTCAAGAAGGTAGGGAAGTATGTCGATGACTTCGTTGATGGTAGAATTCCACAGGTGAGACCTAAGTGACGTAGTTCAAATCTGAACTAAAGATGGAATTAAAAACAAGAATGAAAAACTACCTAAAAATGTAAAAATGCGCAACTCTTATACCTATTGGTGGGTAGGGAGTAGGGTGGTCGGAGAACCACCGTGGATCCACTCCGCTATCTCTGAGCACCGGGGAAGGTGCAATTGTCACCCGACCTTCAACACACACACACACACATGTGGGACACATGAAGAAGCTCCAAGTGGGATCAAGAGGAGAAGGAGAAGATGAGGTTCTTATTTATAGAAACAGCGGGGACCCTTATTGATCGGTGATTTAGGATGAATTGAAGATACATACAAAGGTTTAGAGGGTATGGCATGGATTAGGGATGATCAGATAAAAGTTTGGTGAAATATCAACTCGTATCTGAGTGATTAGATGCCCTAGAACAAGGGGAGAAGACGTGTATTCTTGTCTGATGGGGGTAGGTGACATGGGTTTAAGGGTTGACCCAAGTCAATTAGGGCTTGATTCTGGTTGGTCCACGTAGACCAACCATAAAATTCCAATGGGGGAAATTATTGGCAAAATCATTATTAAATCGAAAATGAATTAATTAATTTAGAGTGTAAAATAAAAAATGTTTGTTATTTTTTGTTGCATTTAATTATCATTTTTACTTATTTTTATGATGTTATTTATTACAAGTCATTATATATAAGTATACTTATAGGTATATTTACATATATCTTGTACATTTTTTTTCATATTTTGTATATTATTATTTTATTGTCATTTTTTATATATTTATAGCTTATTTTTATACACACAAATATGTTTTTGTTTTACTTTTAATGTATTATATATATTTAAATAATAAGGGGTATATATTATATAGGTATAAGTATTTCATTTATGTATTTATATATGCTATTTTATTTTTGTGTTTTCTTTGTGGATTTATTCTATTCAAAATATGTACATATATTATAAAAAATATTTACAAAATTACAAAAATATAAATTGTAAGAATGATAAAAAATAATTATAATAGTATTTTATTTGGATATACTATACAATAGGGGTCCAAAACTAACTTTTACACCTTAACTCCAAATTAAATGAAATCACCTTCATTAAATTTCTTACTAAAAGTTACATACAATTAAAGTGATTTTG
Organism: Ottelia alismoides; assembly: GCA_037367405.1. NCBI lineage: Eukaryota > Viridiplantae > Streptophyta > Magnoliopsida > Alismatales > Hydrocharitaceae > Ottelia > Ottelia alismoides. The sequence goes on along the minus strand of JAZKJV010011169.1, from coordinate 177,561 downwards.
ATACATTTTGAGTTTTTGTTTAGGATATATGTGTTTGGGAAGTTTGGATTTTGACTTTTTATTCTAAGTATAAAATGTACATGGATTATTATTTTTGTGCAAACTCAATTTTGTATTTTTATTTTTATTATTATCTATAAATTTCATGTACAAAGTTTATTGATTTGATGAATAAATAATAAAGAATGAAATGGGTCCCAGAAATGAATTATTGATGAATAAAATAATGGGATTTTTTATTGTATATTTGGCACTTATCTCCCCCCTACTTTATTCCTTATCGTCCAATTCAATTCTCGACTTGGTCTCGGGGTTTAGGGTTATAAAATACCTTTGGCATTTTACTTCTTTTTCATTTCTCTCTTAATTCTTTTATTTTTTTTCTTTAATTAATGTAATTTATACAATAATTTTGTAATAAATAATGAATGTTAATTTGTATAAAATAATTATATTTACATGCATTTAGTTAGGGTTTAAAGGCCAAAATGAAACAATAAAGGTGATGAAATGGAAATTCATCAGCCTCTATACATGCTTTTGATAGTCCCTAGCTAACACATATGCAATGAGTGCAAAAATAAAAAAATGAAGAAAAAAAAGAAAAAGAAATGACTTGGAATAATTGTCGACTTTTAAACTAGTGTTTATAAAGTCAAAATTTGGATCTCAGAGCTGGCCTTTGGATTAATAGTGTGTTCAAAACCACGTAGAAGTCAGGAAGTGTGACATAACATCCCTTAAGTTCCATATTCCTATCAGCCAGTCCAATTCACAGCCAGGTCAGAACCATCCTCTTAGTCGCATACTCCTACTACCTTAAAATGATAGAACCATGTTTGTGAACCATCAAGGCGTCTACTCTTCTAGTAGCTCATCCTCATGGAGATAGATATTCCATTATAAAGCCATGTACTCCTGATCTTTACATCCGATTGGGTGAGGAGTTAGAAGAATGGGAAAGAAGTGGGAATGGACCAACGCAGTCTTCATTCCCATGTGAAGTCGGTCAATGTTACCGATTCTTCACCAAGAAGAAGGTTTTTTTCTAAAGCTCAAATTTTTGTGAAATTTTTGGTATATTTCTTTGACTTTGTACAACTTATGCATTCTTGTTTGTGCCCCGGTGGATATAACATCTTTTGTTCTACCCATTTCTTGTGGGGTCTTAGAAAAGTTGTGTTGGTAGACCATTCCTTATCTGAAGCATTATTTCAATCTGTCTCTAGTCTTTAGATATCATTGTTACCAAAAGAATAAGGTTAGAGCACTGTGTTGGTAATACCTAAGAATGGTTCCTAAGCCACCCTTGACGAAGCAGCCTCGTATAATCCCGACTTAGAACCCAAGATTTTTCAACAGTCCATCTGGGTTGAGCTAAGTGCTAGGTGCAAGATTTCAAGTCGAGTCATTGTCTCAAGAGTCTTACGAATGATATGAAGGATTATATTTAAGCACATTGAATAGACTCATCAACATAGTCTTATGGAACCTAAATAATTAAGTCATGGTGACATGAAACGTCTCTACTTCCAGTCCTTAATGGGTTCCTCTGATATTAGGTATATTAAGGTCTATTACAAGCTCCAATCTTCGGACCTCCTTATTTTGACTTATTCAATTGTCTAGGTTATTCCAAAAAATGTGAATGCTATGTAAGAAAAATATTTTTGTGAAGCCATTTTCTATTTTGAACTTTTTTATAGAGTTTTGAAAAAGTTTTGTAAATTTTTATGATATTTTTCAAAAAGATTTTTTGCAAATGTTTTTGGAATTTTTGAAATTTGCAAAATTTTAGGGCTTTTAGAAAATAAAAGATTTTTTTGAGTAAAAGACAGGTACAAATATTTATACTGGAGTGCATCAATTATTTACAAGAATTAGGGGTTTTTAAGTATTTACACATGAGATATGTTATTATTTTTATAAATATATACACAATTGGTGAAAAATGTTGATTTATTTGTATGATGTGTATATTCCTCAAACTTATTTGAAATAATTTTACAAGCAATTTTGAAAACTACTGTGTAAAATGGTTTTCGCAAATAATTTTTACAAACATCTACAAACATTTGAAAACTATTTTGTTTAGGTTTTTCAAATTGTGTATATATATATATCAGTTTTTTAAAAAATATTTTTGTAACCATTTTTAAAATCATTTGCAAACAAGTTTTCAAACATTTTATTTCACACAAAGAAAAGAAACTTTTAGAAACAAATTATTTTTACAAAGGTCGAAAATATTTTATAAAATATTTTTCAAACAATTTTCAAAAGATTTTTCAAATAGATTTCCAAACTATTTTTCAAAACATTTACCTTATTTATTAATCAGTATATATGGAAAGAATTTGAGAAATAACAGACATCTTTCTATTAGTTGCCTTAATGAATAGTATAAATATAGTATGTTAACTATTACTTATTAAAAATATGAAGTGCGAGTTATGGCTAAAGTATATACAGAGTATATATGACCCCCCTATACTTAGCATGAGCTATGTCCTCATAGAACAGAGAGAACAAGAGAAGACAACTTGTACTGAGTATAGAAAAGTCTATACTACAACAACTAAATAATAACAACGAAAGATTGAACAAATAAATTATTGAGAAGTTGACCTTCCTCCTATAGTTAGGATCAAATAATCCTAAGTATAACAGACTGTGTCTACATGCAGGGAGGGTCAAGGGTGGAAATGAAAAACTCAAAGGTTCACCCTATCTCCTCCTATACTTAGGGTAAGATATCCCTAAGTATAGACAAGAATACCAAAAAGAGAGAAGACATGCAGTGAGACAGAGGATGAAAACATAGCAAAAGAGAGAAAATACAACAGAAAATAATAAGAGAAGAAAAGAATAAAATCAAAGAAAGAGTTTTTGATTAATATTATCTGAATCTTTCTATATCGTTGAGGTTGTGGATGCTTCCTCATTTCATATCACTTGGATAGAAAAGACAATGACCAAGAAAATGTCATGTTCGAGGTAAGGCTTCAGTAGCTGACCGTTGATGATGAATGACTGTGCATTTGACACCAAATCTGACATCACAATGCCTCCCCGAAGGTCTTTCGTCTGATGTGTTGGTCATGCCATTAACCTTCTCCATGCACATCAATTTTTTATCATATGCATAGTCTCAGAATTCCAAAAGCATGTTTAAATCCTCTTTTCTTTCTTGACCACCTCTTTGTGAGTCCAAATTGTAGATATTGACTTCCGATAATGATTTGTGGATCTATTCCATGGCTAGATAGCATGGTTTCCATACACAAGATGGTAAGGTGACATTCCAAACGGAGACTTGTAAGCAGTTTTGTAAGCCCAAAGGATGGGGTCCAAGAGTTAGGACCAATTCTTCCTATCCAGCTTCACAAGCTTCTACATGATCGTCTTGATTTTTCTATTTGATAATTCTGCCATGCCATTGGTCTGGGGATAATAAGGAGACGCGAGTCGGTGCTCGATGTCGTACTCCTTCATTAATTTCTTGACCTCTCTGCCCCGTCTGATATCAATATCTTTGGAATCCCGAACCGTGATATGATGTTCTCTCTAAGAAAGCAACAAACTTTACGACTATCTGTGGCTCGGGCTGGGATAGCTTTAACCCAGCTACTCAAGTAGTCAACGATAAGAAGGATGTGCTCGTATTCCTGATTGTTGGGAAAGGGTCCCATGAATTTATGACCCAAGCATCAAATACATCTGAAATTTGAATGAACTTCAGGGGCATGGAATCTTTAGCTGTAAGGATGTCTCCCAATCTCTGATAGTAGGTGCAGTGCTTTACATATGCTGCAACATTCTTAAATAATGTCGATCACCAAAGGCCACACTGCAGTAATTTCACCTCTGTTCTATCTCCAGAGTGGTGTCCACCAGATTGGAGTGAATGACATTGCTCGAGTACATTGTGATGCTCCTCCTGAGGGATACACATGTGCCAAATGCAATCCGCTCCTTCCTTAAATAAAAGTGGATCTTCCCATTGGTAGAAATAAATTTGGGATAAGAACTTGTCCTTCTTGATCTTCGTCCAATCTTGTGAGACTACACCAGAAACGAGGTAGTTCACACTGTCGACATACCAAGGGAATGAATCAATGACTAAAATTGACTCGTCAGGAAATGTGTCTATGATGGGTGGAATGCTTAACAACGGCTCTTGCTTCTCAACTCTGGAGAGGTTATCTGCTACCACATTCTAAACCCCAGGCTTGTATTTGATTTCCAAGTCGAACTCCTAGAGAAGAAGGATCCATCTAATCAATCTAGGCTTGGCATCCTTCTTTTGTTGTAAGTATTAGATATCAGAGTGGTCAGTGTAGATGGCAATTTTTGATCCAAGAAGATAGGATATAAACGTCTCAATGGTAATAGAATAGCCATAAGTTCTTTCTCTGTGATAGTGTTTCTCTTCACTTCATATACTATTTTGCTAGCATAATGAATGGCATAGGGTACATTGTCTTTCCTTTGTCCTAGAATAAATGCAACTGCAAAATCTGATGCATCCGTCATGATTTCAAAAGGAAGACACCAATTTGTGGTTGTAGGACAGGAGCTTGAGTGATAATCTCCTTCAGCTAATTTAATGAAAGGAGAACCTATTGACAAACATTAAATTTGGTCTCCTTACACAACAACTCTGTGAGAGGTCAGACAATGTGGCTGAAATCTCTAATGAATCTTCTTAGAAACCCACATGCTCCAGAAATGACCTCACATGTCTAACATTCTGAGGTGACTCAAGATTGCTGATAACATCCACCTTTGTTGGGTCGTCTTCCATGCCACTCTTGGAAATGACGCGACCCAACACAATGCCTTCTGTGACCATATAGTGCCTCCTTTCACATGATAGCACGAGATTGACATCACAAAATTTCTGAAGTACTTTGTCCATGTGGTCAAGACATGCATCGAAATTGTCACCATAGATTGAGAAGTAGTCCATGAACACCTCAAGAAAACTACCAAGCATCTCGGTAAAAACTGCAAGCATGCATCTTTATAATGTGGTTGATGCATTGCACAGACCAAAAAGAATTCTCTCGAAGGCATAGATGTCGAACATACAAGTGAAGGTTGTCTTCTCTTAGTCTTGGGGCCATTGCCACTTGATTACCTAGAGTACCCATCCAGAAAGCAGAATAACTTCTTGCCTACTAATCTCTCCATAACTTGATTTATGAATGGCATGGGGAAGTGGTCCTTATTTGTTGTTGCATTAAGACAACAATAGTCAACATACATGCAAGGATGTTGGTACCCGAGTAGAAATATCCTCTCCTCTGTCATTAGTAACCACTGTGAACCTGGATTTCTTTGGAACTACCTGTAGAGGGCTCACCCATTTTTTATCGGAGATAGGATATATAAATCCTATGCCACAACATTTGATTATTTTCTTCATAACTACATCCCGCAAATTTGGATTCAGACTTCTTTGAAACTCTCGGGATAGCTTGGCATCATCTTTCAAATAGATATAATGTGAACTCAAGGTAAGATTTATCCTATGGAGGATGAAATGTGCCAACCTATTATCTTGTGGTCTTTCTCTATAACCTCGAGAAGTCAAGTTCTTGATCTAAGATTAGCTTGCTGCTAGTGATGACCGGATACTTCTTCTCTGCACCTGCAAGGAAGACATACTTAAGTCTTTTCGGAAGTGTCTTTAATTCAGGTTCTGATCTGGCCTGCTTCTCGGTCACTTCATAAATTGTGCTAGTGGGTGGATGGTCTGCCATAACTTTAGAGGTAGTGCTCACCTCAGTGGCTTGTTGTTCAACTAACAACGTGCTTAACGGATCTGCAATAAATCCATCATGTCCGGACTAGCATGAATCTTCTAAATTAAAGAGATGCATCAACAAATTTCAATTTGTCTCCTATGTGCTTTCGTAGCTTGTGTCGATTGTGCTTTCTTGGTCCTCCTTAGGAGAATGGATTTCCAAGGCCCATGTTCCATTCAAGGAGACTTATGTATCTCTGATTTCTATATTAAAGTCATAGTCTTCTTCAGGAAGTGTTGCAAGACTTTCATCATATATGACTTTTGGCTTGCTAACAGTGTCTATGGTAACTCTGTGATTGTTAGAACTGAACATGATCTTCCTAGACCCATAGTCAGTCGCTACTTCTGCAATGCGTAAGAATGGTCGTCCAAATATAATTGGGGTCTGAAGTATGGTGCAGGAGAGTCCATATCAAGGACCACAAAATCAATGCATGTCATGCACCTTCATGACAAAATCTTCTAACAAAGCTCTAGGTCGCTTGATAGATCGATTAGCAAACTGAAGGATCATGTGTGTCTGCTTCAATGGACCCAACACGAATTCTTGCAGTAATGATTAGGGTAGGAAGTTGATAGATGAGCCGTTGTCAAGTAGGGTTCGCTCAAAGACTTGGTTAAAACTCACGTGTCTAATCAAAGGTGTTCCTTTGTCTTTCTTCTTTTGAGGGAGATTGCTGATAGCTACAACAGTAGCCATGGTAAGGATGTGCTTCCCAACTTGTGTCTGTTGCTGCGGTTTGATCGACGCTTATTTGTGCATGCTTCCTTCAAGCCCTTCTTTATTGTAGGTATATATTCTACGGCTTGCATTAATGGTAACTAACCAATAAAATTCTTAAGAATATGCACAACACATGTATTAGATAATGCACTTTTTATTTTTTCTATTTTTATGGATTTTTATATTGCATCAGGAAACAAAATATTTATAGAACTGAAATCAAAAGCAGTATTCTTATTTACAACAGAATTCTTTTACAGACTCGTTTGTACATATGGTCTGTAGAAAGGTGTACATTCTAGAGATGAAGGTGCTTTTGCTGGTGAACGTGCTAAAAGTGCAATCTTCGCTTCATCGGCTGGTGCTGGATCGACAGCTGGTGCTGGCTCCTCCATGGTTGGTGCGACTTTACTTTGACTGCGATCATCTTTTTTTTCTTTTTGTTTTTTTATTTTTTGTTCTTTTTTGTTGATGGTGGAGGTGGTGGATGACAACTAGCATGGCTCCCTTCTTCCTCACCCAAACTTGTAGCTAGCGGTAGCTTGAAAAACTCAAAGGTTCACCCTGTCTCCTCCTATACTTAGGGTAAGATATCCCTAAGTATAGACAGGAATACCAAAAAGAGAGAATACATGCGGTGAGACAGAGGATGAAAACATAGCAAAAGAGAGAAAATACAACAGAAAATAATAAGAGAAGAAAAGAAGAAAATCAAAGAAAGAGTTTTTGATTAATATTATCTGAATCTTTCTATATCGCTGAGGTTGTGGATGCTTCCTCATTTCATATCACTTGGATAGAAAAGACAATGACCAAGAAAATGTCATGTTCGAGGTAAGGCTTTAGGAGCTGACCGTTGATGATGAATGGTTGTGCGTTTGACACCAAATCTGGCATCACAATGCTTCCCTGAAGGTCCTTCGTCTGATGTGTTGGTCATTCCATTAACCTTCTCCTTGTACATCAATTTTTTATCATATGCATAGTCTCAGAATTCCAAAAGCATGTTTAAATCCTCTTTTCTTTCTTGACTACCTCTTTGTGAGTCCAAATTGTAGATATTGACTTTCGATAATGATTTGTGGATCTATTCCACGGCTAGATAGCATGGTTTCCGTACACAAGATGGTAAGGTGACATTCCCAATGGAGACTTGTAAGCAGTTTTGTAAGCCCAAAGGATGGGGTCCAAGAGTTGGGACCAATTCTTCCTATCCAGCTTCACAAGCTTCTACAGGATCGTCTTGATTTTTCTATTTGATAATTCTGCCATTCCATTGGTCTGGGAAAAATAAGGAAATGTGATTCAATGCTCGATGACGTACTCCTTCATTAATTTCTTGACCTCTCTGCCCCATCTGATATCAATATCTTTGGAATCCCGAACCGTGATATGATGTTCTCTCTAAGAAAGCAAAAAACTTTATGACTATCTGTGGCTCGAGCAGGGATAGCTTTAACCCAGCTACTCAAGTAGTCAACGACAAAAAGGATGTGCTCGTATTCCAGATTGTTGGGAAAGGGTCCCATGAATTTATGACCCAAGCATCAAATACAACTGAAATTTGAATGAACTTCAGGGGCATGGAATCTTTAGCTGTAAGGATGTCTCCCAATCTCTGATAGTAGGTGCAGTGCTTTACATATGATGCAACATTCTTAAATAATGTCGATCACCAAAGGCCACACTACAGTACTTTCACCGTCGTTCTATCTCCAGAGTGGTGTCCACCAGATTGGAGTGAATGACATTGCTCGAGGACATTGTGATGCTCCTCCTGAGGGATACACATGTGCCAAATGCAATCTGCTCCTTCCTTAAATAAAAGTGGATCTTCCCATTGGTAGAAATAAATTTGGGATAAGAACTTGTCCTTCTTGATCTTCGTCCAATCTTGTGAGACTACACCAGAAATGAGGTAGTTCACACTGTCGACATACCAAGGGAGTGAATCAATGACTAAAATTGGCTCGTCAGGAAAGGTGTCTATGATGGGTGGAATGCTTAACAAAGGCTCTTGCTTCTCAACTCTGGAGAGGTTATCTGCTATCACATTCTAAACCCCAGGCTTGTATCTGATTTCCAAGTCGAACTCCTAGAGGAGAAGGATCCATCTAATCAATCTAGGCTTGGCATCCTTCTTTTGTTGTAAGTATTAGATATCAGAGTGGTCAGTGTAGATGGCAATTTTTGATCCAAGAAGATAGGATATGAACATCTCAATGGTAATAGAATAGCCATAAGTTCTTTCTCAGTGATAGTGTTTCTCTTTACTTCATATACTGTTTTGCTCGCATAATGAATGGCATAGGGTACATTGTCTTTCCTCTGTCCTAGAATAAACGCAACTGCAAAATCTAATGCATCCGTCATGATCTCAAAAGGAAGACACCAATTTGTGGTTGTAGGACAGGAGCTTGAGTGATAAGCTGCTTCAGCTAATTTAATGAAAGGAGAACCTATTGACAAACATTAAATTTGGTCTCCTTGCACAACAACTCTATGAGGTCAGACAATGCGGCTGAAATCTCTAATGAATCTTCTTAGAAACCCACATGCTCCAGAAATGACCTCACATGTCTAATATTCTGAGGTGACTCAAGATTGCTGATAACATCCACCTTTGTTGGGTCGTCTTCCATGCCACTCTTGGAAATGACGCAACCCAACACAATGCCTTCTGTGACCATGAAGTGCCTCCTTTCACATGATAGCACGAGATTGACTTCACAAAATTTCTGAAGTACTTTGTCCATGTGGTCAAGACATGCATGGAAATTGTCACCATAGACTGAGAAGTAGTCCATAAACACCTCAAGAAAACTGCCAAGCATCTCGGTAAAAACGGCAAGCATGCATCTTTATAATGTGGTTGATGCATTGCACAGACCAAAGAGAATTCTCTCGAAGGCATAGATGTCGAACAGACAAGTGAAGGTTGTCTTCTCTTAGTCTTTTGGGGCCATTGCCACTTGATTACCTAGAGTACCCATCCAGAAAGCAGAAGAACTTCTTGCCTACTAATATCTCCATAACTTGATTTATGAATGGCATGGGGAAGTGGTCCTTATTTGTTGTTGCATTAAGACAACAATAGTCAACACCCATGCAAGGATGTTGGTACCCGAGTAGAAATATCCTCTCCTCTATCATTAGTAACCACTGTGAACCTGGATTTCTTTGGAACTACCTGTAGAGGGCTCACCCATTTTGAATCAGAGATAGGATATATAAATCCTATGCCACAACATTTGATTATTTTCTTCATAACTACATCCCACAAATTTGGATTCAGACTTCTTTGAAACTCTCGGGATAGCTTGGCATCATCTTTCAAATAGATATGATGTGAACTCAAGGCAAGATTTATCCTATGGAGGATGAAATGTGCCAACCTATTATCTTGCGGTATTTCTCTATAACCTCAAGAAGTCAAGTTCTTGATCAAAGGTTAGCTTGCTGCTAGTGATGACCGGATACATCTTATCTGCACCTGCAAGGAAGACATACTTAAGTCCTTTCGGAAGTGTCTTTAATTTAGGTTCTTATCTGGCCTGCTTCTCGATCACTTCATAAATTGTGCTGGTGGGTGGATGGTCTGCCATAACTTTAGAGGTAGTGCTCACCTCAATGGCTTGTTGTTCAACTAACAACGTGCTTAACGGATCTGCAATAAATTCATCATGTCCGGACTGGCATGAATCTTCTGAATTAAAGAGATGCATCAACAAATTTGATTTTGTCTCCTATGTGCTTTCGTAGCTTGTGTCGATTGTGCTTTCTTGGTCCTCCTTAAGAGAATGGATTTCCAAGGCCCATGTTTCATTCAAGGAGAGTTATGTATCTCTGATTTCTATAATAAAGTCACAGTCTTCTTCAGGAGGTGTTGCAAGACTTTCATCATATATGACTTTTGGCTTGCTAACAGTGTCTATGGTAACTCTATGATTGTTAGAACTGAACAATCTTCCTAGACCCATAGTCAGTCGCTACTTCTGCAATACGTAAGAATGGTCGTCCAAATATAATTGGGGTATGAAGTATGGTGCAGGAGAGTCCATATCAAGGACCACAAAATCAATGCATGTCATGCACCTTCATGACAAAATCTTCTAACAAAGCTCTAGGTCGCTTGATAGATCAATTAGCAAACTGAAGGATCATGTGTGTCTGCTTCAATGGACCCAACACGAATTCTTGCAGTAATGATTAGGGTAGGAAGTTGATAGATGAGCCGTTGTCAAGTAGGGTTCGCTCAAAGACTTGGTTAAAAATCACGCGTTTAATCAAAGGTGTTCCTTTGTCTTTCTTCTTTTGAGGGAGATTGTTGATAGCTACAACATTGGCCATGGTAAGGATGTGCTTCCCAACTTGTTGTGTTTGTTGCTGCGGTTTGACCGATGCTTATTTGTACATGCTTCCTTCAAGCCCTTCTTTATAGTAGGCATATATTCTACGGCTTGCATTAATGGTAACTCAACAATAAAAATCTTAAGAATATCCACAGCACATGTATTAGATAATGTACTTTTTATTTTTCTATTTTTTTGGATTTTTATATTGCATCAGGAAATAAAATATTTATAGAACTGAAATCAAAAGCAGTGTTCTTATTTAGAAAAGAATTCTTTTCCACACTCGTTGGTACATATGGTCTGTAGAAAGGTGTACATTCTAGAGATGAAGGTGCTGTTGCTGGTGAACGTGCAAAAAGTGCGATCTTCGCTTCATTGGCTGGTGCTGGCTTCTCTATGGTTGGTGCGACTTTACTTTGACTGCGATCATCTTTTTTGTCTTTTTGTTTTTTTTTTGTTCTTTTTTGTTGATGGCGGAGGTGGTGGATGACAACTAGCATGGCTCCCTTCTTCCTCACCCAAACTTGTAGCTAGCGGTAGTGACATCACCAGATTAAGCAAAATTACAATCATCTGACTCTACAGGCACAAATTGGACATCACATTGTACCTTCTTTTTTATCTTGAAGTTATTGAGATTTACCTCGACCAAGGCAATAATAGGAGTTTTCGAGGCCATTTGGACATCTAGATTTTTGGACATCTCTGTAAGACCCTTTACTAATTGGGCCAAGCAATCAAGGTTAGGGTTCATTGGAGTTGCCTCAGGAGATTCAATGTACATAACACACTGTGATTGTTGCTAGGGAGGCTGAGGCTGAGGCTATTGGTAATGTTGTGGAGGTGGAGGAAGATGATATTGTTGGTATGAAGGAGGAAGATACTATAGTTGATGTGCAACCACGTACTAGTGATATTACATGTGTGGATGGTACTACGGCTAAGGGTACTACTGTGACTGTCTCCAATTGTGATATGTGGAGACTAAGGTTGGGAGAACTGTGCAAAGTGACCACCATGATGTTGGTGGTAAGGCAGGTTGGCTGGTGGCTGGCCCTAGGGTTGTCCAGTAAGACAGGCCAGTTATGCATCGTTACTCCAGACACCATTGAGTTTCTGTATTAGAGGTGGTAGAGTGAATGCTAGATCTGAAGATGGTAGAAAGTCTAGCTATTAGACCACCATCTGTTGATGTGGCGGGGCCTTCTCGGGTGCCTACATGTAGTACACATGCTGGATCATCGGCTGCTTCTGACTCGACTCAGACTAATCCAACGGTGATGGTTCAATCCTTCTTCTCAACAAGAGTCTCTAATGATTGTGTCGTTGACAGACATGAACTGATGGTTCTCACCAACAACTACAATTACTTAGTCATTTTGTTCAACTTATCCAAATTCTATGTCCTCTATTCGATTACAGCGAGCTTTTAAAGGTCTTGTAACCGCTTCTCGATAATGCCAACCTTGGAAAGATGGGCCCTAATGATACTCATGTTGGAGCTCTCATCTTTCTCTGCCTCATGACATGTTGCCATGTGAACTGGATTGTACAGGACCTGAGGTTGTCTCTGATAAGCACATGATGAAGAGAGAGTAGACTCTACCTTGACCATTTCTTCAAAGATCTGTCAGATCATGTCTTCATACTTGTTAAAGTGGGATCCCCCATAGATAACATCGACTATTCTTTGGCTCTCTATATTCAGGCCCCTAAAAAAGAGCCGGACAAGGTTGTTCCTCGGTATATCATGGTTGAGGCACTTATCTTGTAGATCAGTGAATCATTCCTAGGCTTCATGTATGGACTCGTGAGATGCATGAGAAAAGTTTCTAATCGTGGATCGCATCTGGTTGAGCCAACCAAGATGGTAGAATTTGTGAAGAAACGTAGATTTCATTTCCTCCTAGGTTGTCATGACCTTTCCCAAATGATTGAATCAATAGAGGGCCTTGCCTTGCAAGCTGAAGGGGAATGCAATCGTCTTCACTACACCTAACATGATGTTAGGGTTGTCGGTCATTTTGCAAATGTGAGAGAACTACTGCAGGTGAATGTACGACTCCTCATTGGTATTCATGTGAAATGAGGGTAGGAGCGCAAGGAACTGGAGCTTGAGCTCGAAGTGAGAATAAATTGGAGGGATGAGAATCCATTCGATCATCTGATTATGCCCCGGATTCTATGTTTATTTCATTGTTGGTTTGGGGTTCTCATTCCTTTCCCCATCCTCTTTGTCTAGATCATCATGGGATCTTTCTCCACCTCCTCCCGCTGGTCTGTTCCTCATGTCATTGAGCATATCTTGAAATGCAATCTATGTGAGCACATGCTCCATCAGTTTCTATTGTATGGCCTAAATGGAAGCCAGCAACTAATCATTAACTTGATTTAGATATGGCATGGAACCTTGCTATGGTTAGGGAAGTTGTTGCCCTTTGCCTTTACCTTAGGGAACCATCTCTCGATCTGAATCTGAGGAAATGAGCTCTAGATTGGGATCCAGAATGGACTTCTATACGCAATATAAGAGAATCCCAATCAGATCACTTGAAATCGAACACCATATACCAAGATGAATATGAGATTATGGTCAATCCCAGATGGTTGTGAATGGAGAAAGAGATGTAGATTGAAATCAACATCCATTCGCAATGGTGGTAGAGGGAGAAGTGTGGTTTTGATTTACTAGAGATAAAGGGAGGTGGAAAGAAGACGAGTAGTCTGGAGATCAGTTTGCAAGATCCAAACTGGCCTCTTGGGAATCACCTCGAACTATTGACGATGCCGAGTCCATGGAATCAATGTAGGTGTCGGTGAAGTCCCGACTAAACCATCCATGGATAGACATCATAAAGTAAGAAAGGATCGATGCAGGAAGAAAGATATGACGGTCAATGAGGAATAAAAAGGATTGCAAAATAGTAAAAAGGTTTGAAACAAGTAGGGGGTCAAAGAGGAGACACACATGACAAAATTTACGTAAGTATGCGGGACTTGATCTTTGAACCTCAATCTAGATCTATACAAACACAATACAAATTTGGGTTCACCAACTCTACACATGTGAAGTCGTAAAGGATCAACTATTTATTATATTTTCATTTTTAGAAATGTTTTCAGGCATATCTTATAAAAAGTCCTTAGCACGTAACCCTATAGGAGTGAGAGTACTTCCAAAAAAGTATCATGTACTTGTCCTCCACTTTTGTAACCTCTAGTTTGCACTTTTTGAGGTCTTTATAACCCTTCCTAGATCCCTACTCAGCTAAAGAATAAGAGGGAGGAAGCTGATAAGTGAAACCACTACTTCGGACCTCGCTCACAACAGAATCACTCGTGAGCATGCAAGGACCTACTCAGACACAAACCGATGAGACAACCACACCTGTGAGGGTGTGTCCTAAGATCAATAATTTAGAAAAAGTTGATGTTACACATAAGGCAGGAACGCCATCGCTAATAAGGCCCTACTCGGTCACATACGATAGAAGTGCCAATACTTCAGAAATCCAAGCGATATATGAGGAAGTTACAGACAGGCTTTTTGGCTCTAATCCTTAGCGATCGTGTCTCTCTCATGGGAGGGGTTTTTGTCCCCTCCTAGGGTACCTAAAAACAATGAGGGTTTATGAACCCATGGCAATGAAGTCCATTACATATTTTAATTAAGGTCAAAGTTTATTTAGCAGCCCCCTTGTTTTAGATTTTATTGATTTTCACTTTTTTTGGATTTTTATATAGAAGCGCCTAACAATTTTTATAGATTTTCATTTAAGTCCTAGGTTATCAAAATCATAGGGAGATAGCAAAAAAAAACCGTTCAAGTCGATTTGATGATGGAAATCTCATCATTGAACCTAATGATGCATGCATAGTTAGAGGACTTATAGTGCTTCCTAACTCTCTCCATGTGGTATGCAAAATAGAATTTTTAGACCTATTTACATGACGGTGTGAAATTGATAAAATCGCCCTAAATAGTAGTTGTATCAGCCGTGATGAACCATATATTAATTATTCAGAAATAAACCCTAAGGTTTGATTGTGGAGGAATTTCGGTGCCTGCCACAATGGGTCCTGTAAGCGATGTATGATGCCTTTCTCAGCACGTGGGTTTAAGTCCAAATAATCAACATTTATTTATTGGAATAGACCCAAACGTAAGAGTAGGCACATAATTCCTATTAGGGTTTGGACCTAATTACCGATACAAGTAACCTAAGGTCTAAGGGCTCCATGCACATAAAACAAATAAAAAGAAAGATGAAAAACTCAAGACATCGAGAAAAAAAGTAAAATAAGGTGGTGAAAACATGAGAAAACCACGACGAGTCCCCCAGATGAACAATGACCTGAGCACTGGACCTCGTAGATGTAGTAGTGTCCGAGTCCATATTTATTACAAATTAATAATGAATGAATGGATCTATCGATCACCAAAATAAAAGAAAATATAAACTAAAAATCTAGTGCTAAGTGGTCTTCTTGCTATGCATATTGCCTCTCTAATTGGTCATGTGAAGAAGACTAATCTCCAACTTACTCGGCTGCGTCGCCATCCTAAGAGGTCGTCCTCGCTTGGCGGACCCTCACATGAAACACAATAAAAGAGATGTATTAGCACAATTAATCAATTAACGAAAATATTCAAAATGTGAAAATAAAGTAGATACAGGTAAATGAATAAATTAATCAATAGTCATGTACAAAGAATGAATGAATGAATGAATGAATAAATAAGAGACGAATAATTACAAAATAGGATACACTATGTTGCTCCCTGACAACGGCGCAATTTGATAACTGGATATCTAGAAAGGGTCTAAAATGATCCTCACCAAAGTGAAGACATATTGTCACTGAGGCGACCACTCTCCAAATTCCAGTTTAAACAAGTGTGTATTATGTCCATACTTATCTTTTATCCTTTTTATGTGGTTTTTTGATTATATATATAATTTTATAATTTAAATTAATTAAATAAAATAAATATATGTATATAATATATATAAATAATAATAGTAATAATAATATAGATATATAGTATTAAATAATTAAATATATACATATATATAGATAGATAAAGAAAATAATTAAATAAACTTAGTGCCTTCTTTTTTTGTTTTTTTTTGGGTTTTTTAAAATTTTAGGATTTTCATTTTGCAAATTTTTTGTTTCTTTTTAGTTCTTGAAAATAGCACAATTAACGTATGATAATATATGGTATACCCGAAGGTGTAGAACCCAAGACCATCGAAGAAGGCCAACGGTGGATGAAGAAATCGATGATCAAAGGACGAGGGAAGACCTGCTCTTCCCCGTTCTTCCTGAGCGGCAACAACCGTTGCATCACATCCATGCCCTTGTTCTGATCTCTTCCACTGATCCAGCGGCAGAGCGATGCATTCCCGGACCGTGCGATCCATTATGTGAATTAATATGAGCCGTCGGTTGGCACACAAATAAAGGGGAATGTACACTGAACCACACTGTTTTTTTTCTATTTTTTGTTTAGTAAATAAACTATTGTCTGGAGTGTAATTATTTGTGGAAAAATTGCAATAAGGACCTTGTATGTTCATGAAATTGCTCATATGTTCGTGCCAGCTTAGCTCACATGGGGTCCCCATTTTGTACGCATATCCTCCATATTTGACGTATTTAATTTTAGTCCCAATTTTTGTATATGCAGTGTACATTTGTAGATAAATTACACAATGGTCCAAAAGTTTCATCTGTTTGCGTTTATGCCCCTCCCAGGTGCATAATATTTTTGTATTTGTATGGAAATTGTAACATGGCCCCTAAATTTTGTATGGAATGTTATGAAATGCAAACATAGTTTTGTTTATTTACTTTTTGATCCCTTCCAGTTAATATTGCATTATCTTAAGATTTTTTTATGAAAAGTAGTCTCTGTTCGATTTTTATTTTGTAAAAATTATGGTGAATGCCTGGAATGATGTATTTAGTTATCATAATTTTAATTTATTATTTAATACATTTATTATTTATTAAAAATCAAATGGTACCTTCATTATGTTTAGATATGAAAACCAGAAAAAATATTAAAATGCCTTGAAAAATCATAAAAAATTATCTATTGTCTATTATGTCCTATATTAACTTTAGAACAAAAATAACATAAAATTATAAAAAGAAAACATAAAAACTAAAAATACCCAAATAATAAAAATTAGAAAATTTACTTGAAAAATGTAAAAAATATTGAATTTTCTTCTATTATTTTCTTTATTATGCTTAATATATTAAAAATGATTTTGGATATTTTGGGACCTATTTAGTATTTTCAAATCTAAAATTATTTGACTATTTTGTTTATTCCATGTTTTACCTTTTCTCATTATTTAAAAACACATAAAAATAAGTAAAAATGCTAAAAAAGTCACAAAAACAATAGAAAAATATAAAAATACAAAAGATAGCCTTCCTATATTTTTAAGATATTTATATCTATATTTATGTATTATATACTATATATAGCTATGTGTATGTTTTGGAACATCTCCCGTAGGCTCGAAATCGACCCCAAAGGTTCCGTGGAAGCTTGGACCTACACATAATCATTGCTAGGCTTGAGGCGATTCGCCTCGACCCATTTTGAAGCTGGAAAGCATTATCGATGAGGTGAGAGGAGAGGCTCCAGCGAAAGGCAGAGGGTGAGCCTCGATTTGCCGATCTAGCGAGGGTCGGGGTCCAGATGGGTCGATCAAGTGAAGAATGCATCAAGAAGCGAAATTGAATGAACGAAGGAGGTAGATATTGATGAAAGCATAGTGGATGGGTCGGATCACTAGTAGCTTCTGCGAACAAAATATCTAGAATTACACTACCTTATTGAATCAAATGTGAAACTAAAGACGGAATTAAAAGAACACAATGAAAAACTACCTAGAAATGTAAAAAATGCGCATCTCTTATACCTGCTGGTGGGCAGGGAGTGGGGTGGCTGGAGAACCACCGTGGATCCGCTCCTGTCTTCGCTCCAAGATGGATCAAGAGAATAAGGAGAAGAGTAGGTTCTTATTTATAGACACAATGAGGCCCCTTATTATCCGGTCATTTAGGATTAATCGAAGATATGTATGTAGGTTTAGAGGGTATGGCAAGGATTAGGGATGATCAGAGAAATGTTCGGTGAAAAATCAACTCGGATCTGAGTGATTAGAGGCCCGAGAAAAAGGGGAGAGGACATGCATCTTCTCGTCTGACGGCGGTAGGTGACCTGGGTCAAAGAGTTGACCGAGGTCAATTAGGGCTTGATTCTGGTTGGTCCACGTGGACCTACCAGAAAATCCAGTGAGAAATTATTGGTAAAATCATTATTAAATAAAAAACTAAATTAATTAATTTTAAATCTAAGAATAAAATTTGTTTATTATTTTATGCAGTATTTAATTATTATTTTTATTTATTTTTATGATGTTATTTTTTACAAGTTGTTAGGTACAAGTATACTTATAGGTATATTTACCTATATTGTGTACACTTTAAATTTTTCTTATGTATTTGTAATTTATTACTTTATTCTCATATTTTATATATTTTATAGATTATTTTTATACACATAACTTTTATTTATTTTTATGTATTATATACATTTAAATAAATAGGGGTATATATTATATATTTATAAGTATAGGTATTTCATTTATGTATTTATATAGGCTGTTTTATTTTTGTGTTTTCTTTATAGTTTTATTCTATTCTGAATATGTACATATATTAAAAATATATTTTTAAAATTATAAAAATAAAAAATTGTAAAAATGATAAAGAAGAAAGAAAATGGATAATTTATCTGGGTGTACTATAAAATAGAGGTAAAAAGCATAATTTTTACTCCTTAACTCCAAATTAGATGAAATTACTTCATTAAATAACTTATTAAAAGTTATATATAATTAAAGGTGATTTTGATACATTTTGGGTTTTTATTTAGGAGATATAGGTCTGGGAATTTTTTATTTTAGCTTTTTATCCTGCTTATAAAGTGTACATTGAGTATTATTTTTATGTAAACTCAATTTTATATTTTTATTTATATTATTATCTGCATATTTCAGGACAAAGTTTATTGATTTGATGAATAAATAATAAAGGATGAAATGCATCACAGAAATGAATTACCGGTGAGTAAGGGGTTTTTTATTGTATATTTTACCCTTATTTCCCCTACTTTATTCGCTGTCGGCAAATTCAACTCTTGACTTGGTCTCGGAGTTTAGGGTCATAAAATACCTTTGGCTTTTTATTTCATTTTCTTTTCTCTCTTTATTATTTTATTTTGTCTTTAATTAATGTAATTTATACAATAATTATATAATAAATAATGAATGTTAATATATACAAAATGATGATATTTACATGCATTTAGCTAGAGTTTAAAGACTAAAATGAAAGAATAAAAGTAGTGAAATGGACGTTCATCACTATTGCATGACATATATCTGGCCTTGTGCACTTCATGGCATACAGTAGGCTTCCCACAACTGATGCGCAAGGGCATCTGACCATGGCCTTTTTTTCCTCAACACTTTGAGGAGCCATCCATTTACATGGTTGTGTACCATATATTAAGGGGAGGAAGCATTTCTTGTTATTCTTGAAATGGAAATGTTCCAAGATCTTCTTAATATATCCATGTTGTGACACATCCCAAAATACTATTTTCTCTGTTTCTGAATAGTTTTAGACCCAACATATAAGAGGCTTCTCCAAGATCTTTCTTCTCGAAGGTATAGGACAACCAAATCTTAACACTAGTCATCATTCATGTATCATTCCCAATGATAAGGATGACATCTAATCTTCTCGTAAACACTCCCACTAAGCTTCTCGTAAACACATGGTTCATCAGGATTCTGAATGAAATCATAACTCTTTATGGTTTCATCATATCTGATGTTCCAACTACAAGAAACTTTCTTGAGCTGATAGATGGATTTCTTCATATCGCATACCTTACCTTTCTCAGTTATGAAGCCCTAGGGCGGCTCCATATAGATATCCTCCTTGAGGAATCCGTTAAGGAATGCCATCTTGGCATCTATCTACCAGATGTCATAGTCAAGATATGCAATTATAGCTACCAGTGCCCTGATGGATTCAAGCATATCCATAGGAGAGAATGTCTCATCATAGTCGATGCCTTATCTCTATGTGTAGACCTTGACTATGAGCCTTGCCTTCAATGTATCTACCTTCCTATCGGATTCCCTCTTTCTCTTAGAGATGCATTTACACCCAATATGAATCCCCTATGGTCCATACACCATTTTTGTACATAGAGTCTATTTCAGACATCATTGCTAGCATCCATCTATCCATGTCATGCTCCGTGAGTGCTTCATCAAATGAAGTTGGATCAATGTCAGTTTCACCTAACACACCTTTCAGGTAGTACAACCACCCTCGAACTACTTCAAAGAAGTACGAATGTTTCATCTTTATTTACATCTTTAATTTCTAGTTCAGGTTGCTCAATATCCTTGGTAGATTCAATGAGTTCCTTTACTTCATTTTTGTCTTGACTCTTTAGGAGGTCATCCTTTTGAAATTTTACATCTCTAGAGACAAAAACCTTTTGAGTCTCAGGATCGTAAAGTTGATATTCAATACAATCCTATACATATCTAATGAAGTAGCATTCTTTAGTGAGAGATTCTAGCTTACTTGCATTTACATTTTTCTTATGGACCAATCAACCCCAATTTTTTACGTCATTAACACTGGGCTTGATACCATACAAAAGCTCATGAGGGGTTTTTTATATAGATTCGCTAGGAATCTTATTCAGGATATACATTGTTGTCTCTGTTGCATATCTCTAGAAACTAAGAGGTAAATGTGTATTACTCATCATTAAACAGATCATGTCCATGATGGTCCTATTACGTCTTTTAACAACACCACTTAGTTAGGGAGTTTCAGGAGGAGTGAGATTGGATACAATTGCTCTACCTTTGAGGTATTCCTTAAATTCGTTTGATAGGTACTCACCCCCTCAATTAGATCGAATACATTTACTCTTCCTATCGGTTTGGTTCTCAACAAGAGCCA
Source organism: Ottelia alismoides (assembly GCA_037367405.1). Classification (NCBI taxonomy): domain Eukaryota; kingdom Viridiplantae; phylum Streptophyta; class Magnoliopsida; order Alismatales; family Hydrocharitaceae; genus Ottelia; species Ottelia alismoides. The sequence continues at coordinate 156,581 of JAZKJV010011169.1, read as the reverse complement.
TGAACTCTTTGAACTTTTCAAAGATTTCAGATTTATGATGTAATAGGAAGACAAACTCGTATAGTGAATGGTCATAAATAAATGTCAAATAATATAGATATCCATTTTGGGTCTTGGTACATGGACCACATACGTTGGTATGTATTAAGTCAAGAATACCATCGTATCGTGTAACCTTGTTATGAAAAGGCATCTTGATCATTTTACCTCGAATAGAATGTTCATAGGTTGGAAAAGTTTGGACCTGTAGAAAATCTAAGGGTCCATTCTTTATCAAACTGGTCATCATATCAATAAATAGATGACCAAGCTTTTGATGCCAAATCATGTTCGAATGATTTTCATCCTCTCTGGTTCTTTTAGGGTTTTTATTAGTGGGTGTTACATTCATGACACACTCATCAATGCACAATTCATAGAGTCTATTAGAAGATATAATGCAACCTGTAATGTATTTATTATAACAATTTATGACAAGCTTATTAAAGAATACGATTGAAGATCCATTTCTAACTAACTTAGATACATGTATTAAGTTCATTCTAACATCTGGAACATAAATACATTCTTTAAATACTAGGACTCTCCTACTAGATAATGATAGTCTGCAAGTCCCGACAATGACTATTGCAATAGTTGCATCCAATCCCATCTGGATGACTATCTCCCCTTCATCAAGATTCCTAGTTTCCTGAAATAGATGCAACAAATTACATACATGAACAGAAGCACCAGAGTCGATGACATAACTACCTTCTCTTCCTTTGAGAAAATTGGTTTCAATGATGAAAGCCAATTTTATACTTGTTAGGGCTTTATCTTTCTCGGTAGTTTTTAGGTATTCTAGGTAGCTACACTTGTATTGATGACAAACATCGATCATAGTGATGACAAACATCGATCTTCTTCGATGCTATTAGTGTAGAAGCATGAGAAGATGAGACAACAACTTGACTCTTCTTCTTTTTCTTCTGGACCGGACCCTTCCAAGCCCCATGCTTCCGACCACACTTCCCTTTGACCTGTGCAACCATTTCATTATTAGTAAGATTTTCTTTCTTCATTACACCTTATGCAGACTTTAATGAAGTCATTAAATCAATATTAGTCAAGAACAACTTATTCATGTGGTAGGATACCACAAAGTTCTTAAAAGACTTGGATAAGTATATCAATATGAAGTCAGACAACATATATGCATCCATCTGTGCCTCAATGGTATCCAATTCTGAGAGATAACCAAACATTTTTATTACGTTCTCTTGAACCAAAGTCCCTTCCTGCATCTTGCAGCGAATAAGTTCTTTTATAAAAATATAATGCTGAGTGCAGTTCACAATACCAAGCATCTCTTTCAGATTTAGCATTATGTCATAGGCCATGTCCATGTCCACATGTTGCTTTTAAAGCACATTGGACAAAGACCTCAGTAAGTTATTCTAATGTTTGAGTGTTTGTGTGCTTGTTCTTTATGATCACATAGCAAATGCTATCTATAGAAAGAACAAGTTCCAATTTATAGATCCAATATGACTAATTTGGTCTAGTCAACTGGTTGAACGTTAGAAACCTACTGAGTGGGTTCATGGATTTGATTTTCGAAATTAAGAATGCATTGTATTAGAACATATAAATAGTTATATATTCAAAATTAAATTCTTTGATTAAGATTTTTTATTCAAATTAGTCTTTCCTTTTCAACTTTGAAAGTCCATTCATTATTAAACTTTCAAAGAAAGAGATATACTTAGCGTTATACTCTAGCAAGATCTGGGATCAATTTTTAACCTTTGTTACATCCAATAACATGAGAAACTACAACTCGGATAAAAAGAAGAGAGAACTCATTCTGTCTTGCAAGTCCAACTTGCATTTCTCAATTCAGTCTTTAACACCCGGGCTCACCACCCCTAAGGTGATGTTGACTTGATGTTAATTGATTAACCATCAACATGAATTTTACTTGCTAAGCACAATCGAATATCGCTCCAATAATATGAGGAACCACTATTGGAGTAACTACGCATACGACCTTACTCTTTCGAGAAGTAAAGAGCCCCATCCATGTGTGCTTGTATGTAGGAGCTGTCACATCAGACATGTGCCTCCATCATATAATCCGTGGCGATGGAACCCTTCACCTTGACTGGAGACCATGGATGTCATTTATATGATTCTCTATATCCCATTCAAATTAATTAATTATTATAACTCATATTCACATAATTATTTCTTAAGGGAATTACATCTCTATTCATAATAGTGTGTTTATTTTTATCGGATCTAATTAATTTAATCATATTAAAGTAATGAAAAAATGACTAGTCGAGTCATCTAAAAGCAGACAACTATCACTGTAATGATAAGTCGATTGAAAATTTTATTTTTATTTTATTTTTTGTACTTCTAAACTTTAATGTATAGTCAAAGTACGGGAGTGTCAAACTCAGGGAGGCAAATTGTTTAAAACTAAGGTAACATATAGAAAATTAAGGTTTATATTGGTTTTCTATTTTTTATTTATTTTTTGGCAATATTCTGAATTTTTATTTTATCAAGTTTGCAGGTGTGTTTCTCGCATACAAGTGGCTCATTTCCAAGGGATTGTATGTGATGATTCTCGAGCTGATGGTACCTAAATGCTCCAGATTTAACACCTTCGATGAAAGAGATGAATCTGATATCTATTCTTCCAGGCATCAATGCATAGTTGTTCATGATAAATGTTGTCTATAGGTATTCTACAGTGGTGGCAAATCTCTAGGATAAGAAACTACGCATGCAATTCTAATCGCATGCTCAGATCCGCAAACACAAATACCTACAAATGCGCATCTAAAACATGAGGTTGCTTTTATGAGACATGATTTGGACAGTGCCGATTCAGGTGGTCTTTGAGTCGGATGTTCTGGGAGGCTTCGTTCTATATGCAAACAAAAATTCATCTCAAGCTCGAAGACTCATACCGCAAGAGAAACAAGATGGGTTGAATGCATGCAGTGGATGTATAGAAGGAAAATGAGAGGGATTGTGAAAAATTTGGTAGAGGAATGACATTGGATTTGTAGAGAAGTAAACTTGGAACATGAGGACAAGGATGGAATGGAGGGATTAAGAAGAGAAACATATGAGTAAGAGGAAGTAGGATGGAAATTTAAACTAACCTGGACAAAGATGTAGATGAAGCTGGTGATGTTGTCGCATGTGGTTCTTGAGCGTGGACTCCAAAAGGTAATCTCCTCAACACAACAGTACTCCATGGAGGCTAGGTCATGAGGGAAAGGAAGCTTCCACACCTACAAGACCACGTCGTTTCTCCTCCTCCAACCTTGCTGCAACGATGGTTGACAAGAGACACTGTCACTACTCTGATCAACTGTCGAGGCTCACAGGTTGAAGATCGGATGAAAAAACGGGGGTAGCCTGAGCTCGAGGGAGGCTAGGGCTATTTATAACGTAAGTCATGAGGCCCAAGGAAGGTGGTGCAGTCACCTACGATGGGTCCAATGACCACATGTAGTTGTAGTACCGACCAACGGCCAGGCCGTTGGCACGATTGAAGGTTAGAGGAGGTGGAGATGGGTGGAAGGCATGAGGAAGAAGAGTCGTGGAAGAAGAAAGAGGGAGAACATAGAAGAAATAAAAGAAATAAATAAAAATTAAATTAAATTGAAAATTAAATAATTATATAATTCGATGTATAATTAAATTAAATATATTAATTATAAATAATTAATGATATAATAATTAAGTAATTAAATAATTAAATAATTTAATATATAATTAAGGGTATACTAATTTACATAATTTTATCATTTATTAAATAAATAAAATAATTTAATAATTTTTGTTTAAAATATTAATAAAATATATGAATATAATAAATAATATATTAAATAAAATAAATTAAGTTACATGGTACTATATATACCAATACAGACTGAAAACTCACTTTTCACATATTAACTCTAATTTTAGCAAAACAGTGTCATCTAGTAGATAATTAAACAAAATGAACTTTAAAACTGAGTTTGCCCAATTTAGACTCCATATGGCCGAGTTATGAGGTCCAGAAAATGTAGGTCGTGTCTTTATGGATTTGGGATTGATTGGCATTTTGATTTAGATTATATTTTTATATTTTCTACTCATTTTAGAAATATTTTAGAAAAGAAATTAAGTTAAACGGAGTTTTGGACAATTAATTTAAAAATAAGAAAGTTTATATATATAGTACATTTGAACAACGGGGTCCAAACACCAAAACTCACCCATTTTATTCTAATATTTTTTCGATATTTTTAATAAATAGTATTAGTAATAAAACGAAGTTTAAAGTGAGTTTCGTTGATTTGGAATTTTCTATAAGTAGTTATGAATCTTGAAAGTTGGATTTTATGGCTTTTTCAGTTCATTATACTATTTTATTTTTTGAATAAATAAACTTTTTGATATTTTTATTAAATAATTTATATTTTTATAAACAACTTTTTTAAAGAAAGTATTTTTATTTGAGATTTTCTTGATGAAAAAAACAAGTGAAATATTTACAAGGTGAAAATTTAATAAAGGTATTTTTTTGATATCAGTTTTCTAATAATTTTATAAATTAGGATTCTTATCTCCCCCTACTTATTTATTTTGTCGATCAAGTCAATATTGACCCGGTCTCGGGATTAGGGCCAGTTTGTATATTTAATATACATCCTTCTTTTTCTTTTATTTTTTATTTTTCTCTTTATTATTATTTTTGGATAAAATAAGTGTTAAATATATAATATTAATATTTATGGTTAGAATGTTAATAATGAGAATTAATGAGTATTTACATGTATTTTACTAAGGATTTTAACTAAAATAAAAGAATAAAAGCGATGAGTCATCGATTCGTCAATTAACAATCCAATTAAACAAACAAACAACTAAGATTTGCTTCATATTACTATATAGTATGCACCCCTCACATTTGTACAACTGTATTATTCCAATTAGTTGACTAAGTACGTAGAGACTTCTCATGATACACATCCTTGAAACATAACAAGTTAGGTCGGACTAATAATACTAACAGGGAGCGGGAGCATTTCCATTGCAGTGCAAGGTGCCAATCAGATAACCCATTATCATATCTACAGTCTAAACAACAACACCGAATCAATTCAGGACAACATAACTGGTACAAATTGTACTTGGAAATTTTATCGTTCACATGCTCTTGGTGACTAGCATGATATATATAGTAATCACTCATAAATCTTGAGAATCTTAAAATAATTTTAAATATCTTAAATTTCTAGTCATATTAAGAAAACATATTTAGCATGTAAAAGTTGGCCTACAAATATTGTAGGTTAAACTAGGGTTTTGTCATGAAACATTCAATCAATGGTCGTTGATGTTTAATCAAATATTTTCATAAATATTAAGCATAAAATTAACAAATTCAAATTTATAATTTTCTTGACTTTTATTAAATGATAAAGACATTAAGAAAGTGATCTTGATGATCCAATCATCATCCGACCCATCTCCACTAAATATGGAATATCTAAGGAAAACAGAGTCAGAATCACACAAAATAAATTCAAACAATTTGCTGGTTAATTATCTAATTAATTAAGATTCTTATTTCAAATTTTATTATGAAGAAACATTACTAAAAAAATAATTTCTTACAGATCCGTGAATACATGCAAAAAAAAATTTATTAGAGAAATATTTTGAATTTTAATTCATGCACTTATGTTCCTAACAATTGGCTACCATTTTGGAAACATATTTATATATTCTTAATAATTTTATTATATAAAAATTCATCCAAATAATATATAAATATGATTTTTTTAATTCAGCAAAATGAATTCGAAACTTGCATCTTATGCAAAACCTCTGAGTCATCGAGTAACCACTATACAAAATCTTGTTCCCTTAAGGTTTGGATGACATCCAAAACCCTCGACCAAGGTTAATACCACTCGAAGGCTATAGTTTTGGCCTTAGTCCATCACAGAAGCATGAAAATCATTTCACATGCGATCAAGGGCGACTAGTCATACTAGTTGCTTGTGGCTGCGAAAAAGAAAATGTTTAAATAAATGAAATCGCATGATTCAAGAACACTTCTCAAATCATTTCATCATGATCACAAACGATTTATAGGAATACCTCTTGAAGTATGATTGTGTTCCCTTTGTTGGACATGCGAGCCCACAACAAGCCATTATGCAATAAATGTTATTGCGAATATCACTCCCTAATCTGAAATGAAGAATAACTGATTTGCATAATAGGTCCCATAGTACAATTAGGGTTATGTACCATGACCATCTTAATGATCAAACAGTTGTTGATTCAATAATTGAATCATAGATGCGGGTGCTTGGATGAATATCTAAAGAGTTAGATTGAGGACTCGTCAAGCACCGTCAAATGATTATTAAGAGATGATCTCCAGCCTGAGAAGGAGATGGCAAACCTATCTCTGAAGGATGGTATCTAACCGACCTCTTGATACATGTCCTCTGCTTAGGAATAGAGATTTAGAGGTGTTAGATAAGTTAGGCCAAAGATTTTACTTAACGAGATCGAGATAACCAAAGTCCTATGTCGTATGCTGTCACCATATAGGCACACATCCTCTGACCGTAGACAGATGTGTTACTGTATATCTGAGTATGTACATTTGGCAGAGTAATAGGTTGATGAGCTAATCAAGGTATATACACCGGTGCGCTGGTGTGCATGCGAGGGCATATGAGTAATTCGATCTCTCAAAGGGATCATACATGTTCAGTTACTGAACCGGAAGACATGAGCTCACTAATGAGATATTGGAAAGAATCAAATTCCGTGCATGGTCGTCTCGCTTTGGAAGCTTGACTGAATTTGTATCTTTGATATATACTTTTGGAAAGTATATGATCAAGACCTAGGTATGATATATGCTTTTGGAAAGTATATGATCGATACCGACTCCCAATGATCAAATGAGAAACTTACTGATAAAACCCTGAAGTAGACAGTATAAAATTGATCTAATACTTTGGGTTTATTCTGAGTCTTCCAGTATGCACGATGTACATGTATTAGGAATACTTGATGGTGATGTGATCATAAACGATTGTCAGGGAGTGATGAAACGGATCTAGATTTTAGTGACTCCTCTTAGTAGAGAAGTAATCTGATCTTGGTCCAAATGTTCGACATTGATCTGAATGTGATTCAGATGCAATGAGAAGATTAGATTTGCGGTCTTGATTTGATCAAGCATCTATGGGAGGCCCGAGATCTGGATTTGAGATGTGTTCTCAATATCCAAGTTACTATATGTGGAACAATACAATCGCCCTATCCTTATCTCCAAGTATCCGTGGAGAAAGGGCATTATCCTTGAAAGAGTTCAGGATAATTTCATTGCTGATATTATATATCCGAGCATTGAGAAAATTGATAATTAAATGTGATTTAATTATCATGAATAATATGAATTCGATTCATATTATAAGGAGTGTTATCTATGATAATTAAATGTGATTTAATTATCAAAGATGTGAATAATGTGAATATGATTCATATTATTTGGGAACATGAGAATAGAGATCCAAGATTATTAAATGTGATTTAATTATCATGGATATGAATAATGTGGATAGCACTATCCATACTAATCATATATATTATAAACGTGATTTATAATATATAAGAGAGAGCTATTTGTTATGTACATTTGTGATGAGCGGGGATCTTGTCGAGGTCTAGATATCTCACAGGGCGAGACATCCAGTCGCTGAATGGACCTCTCAAAGATCCCCAGATCGATCAACAATTAACCCACAATAAATATATGCAATGAATATCCAAAAATGTGGAGTTAAAGTTTATTATAACTCTACATGCAAATGTGTATAGGTGTAAGCACAGGTAGAGGTCGAACATTGGGAGGCGAAGGGAGTGTATGTGTGTTGTGTAATTATTCAATCCTTTGTTCATGTCCATTTATTGTTTTAGTGGGTTTTGGATTTATATATATATATATATATATATATATTTTATAATTTTTATTTGGTTTTTTTTATATTTTATATATTTTTTTTATTTTTTTAATTATATAAATATAGATGTATACATATATATATACATATAATATAAAGAGATATATATATATAAGAAGAGAGAGAGAGAAGTGGTATAAGGTTATATATACACATATATATGCATACTCACCATATTAAGCTTAATATATATCTATATATATTTGGCTTTTTGTATTTTTTAAATTTTTATGTTATTTTTCTGGAATTTTGCTAATTTTTATGTATTTTTAATTTCAAAAATGTCCGCAATATAGGACCATTTAAATAGCCGTATATAATTTGGGTTTTCAAAAATATAAAATGAACTCCAAAATTACCCAAATCAATTTTAATACATTTACAATAATATATAGATAATTATAAAAGAGAAAAGTATATTTTTGGGGTTTTTCAAGGATTTTTCTAATTTTTAGTTGGATTTTGGGGCTTTTTGATTTTTTATTTTCTTTTTCATATTTTTAGAGTTTTTTATTTTCTGGACTCTATATATATATAATTATACAATATATATTTTTTTTGGAATTTTTCAAAAATATTTTCTAATTTTTTTGTATTTTCTAAATTAAACAATACAAAAATGGCTTATTTTTCATTTTTAATAATTAGTAAAAATGGCAAAATTGTGAAATAAAATATGGACGTGTAAGAGCATCACATAGAACATTAATCCTAATTTTTGTGAGTTTTTAGAAGCCACATAGGTATTTAAAATAAATAGATCAAAGACACAAAAATAATTAGGCCTGGCAGGGGCATTTTTGCAAATAAAATATCATCCAGGGGCATCAGTGCAAAAATTACCACAGAAATAAACATTTATGTTAATCTTTAGAACTATTTTACAATATACAAAAACCGCCAGGGGATACATGCAAAATTTCCCGCGCCTCACGTGGGACTGCACGCGAGGCGCGGAAGGATCTAAACGCAATTTCAAGAAATACAGGGGTCCTACTGCAAAATTCTCAATTATTTTAAAACGTGCAAAGTTAATTACAGCATTAAATATTAAATACAAAAAGACGGGGGCTGGATATGCAAATTACCCCCAATAGGCGCTGAATCGAACGGCTGGTCTTCATCACTAATCCACGTGGCGCCTCCACGTGCGCCGATGACGGTTCGCTGCTGGATGGCTGAGATTAGATCAGCCAAGCTGATCTGACGGTCGATGCAGAACTCCATCCAACGGTGCTGATCTCATCTGGGGCCTTCGTCTTCATCCAACGCCAGAGAGCGCATGTGCAAGAACAGGGAAGAACACCCACCGGGGCGAGCTTCTTCCGACCCGATCTCGCTCTCCCGCCGATCATCGCTGCTCCTGGAGGTCCCAATCGCTTCCTGGAAGGTGGCTTGATCTGCTGGAGGTGTTGGATCGACCGGAGGCACCCCGGAGCATCGCCACGAGCTCGAAGAAGCATAGCGGCTCCAGGTACCTCCGCCGGCTTGTAACTCGACTCCTGGTGCGCTTTGGGGCACCTAACCTGCACAGAAAGATGGAGGGGCTCGAGGGCGTCTCTCTCAAGCCGGGGTTTGAAGCTGAAAGCACAGGGGGATGATGGGCGGAGAAGCTCCGGCGAAGGGTGGTGGAGGAACTTCGTTTCGCGGAACCAAGAAGGCTCCGGTTGGTAGGAGGTGGCTGGAAGGTGTAGCAGGCGAAGGGGAAGGAAATGGAGGCGAAAAGGTGGCGAGGAACAGTCGGAAACATGGTGAAAAGCTCGCCGGAGCGGAGCTCCGGCGAACTACGAAATCACTAAACTAGGCTACCCTACGAATCTAAATGCGAAAAAAATGTAGGAATAAAATGTTGGAACTAAAATCTACCTAAAAATGTAAAGGTGCAGCTCGACTTGGCCGGGGAGGCCAAGGAGCAGGACCGCCGGAGTTGGTGGCCGTGGGTGCAACCTCTGCCGCTCCAGCCCGCTCAAACCCTCCAGGAGCTTCTCCCTGTCACGGAGGAGCACGCTAGACCGAAGGTGGGGACTGAGAACGAAGGAAAATTGACCAAAATTTGGAGGAAGGCGGAGGTGGTTTATTTATAAACAGGCTGGGGTACCCTTATTGAATGGCGAATCTTGATGAATCGAGGCTATGTACAAGGAAGCATGGGATAGGGTGTGGGTCATGGATGTACAAGGAACACTTTTCATGAAGGGTCCCATCGATCTCGAGCTACAAAATTGGCGTGAAAAATCGGGGAAGTGGGGGCTCTCGTGATCTGTCAGAGCCGCAGGTCTAGGTCCAAGGAGTTGACCTGCGGTCAACTAATGGTGGCCTGCTATTGGTCCACGCAGGCCACTAGAGGACAAAACAGGCTGGAAGATTAGAGAATAAATTATTTAAATTAGTAAATGATTTTATTAATTTTTGCTTATAAAATAAAAAATGTGTATAATTTCATGTAGTATTTATTTATGATTTTTATTTATTTTTTTTGAGGTATGTTATTACGGTTCTATTTTTATAAAGTGTATATGTATGTATTTACATGTATTTTTGTATATTTTATTTCTAATTTGTTTATTTTATTTTATTATTTTATTGTCTTATTTTATAAATTTATAATTTCTTTTTGCGAGTATAAATATATTTTTATTTCATTTTTAAGAGTTTATTTACATTTTTAAATAAATGTGTATATGTATATGTAGGTATACTTATAGGTATTTTACCTATGAATTATATATATTTTATTTATTTAATGTATTTTATTTGTTTTTGTTTTGGATTTGTATTAATAAGTTTTATATAATATCATAAAGAAATATAGATGAATAAAGAATAAAAGAATTAAAATCCCCTTTTATTTATGTACATACTTATTTTATAGGTGTTTTGCCTATGTGATACATAGACTTATTTTATTTCACGAGTTCTTTTTGGTTTTCTTTTAATTTCAGTATGTACATGTATTATATACATTATTTATAAAATTCTAAAGAAATATAAATTTATATAAATAATAAATATTGAATAAAATGAATATTTTAATCAGTAATATATGCAAAGGGAGCTAAAAACCTAACTTCCACATATGGACTCCAAAAATTATGAAACCAATTTTATAAAATAGTTCATGGGATGCTATATACAATTAAAGAATGAGTTTGGGTGATTTGGTGTTTTTATTTGCAAGATATGGGCCTGTGAAGTTGAGATTCTTGCTTTTTATTTTGTGTATAAAATGTACTCTGAGTATTATTTTTACACAAACTCAATTTTGTATTTTTATTTACATTATTGTCTACAACTTTCATGTACAAAAGATTTTAAATTGATGAATGAATAATTATATACAAAATAGGTGTCAAAAATGCATAGATAAAGAAATAAGGTGTTTATTGTACTGGCCCTTATCTCTCCCTACTTTATTCCTTGTCGACCAATTCCATGCTGGCCTTGATCTCGGGGTTAGGGTCATAAAATATTTGCAATATTTTATTCCTTTTTCTTTTCTTCCCTTTATTCTATAATTTTGGCATTAAAAACCTTATTCTATGTATGATAAATACAATAAAGAATGGATGCTATTATGAACAAATTGATGCTATTTCTCTGCATTTGCTGGGGTTTTTAAGGCCAAAATGATAGAATAAAGGTGATGAAATGGAGATTCATCACCCCCCTATACTTGCCTTTGCTAGTCCCTAGCAAATACTTATGCAATAAGTACAAAAAGAACAAAGAATAGGAAGAAAAGAAAAAGCAAAAATAAAGAATTTTAAAGAATAAATTGAATTGATCATGATTATTGAACTTGTCTGTACAAAATCAAAGTTTGGAGCTCAGGTTAGACCTTGGTGTGAGAATGTGTGTGGAACCTGGTTGGGAACCAAATTTAAAACACAACAACCTTCGAGAGTCACAGAACTTGGTTCAAATCACCTTAATAGCCTGGTCAGAACTAGCCTATGTCATACGCAAACCCTTATGACTATGAAGTTGACTTGTACGGTGTTAGTGATGGTGGCTCTCCCCAACTGAAATGACAAAGGAACTGACTTCTCCAGAATGACAACCCAATGATTCCCTAATCCAGCCCTCTGCCGTCGAGGAGCGGGGTATTCCCTTCTAAGTTCAAGTGGCAACCAGCTCAAGAAGAGGGGGAATAAGAGGTATAGAATTTTGGGAGCTCAACCAGTGTAGCTAAGTCTCCCGCTGCAAGCTTCACGAGATGTAACAGTGATACCATAAGCTTTTACTTTATTGGACTATATACACTCCGGTGGGGTTATTAAATTTTCAATCCGACCCACCACTTTTTTTTGGAGTTCTTTTTGCATTTTTTTTTCAAGAGCATCTGTACAACATATTTACATGGTGCAGCATATATGCAAGAAATTTCCTCTTGAGCTAGTAGACTATCCCTCTTTTGAAGCTTTATTGCAACCCACACTCTCCCGTCATTCGGCTTCATTGAAACAGGACCAGGTTGGGGCGCACTTCCCTCCCTAGACGAGGACGAATGTTTCCACCCGTGTGCGTCTCAGACTGGCAAATCCAACCCCCTCACCACTCCAACTGAGTTGAGCCAAGTGAAAGGTGCAAGTGTCCAAGTTAGGTCACGGCCGACAAGAGTCATGCGTGTGTTTCGAAAAGTTCTAGTTAGTCCACTGAGGTGACTTGAACCCAACCTTGCTTTCTCAAAGAATTAAGTCTGACTAGACCTGAAGTACCTTAAACCTAGTTCCCATAAGGTTCCAGTGCGGTTAGGTGGAGTAAGGTCCAACCAAGCTCCAATCTTCGACTTTATTGGACTAGCTCAATCATCTAGCTCAATAAAAGAATATGAATTCTATGCAAATGCTATTTACAAATATGCAAAGAATAATGCAATTTTTAAAAGAATTTGAAAACAACGAGAAAAATTTTTACACAAAGAATTTACAAATAAAAGAATTTTGGCACTCAAAGAATAAAATATATACAACTATTTACACAGGCGTGCCGCTTTATTTTACAAGATTTAAAGAATTTACAAAGTGGTTTATTAAGGTGTATATTCAATTGTCAAAGAATTTTAATATATTTTATTTAGGATTTATTTTATTATGGTGCTTTTATTCCTCAAATTTAGTTAAAAATTATTTTGGAAACTATAGTACAAAATAATTTTTGCAAATATTTACAGGCATTTGAAAGCCATTTTGCAAAGATTTTGCAAACACTATATACACTTTGTTTTTCAAAATATTTTTACAATCATTTTCGAAATCATTTGCAAATAGGTTTCCAAATCCTTTATTTCACACAAAGAGAAGAATTTTTGCAATCAAAATATTTTTACAAAGGTTGAAAATATTTCACAAAAAGTTTTCCAAACAGTTCACGCCATTTTTTAAATCATTTTGCAAAAATATTTTTAACCTGATTTATTAATCAGTATGTACAAAAAGAATCTGAGGAATAAGAAGCTTTATTAATTAATGAATTGTATCATAATTATACGAAAGTACGAGTTATGGATGAAGTATATACAGAGTATATACGACCCCCCTATACTTAGCTTGAGCTATGTCCTCATAGATCGGAAAGAAGAAAGAGAAGACATAACTCGTACTTAGCATAGAAAAGTCTATACTACGACGACTAAAAGAATAGATGAAAGAATAACGAGATAAATGAATAAGGAAATGACCGTCCCCCCTATACTTAGGATCAAATAATCCTAAGTATAGCTGACTGTACACAAGGTAGGGAGGGCCATGGGTGGGAATAAACAGTTCAAAGATTTAACAAATCAGGAGTGCACCCCCCTATACTTAGGACAAAGTACGTCCTAAGTATAGAAAACTGTTTACAAGGGGCAACACCTTTTATTTAGATACAGAAGATAGAAAAGGAAAAGAAGAAAAGAAGAAAAGAGATATATACAGATATATGAAAAGGTCGTGGAGAATATATGCATCACTCCCCCTATACTTAGGGTGAGATATCCCTAAGTATAGGCAACAACAGGAGTGACGAAACTGAACGACAAAAGAACAACGCGGTGTGTACCCCCCTATACTTAGGACAAAGTACGTCCTAAGTATAGACACAAAGATATGGCGATAGATCTAGGGCACACGTAACATGCGGGAGAACAAAATATACAACACACATATATACAAGTGGTGAAGAGACCGGTGCGGTACAGGACGGTATCTGACAAGTGAATACCGTACTCTCGTCATCGTCTCCCTGTAAGAACGATAACGCAGTCTGAAGTTGAAAGGACACCCGGTTATGCAGGCAAGTGGGTGTCGGCTACCAGGGGCAAATAGATCAGAAAGGAAAGCGGAGACCGGTAGTGTGAAGTAGACGATCGGCACATAGGGTCAGCATGAGGAAACAGAGCCGATACCGTAAGACCGGGAGGAAGAAGGAATAGTACAGATTCCTCCGGTCAATCAGGGTCTCGAGAAGATATGGAAGATAGAGAATAGGAGATATCGTGGCACGCGGTGGTCATGAGGTCGGAAGATCGTCGGAGACACACCTAATGCCGCAAGACATGGCTCAACCCTACGAGGGTCGTCAAGGTGAGCCGGCTCAAGGGAGCCAGGAATTAGACCATAATCAGAAGACTTGGTCCTGTGATCCGTAGATCGGATACACAATCAAAGAGGGGACCAAGTACACAGCTCAGAGGACTCGGCTTCGTGCTCCACCAGACAGGAGACACCAGAAGTGAAACCGAGTACCAAGAAAATGATGTACCCTCTCGCAGATAACCCTCGGAGAGTGGTACATGCTAATCATCGAATAATCAGAAGAAGACTCAGCCTTGCGAGGGTTGTCAAGGCGAGCGGACGCAAAGGCGTCAGTGATCCATCAGACGGATCATCAGTAAATATGGTCTCGATAGACGACATATCGGCTAGCAACCGTAGAGACCAATCAGATCTGAAATATGTCGTAGTCTCTCGCAGATAACCCTCAGGGAGCTACGAGCTAATCAAATGAATAAGAAGAGCTCATCCTTACGAGGACCGTCAAGGAGAGCGGACTCAAAGGAGTCTAAACAAGTCGGTCTCATGCCCCAACAGATTAGGCGCATAATCAGAAATGGAGACCGAGTGCACAAATCAGATGAGTCGGCTCCGTGCCCCAACAAGGTGGCGGCACAGGAAATGAGTGAAGCCGATCTTAAAGAAAGTGTCACATCCGTCCGCAGATAGTCCTCGGGAAGCGATGTGAGCTATGCAGTGAATAATCAGAGTACATCTCGTCCTTGCGAGGGTCGTCAAGGAGAGAGAAGGGCTCGAAGGAGCCGGACCCATCAGACAGATCCACAGAAATATAGTCTCGATAGTCGGCAGACCATCTACCAGTAGAAGAGACCATCATAGCAATAATGCATCATAGCCTCTCGCAGATAACCCTCGGAGAGCTATGAACCAGTCATGGAATAATCAGAAAAGTGGAGCTCTGCCTTGCAAGGACCGTCAAGGAGAGCAATCTATCAGTTAGCCTCATGTGCCGACAGATCGGGCACCAGTCACAGAAGGAGGCCAATCACGCATATTATCTGACTCGGTTTCGGGTCCCATCACAATGGCGACCAAGTGGTGAATGAAACCGTAGTCCAAGAAATTGCCGCATTTTCCCGCAGATAGTCCTCGGGGACAAAAGCGAACTAGGTCAATGAAGGTCATGGGAATGCTGTCATAGAGTCTCAGGTCCTCGATATATTGTGAATCCATCAATCAAGAGGGCATAAGATCATGTGAGGGAGAAAATAATCAGGTCTATCACAAACCTCCCTCTAGTCGATCCAATAAGCTGAGCTGGCACGACATATCATCAGGAATCCTCTAAGTGCCATGGAGGATCAAAGCGTCAGGAGATCAAGGACGGGTCAATCAGGCAGATGAGAAATCATGGGGGCTCGGGGCGACGTCATCATGAAGCACATATCGAGATAGTACCTCCAAAATCGAAATCAAGATGGCCCAAAACCTCAAAATAGATGGATCAGTCGATACTCATGAAATCCTCACCAAATCATCGCTTCATATCACATCCTCAATCCGATGTGCGAGATCTAAATCTTCAATAAAGAATCACACCTAATTATCATGCATCACAAAAATCCTCAATACGCTCGTATGCACGTATCAAAGCCAAATTCACCAAATCATCTCAGCATCCTCAATATCATTAGCCCAGCTTATACAGATAATCGATGGGAGTCAAAATCCTCGATGCGGGCCTCATCATCCTACACAGCATTCCTGGGTGAAAGGGAGAGGTGATACGGGGTGGGCAAGAAGATCGGGATATAGACAAAATTGGGTGTTCCACACAAGGTGGGAACACCGTCAAAATGGTGGTCCGAAGAGCAGGTTCTCCTCGAACCGGAGAAGATGGGGATGATACATAGAATACGAGGGAAGTGATGAAGATGAGACAAACAAGGGACTTGGCGAAGAATGATTGAGCTCAAGCGCCAATATCATGACTCAATGAAGAGATATATGTATAAGAGAGATAGAGAGACTCAAAGATGAAAAATGCATGACTCACACGATGGGACCGATTACTCTAATAATGGATGAGAAACACAACGGACTCCAAGTCACAATCAATACACTAGGCAAAACCCCCAATTCACCTACTCGACACAGTGAAGACCGTCAGGTGACGGTCATTTATCTTTTCGGTTTTTAGAGTCAGGTGAGATTCACAAAGTTGTACAAACACTTAGGAGGATTGATAGGATTTGGGCTCTACTCCTTAGCGTGTACGTGAGCACTTAAAACGCATACAATGAGGGGGTTGCTCTCCCCAAGACAAGGAAATCCCTCACGTTTTATTTTAAGTCCAATAGAGTTAGCAGTCCCGATTTTATTTAAGTTATCACTTTTTTTGGGAATTTTCAATGCACGTGCCTATCAAGGTTCCAATTTCCATTAAGCATCCTAAGTGGCAAAAACAGAGGGAGAAAGTCGGAAAAGCCATGCAAGTCGAAAATCGATGATGCATGCTAAGTAAGAAGACTTACAGTACCTCCCAGCTCTCTCCATGCGGGATGCATAACAGAATTGAAAACTATGCTATATGCAAATGCAAGCCGAAGAAATTGCCCTAGGATAGTAGCTGCTATTATCGTGAAGCACCACAAGTCGGTCACTTATCTTTAACCTAAGAGTCCGGTCTTGGCTCACCCCTCCTCTTCTCGACACGCTCGAGTTCAGGAGTAGCGCTTGATGGGGCTCGCTCACAGCACAGGGGTTAAGAGATAAATGAACCGCCTGTTTAGATTTGCCTAGATCCAAAGCGCACTATAGGTACATGCAAATATATTTAGGGTGTTTGGACCTAGTCTAGCGGCAAGCAACTCCTAAGCGAGGGCTCATTCACACAAAATAATAAAAATAAAAATAAAAATAGAAAAGAAAAAGCGTCAAAACCGTCGAGGCCCCCAAGGGAACAATCCCTCGGGCAATGGACCTCGGGAGTCAGAGTGTACCTGTGAGAGTCCTGTATTATTACAAAATTCTAAGTGTCACTCTCCCACATGAATATACATAATAATGTGCATAAAAATAGAGACTGTCTTCAAAAATTCTCTTTCTTCTCCCTTTGATGCTCTCTCCTGTTGGCTAGGCATAGAAGAGCCAACTCCTCCTTGCTGGGGTGCATAGGTCCTCCTAGGAGGTCCTCCGTCGCTTGGCGGTCCCTCGCATCAAAGACAAAGGAAAGAAATGGTCAGAGCAGTCAAAATAATATCAAATAGGAATAAAAACCAAACAAATAACTGAATCATGGACATGAGCAAACAATTGAATAAATGAACAAATAAGCTCACAAAATCATGCAAAATCCGTTGCCTCCCTGGCAACGGCGCCATTTGATGAGCGGGGATCTTGTCGAGGTCTAGATATCTCACAGGGCGAGACATCCAGTCGCTGAATGGACCTCTCAAAGATCCCCAGATCGATCAACAATTAACCCACAATAAATATATGCAATGAATATCCAAAAATGTGGAGTTAAAATTTATTATAACTCTACATGCAAATGTGTATAGGTGTAAGCACAGGTAGAGGTCGAACATTGGGAGGCGAAGGGAGTGTATGTGTGTTGTGTAATTATTCAATCCTTTGTTCATGTCCATTTATTGTTTTAGTGGGTTTTGGATTTATATATATAAATATATATATATTATAATTTTTATTTGGTTTTTTTATATTTTATATATTTTTTTATTTTTTTAATTATATAAATACAGATGTATACATATATATATATACATATAATATAAAGAGATATATATATATAAGAAGAGAGAGAGAGAGAAGTGGTATAAGGTTATATATACACATATATATACATACTCACCATATTAAGCTTAATATATATCTATATATATTTGGCTTTTTGTATTTTTTTTTAATTTTTATGTTATTTTTCTGGAATTTTGCTAATTTTTATGTATTTTTAATTTCAAAAATGTCCGCAATATAGGACCATTTAAATAGCCGTATATAATTTGGGTTTTCAAAAATATAAAATGAACTCCAAAATTACCCAAATCAATTTTAATACATTTACAATAATATATAGATAATTAATAAAGAGAAAAATATATTTTTGGGGTTTTTCAAGGATTTTTCTAATTTTTAGTTGGATTTTGGGGCTTTTTGATTTTTTTATTTTCTTTTTCATATTTTTAGAGTTTTTCATTTTCTGGACTCTATATATATAATTATACAATATATAATTTATTGGAATTTTTCGAAAATATTTTCTATTTTTTTTGTATTTTCTAAATTAAACAATACAAAAATGGCTTCTTTTTCATTTTTAATAATTAGGAAAAATGGCAAAATTGTGAAATAAAATATGGACGTGTAAGAGCATCACATAGAACATTAATCCTAATTTTTGTGAGTTTTTAGAAGCCACATAGGTATTTAAAATAAATAGATCAAAGACACAAAAATAATTAGGCCTGACAGGGGCATTTTTGCAAATAAAATATCATCCAGGGGCATCAGTGCAAAAATTACCACAGAAATAAACATTTATGTTAATTTTTAGAACTATTTTACAATATACAAAAATCGCCAGGGGATACATGCAAAATTTCCCGCGCCTCACGTGGGACTGCACGCGAGGCGCGGAAGGACCTAAACGCAATTTCAAGAAATACAGGGGTCCTACTGCAAAATTCTCAATTATTTTAAAACGTGCAAAGTTAATTACAGCATTAAATATTAAATACAAAAAGACGGGGGCTGGATATGCAAATTACCCCCAATAGGCGCTGAATCGAACGGCTGGTCTTCATCACTAATCCACGTGGCGCCTCCACGTGCGCCGATGACGGTTCGCTGCTAGATGGCTGAGATTAGATTAGCCAAGCTGATCTGACGGTCGATGCAGAACTCCATCCAACGGTGCTGATCTCATCTGGGGCCTTCGTCTTCATCCAACGCTAGAGAGCGCATGTGCAAGAACAGGGAAGAACACCCGCCGGGGCGAGCTTCTTCCGACCCGATCTCGCTCTCCCGCCGATCCGCTGCTCCTGAAGGTCCCAATCGCTTCCTGGAAGGTGGCTTGATCTGCTGGAGGTGTTGGATCGACCGGAGGCACCCCGGAGCGCCGCCACGAGCTCGAAGAAGGATAGCGGCTCCAGGTACCTCCGCCGGCTTGTAACTCGACTCCTGGTGCGCTTTGGGGCACCTAACCTGCACAGAAAGATGGAGGGGCTCGAGGGCGTCTCCCTCAAGCCGGGGTTTGAAGCTGAAAGCACAGGGGGATGATGGGCGGAGAAGCTCCGGCGAAGGGTGGTGGAGGAACTTCGTTTCGCGGAACCAAGAAGGCTCCGGTTGGTAGGAGGTGGCTGGAAGGTGTAGCAGGCGAAGGGGAAGGAAATGGAGGCGAAAAGGTGGCGAGGCACAGTCGGAAACATGGTGAAAAGCTCGCCGGAGCGGAGCTCCGGCGAACTACGAAATCACTAAACTAGGCTACACTACGAATCTAAATGCGAAAAAAATGTAGGAATAAAATGCTGGAACTAAAATCTACCTAAAAATGTAAAGGCGCAGCTCGACTTGGCCGGGGAGGCCAAGGAGCAGGACCGCCGGAGTTGGTGGCCGTGGGTGCAACCTCTGCCGCTCCAGCCCGCTCAAACCCTCCAGGAGCTTCTCCCTGTCACGGAGGAGCACGCTAGACCGAAGGTGGGGACTGAGAACGAAGGAAAATTGACCAAAATTTGGAGGAAGGCGGAGGTGGTTTATTTATAAACAGGCTGGGGCACCCTTATTGAATGGCGAATCTTGATGAATCGAGGCTATGTACAAGGAAGCATGGGATAGGGCGTGGGTCATGGATGTACAAGGAACACTTTTCATGAAGGGTCCCATCGATCTCGAGCTACAAAATTGGCGTGAAAAATCGGGGAAGTGGGGGCTCTCGTGATCTGTCAGAGCCGTAGGTCTAGGTCCAAGGAGTTGACCTGCGGTCAACTAATGGTGGCCTGCCATTGGTCCACGCAGGCCACTAGAGGACAAAACAGGCTGGAAGATTAGAGAATAAATTATTTAAATTAGTAAATGATTTTATTAATTTTTGCTTATAAAATAAAAAATGTGTATTATTTCATGTAGTATTTATTTATGATTTTTATTTATTTTTTTTGAGGTATGTTATTACGGTTCTATTTTTATAAAGTGTATATGTATGTATTTACATGTATTTTTGTATATTTTATTTCTAATTTGTTTATTTTATTTTATTATTTTATTGTCTTATTTTATAAATTTATAATTTCTTTTTGCGAGTATAAATATATTTTTATTTCATTTTTAAGAGTTTATTTACATTTTTAAATAAATGTGTATATGTATTTGTAGGTTTACTTATAGGTATTTTACCTATGAATTATATATATTTTATTTATTTAATGTATTTTATTTGTTTTTGTTTTGGATTTGTATTAATAAGTTTTATATAATATCATAAAGAAATATAGATGAATAAAGAATAAAAGAATTAAAATCCCCTTTTATTTATGTACATACTTATTTTATAGGTGTTTTGCCTATGTGATACATAGACTTATTTTATTTCACGAGTTCTTTTTGGTTTTCTTTTAATTTCAGTATGTACATGTATTATATACATTATTTATAAAATTCTAAAGAAATATAAATTTATATAAATAATAAATATTGAATAAAATGAATATTTTAATCAATACTATATGCAAAGGGAGCTAAAAACCTAACTTCCACAGATGGACTCCAAAAATTATGAAACCAATTTTATAAAATAGTTCATGGGATGCTATATACAATTAAAGAGTGAATTGGGTGATTTGGAGTTTTTATTTGCAAGATATGGGCCTGTGAAGTTGAGATTCTTGCTTTTTATTTTGTGTATAAAATGTACTCTGAGTATTATTTTTACACAAACTCAATTTTGTATTTTTATTTACATTATTGTCTACAACTTTCATGTACAAAAGATTTTAAATTGATGAATGAATAATTATATACAAAATAGGTGTCAAAAATGCATAGATAAAGAAATAAGGAGTTTATTGTATACTGGCCCTTATCTCCCCCTACTTTATTCCTTGTCGACCAATTCCATGCTGGCCTTGGTCTCGGGGTTAGGGTCATAAAATATTTGCAATATTTTATTCCTTTTTCTTTTCTTCCCTTTATTCTATAATTTTGGCATTAAAAACCTTATTCTATGTATGATAAATACAATAAAGAATGGGTGCTATTATGAACAAATTGATGCTATTTCTCTGCATTTGCTGGGGTTTTTAAGGCCAAAATGATAGAATAAAGGTGATGAAATGGAGATTCATCAATTTGTTAATTAAATGTCGATGTGAATTGGATTCACATTTGACAATTAATTGAAAATGTAATTCACATTTTATTTTGGGTTGTGAATGTGATTCACAATTTTCCAATGGCAAGATTGCAATATTCACAAAATAATTATAAATTATTTTTGTAGAATAATTTACAACAAGTGTTGATGGAAATGTTGGAGATTTCCATGGAATAATGTAATCTCATGAAATTTCATGAGATTGCCACCAACTTATGGAAGGAGGCAATCTTCATTCCATAATCTCAATGTTTGATTGATTTAATTTAGGACTAAATTATGTTGATTTATCAATATATATTTAATCTAATTAAATTAATTGCAGTTGGTTTTTTATCAACAAAATCTTGGCCATTAAGATAAACACAAATCAATGTAAGCCATTGGATTTGTGTTGTCCATGGACTGAGATCCGTGGATCCCAAAATATTATAAAAGGAGAGATAACCCTTGCTCTTCTTGGTTATAACAACAAAATGATAACATAAATATCTCTCTCTCTCTCATTCTCTCTACTCGCCCACTCTCTCTCATGTGTCGTCCACCATGGATGCCCTAGAGAGATTCTCCATCGCTGCAGTGTCTCGTTATGTTGTAGGATCATTTACTCGTGGATCTCTATCTACTTCGGCATGCCTTGCTCGTGAAGAAGACATCACATCTCGTTTGTTGAGATCAGGAGATCCGTGGGTTGGATTATCAACATGGATTGCGAGAAGCACGCGTCTCATCCACGCGTTCGCAAGCGTCTCTTCCGTCGGATCAGACTTGAGACAGGAGGTCTCTTCGTTTAGAGACTCGACCGCAACCACACTTCAAGAGGTAATCCTATTACTTGTTTGTAGTTTAGACGAAACGATCCGAGAAGTGTTCTTGGATCATGTGGTTTCGTCACATGAGAAATTTTAATTTTCGCCTCCTCGAGCAACTAGTGCGACTAGTCGCTCATGATCGCATACGATGTGATCCTCATGCTTCCGTGATGAGTTTAAGGATCTCACAATATTCTTCAATTGGTATCAGAGCCAAGTTGAAGGTTTTGGATGCGATTCATAAACCAAGGACGACATGGGTTCGTTAGGGTTTGCGAAAGTTTTATCTCATTTCATTTTCCCATCTCCATTTAGTGATTATTTTCGGCCCTGTTTAAATTATTTAAATACGAAAACAATTGGATTTTATTATCCATTAAATAAGGAAACCATAGGATCTGAATTTGTGTGATTTTGAATCTGTTTTCTCAAGTTATGGTCATTTTAGTGAACACGTATCCACAGTTTCAGGGACTGCGACTCTCAACGTATTTAAAGAGTTAATTGCGGTTTTGAAACGACTTGAAATGCATGAAAATCACTTAGGTTCTATTATAAATCAAATTAACAAATTTTAGGAACTTATTTTGCTTAATTTGTATTTAAATTGATTAATATATGGTATTTTTAGTAAGTGAGGATCACTGCTGGAATTACTTTCCTAATCAAAAATCTAGTGATTGTCATTTAAAAAATTAGTGAAATTAAATGGTTTTAATTTCCTGAAATAGTTATGGATAAATATCTGTGAAATATTTTAAGATAATTATTTCCTTATATGACATTTCCCTAACCAATAATTGATTAGATGTGATCTAGATCACAAATTGGTTACATGATCTACATGATCTACATTCCAACAAACATGTTGCTTGAATAGGATTTGAGATTTATTTAGCAAATCTCATTATAATGCTAATCAAAGTGGTTATTATTATTATATGGTATTATTTCGGTTGAAAAACCGATGATCGTCTCAAGTACAAAGTGATCTATTTTTCATTATCCTTTCCTGAGGCGAATAAGGTGTCTAGTCGAGGAGCGTTGGGGTAGCAGGTTGCACCGTGTGCAGACTGTCCCACTCCTGTCGGTACTGGTCATTACAACGGGTAGGATTGGTATAATGCTTAAGAAATCATGATGTATTTCTAATTATTAAAATTTCAAATAATACGTATTTGAGATAATACCATAATTCAAGTAACAATAAAGAATGTTTGTTGGACATTAATTGGATCATTAGTTTAATATGATTAGATTAGTTGGAATCCAATTAAAATTAAAACACTCTATTATGAATAGAGATGTTATTTCTTTTGGAGGAATTAATCATAATGAATATGATTCATTATAATTAATTAGAATTTGAATATGATATGGAGGATCACATAACTGACATCCATGTTCTCCCGTCAAGACGAAGGGTTCCATCGCTAGGGATTGTATGTAGGAGATGCCTGTCCGAAGTGACAGCTCCCGTATACAAGTGCATATGGATCGGGATTTTTGCTTCTCGAAAGAGTAAGGCCGTATACATAGTTACCCCAATATCGGGTCCTCATATTATTGGGACGATATTGGATTGCGTATAGCGTGTTGATGGTTGGTTCAATTAATGACGGGTCAACATTGCCTTAGGGGTGGTAGGCCCGGGTGTTAAAGACCGAATTGGGAAATGCAAGTGGGACTTGCAAGGCCGAATGTGTTCCTGCTTCTTTTTATCAGAATCACAGGTTCTCATATTACTGGGATGTGACAAAGATAAGGTAGGAGATCCCAGATCTTGTTGTGATATAATGGTAAGTATATCTCTTACATTGAAAGTGATTAAGAGAATGAACTTTCAGTGTTAACATGGCAAGACAACTTTGATATCAAAACTCCTAAATTAAAGTAAAATATGTATATATATATGTATATATATATAAACATACACTTATGCAAATTTCTTATTTCAGACAATCATTCATTAAACCCACTCAATATTATACTCAATAATAACCAGTATATTGTCATGGATTGGATCCATGATCAAGATATTGTACTTGCAGTTGGATACATAATGTATGCGGCAACAATGTGCAAGTTTCCTCATAAGAACGAGGAATGATAATTAAATATACAATAGGACTACAACCCTAGGGTTTGTATGTCATTGTAGTCTTGATCTCTCATCGAATGTACTTTGGAAGCGACATGCCGATAATTATCGTAATTGTCAAATAATCCTTATAAAATCTTAGAAGATATTATGGCATACATATGTGCTCTTAACATCTAATCATGAGTGACATGATTCTCTGCATCACGCAGAATGGTAGCTTTATAATAAATGATGTATTCAAACATGTTTGAATACCTACCTGAACCAAGTTTTTTTAAGAATTTATATGGATGTAGGTACGATGAGTGTCATCAGTCTACTATCTATACTTTAGCCATTCATGAGTGTTCATAATATTCATATTGTATGAATTGGTGGAGCATGTATAAATGTTGAAATACTCTTACATTGAATTCCTTTTAGTTCAACATAAGAGATCCTTTGTCTTAAGCAATTGTTGTTTATAGATAAAGGGAGCACGGTGGAATCATGGGTCAGACCCAAGATGAGAAGTATAGTCAAAGAGTTTATCGTACTTCTATGACTTCCATATGACATCTAAAGAGTTGGATGAATGCCAATACTGCAATAAGCTGATGTGTTGATAGTATGACTATTAAGTCTATCTAGAATCCTTAGAGAAGGACTCAGATAGTGCATCGAAATAATCTACAATCAACATTCAATCATTGAAGA
Source organism: Ottelia alismoides (assembly GCA_037367405.1). Classification (NCBI taxonomy): domain Eukaryota; kingdom Viridiplantae; phylum Streptophyta; class Magnoliopsida; order Alismatales; family Hydrocharitaceae; genus Ottelia; species Ottelia alismoides. Next base: position 131,031 of record JAZKJV010011169.1, on the reverse strand, counting down.
GGACTTGCTTATAAGATAAGATTAAAGTCTAATAATTGTATCTCAATCTTCTAACAACACTTGCAATGTGTTGTACATGTATTAGAAGACTGGAATTTGATCTTCAGGTTTAAGAGTCATCTACATGGATATTGGTGCAATTGTTACAATAAACTCTATAGGATTGATAGACTACATAATTTAAGTGGGAGAGACCTTAGTCTTAGAGAATGTGTCTATGACCTGGATATTAGAATACACTCATAGTTTATTTCCATGTGTTGGAAATAAACATGAATTCTGGAATGGACCTATCATAAAGAGTTATGATGGATATATTTCAGAAAGTAATCTAACATCCAGAGGACTCTACTGAATTAGAAAATTAATGAATGGTTCATTAACATTTCTAATAATGAAATTAAACCTTTAAAGATCAATAAGAGGAAAAAGATCATCTGACAATGATCTGGTATCAAGCTTTGGATGTTTTCCTGTTGATTTGATCAATAGACAAGTAAGAATGAAACTTTAGAATGTCTAAAATTTCAAAACTTACATACTTATGAATATTGTATTCAAAAGTAAAATTGTCCAATACACCCTTCATTGGGAATGGTGTAAGATGTCAAGGTATTCAAGATCTCATATATATAGATGTATGTGGATCATCTATATCATGATAAACATTAATGATATGTGATATCATTAGATGATTACGTATGATATGGGATTTCTTCTCTTCACCTAAGAAACCTTTGAAATGTCCAAATATTTCATAATTTTGGTTTAGAATCAAAGTTTGAAGGAAGATAAAATGAATTTGATCTAATCTAGGTAGCATGTGCTTGTTAGATGAATTCAAAGAATACCTTATGGAGATATGAATATCATTTCTATCTCAATCCTCCTAACACACCTAAACTCAATAGAGTTGTAGGGAGATACAATTGGGTCATGTATGACATGATTTAATCAATAATCAATTTTAGCATAATTACCTCTTAGTTTCCAGGTATATATGTAGTAGAGACTATAATATATATATATATATATATATATATATATATATATTTAATAAGGTTCCATGCATATAAGCTGGAATCTAGCACCAGAGAGTGCTACTTCGTTAGGAAAATAAAGGATGGCATTGGATACCTACATTATAACCTTGAGATTCTTAAAAGATTTCATCTCTAAGGATATGATTCTTAGAGGATGACTCTCTTGAGAATCAAGATGAAAATGAAGTAAAGGAACTCATTTAATCTTGAGATGATAATGAGGCTCCTGAAATCGGAAACTAAAAGGATAATTAAAGATGAACCACTCATACCTCTTCAAATGAGTTTGAGGATGTATTCCATGTGCTAGTCAAGTCTGACAATGATCTAACTTCATATGATGAAGCTTCTGAAAGTCATGACATGGAAAGATGGATTTTAGCAATAAACTCTAAAGTAGACTTCATATACAAGTACTGTATATGGACCCTCGAGGATACACCTATAAGGGTAAAATGTGTTAGGTGTAAATGGATCTTCAAGAGAAAGGGAACCTGATGAGAAGGTAGAAACCTTTAAAGCACTGTTCGTAGCCATGAGCTACACACCGAAGAGAAGACATCATTTTGCGATGAGACTTGCTCTTCAGTGACCATGCTTAAAACCATCACGATATTGCTAACTATAGCTACACAACTTGACTTTGACATCTTCAAGATGGAGGTCAAGATTGTATTCCCCTATGAATACCTCTATGAGAATATTCACATGAAGTATCCCAGGGCTTCATGGTTGAGGAAAGCAAGATGTGCAAGCTAAAGAAATCCATCTATGGACTCAAATAAGCTTCTTGTAGTTGGAACATCAGATTTGATGAAATTATAAATGTTATGATTTTAGATAGGATCTTGATGAACCATGTGAAGCTTAGTGGGAGTGTCATTGTGCTCATCATGCTAAATATAGATCATATCCTAATCATTTTAAAATGATATAAGGACAATAATAAGTGTTTTATAATATGGTTGTTCCATGACTTAGATATGATTTCAAGGATGCCTCTTGAATCTTAGTTCTGAAGGTGTTCAGAAGCAAAGAGAAGAAGGTATTAGGACTGTCACATTAGTGATACACCTTGGACATGTTCCATTCTTGGAAAATCCCAAGGAAGGCTTCCTTCCCTTAAGATATGGTACCGGCCTATCTAAAGGGATAACACCTCAAAGGGTTGAGGAAGTGAATGTTAAAACTGGTTGCCCTTATGCATCAGTTACGAGAAGCCGAGTGTATACTAGATGTGTACAAAAGCTAGATATCTGCCATGTAGTGGGAGTAGTAAACTATCCTACTATGGAGATAAAACACTTGATTGCAGTAATAACAGAATCTTCAAATATGACAAGACTTTCGAGATAGTGATCTCTAAGTCTTATCTTCAAGAAATTAAAACTATATAGACAATGATATAAAAGGTCTTAACTTTGGATACCTTTGGAGATAGAGATCTCCAAGAATAAGGGTATTCAGATAGGGATTATGGAAGTACTGGTTATGATAATTATTAAGTTGTAGTGTCAAGGACACTATAACTAAAAAGATTGAGTATTGGTTTAAGATGCAACATTCGCATTAGATGCGAGCACTATTATTGGGGATGTGCAAGTGTCGTAAAAGGACTTGACATAGTCTCACGGGAACAGAGTGACTGATCAACTTACCTAGATATTATTCTAAATAGCCAATGATTGTCACATGAATGATGGTTTAAATGATTAGCCCATTAATGGCTCTTTAGGCTAGTGGGAGATTGTTGGACGTGCATGCCCATAACGAGCCATTATGCAATACATGTTATTGCGAATATCATTCCCTGATCCGAAATGAAGAATAATTGATTTGCATAATAGGTCCCTTAGTACAATTAGGGTTATGTACCATGGCCATCTTAATGATCATACAACTGTTGATTAAATAATTGAATCATAGAGGTTGGTACTTGGATGAATATCTAAAGAGTTAGATTGAGAACTCATCAAGCACCGTCAAATGATTATTAGAGATGATCTCCAGCCTGAGGAGGAGATGGCAATCCTATCTCTGAAGGCCGATATCTAACTGACCTCTTGATGCATGTCCTCTGTATAGGATTAGAGATTCGGAGGTGTTAGATAAGTTAGGTCAAAGAGTTGACTTAACGAGATTGAGATAACCAAAGTCCTATGTCGTATGCTGTCACAATATAGGCATGCATCCTCTGACCGGAGACAGATGTGTTACTAAATGTCTGAATATGTACATTTGGCAGAGCAATAGGTTGATGACCTAATCAAGGTCTATACACCGGCACGTTGGTGTGCATGCGAGGGCATATGAGTGATACAATCTCTCAAAGGTATCATAGAGGTTCAGTTACTGAACCGGAAGACATGAGCTCACTCATGAGATATTGGGAAGAATCAAATTCCGTGTATGATCCTCTCTCTTTGGAAGCTTGACTGAATTTGTAGGTTTGATATATAATTTTGGAAAGTATATGATCAAGACCTAGGTATGATATATGCTTTTGGAAAGTATATGATCGATACTAAATCCCAATGATTAAATGAGAAACTTACTGATAAAACCCTAAAGTAGACATTGTAAAATTGACCTAATACTTTAGGTTTTTCTGAGTCTTCTAGTATGCAGGATGTACATGTATTGGGAAAACTTGAGGGTGATATGATCATAAACAATTGTATAACCATGACGCTTCCATTCCTAGGGTGTAATAAAACGAGTCTGGATTTTAGTGATTCCTCTCAGTATAGAAGTAATCTGATCTTGGTCCAAATGTTGGACATTGATCTGAACGTGATTCAAATGCAATGAGAAGATTAAATATGCAGTCTTGATTTGATCAAGCATCTATGGAAGGCCTGGGATCTGGATTTGAGATGTGATCTCAATATCCAGGTCACTATACATAGAACAATACAATCGCCCTGTCCTTATCTCCAAGTATTCGCGGAGAAAGCGCATTATCCTTGAAAGAATTTAGGATAATTTCATTGTTGATATTATATATCCGATCATTGAGAAAATTTATAGTTAAATGTGATTTAATTATCATGAATAATATGAATTTGATTCATATTATAAGGAGTATTATTTAAGATAATTAAATGTGATTTAATTATAAAAAATGTGAATAATGTGAATGCGATTCATATTATTTGGGAACATGGGAATAGAGATCCAAGATAATTAAATGTGATTTATTTATCATAGATATGAATAATGTGGATAGAAATATCCATATTAATCATATATATTATAAATGTGATTTATAATATATAAGAGACAGCTATTTGTAATTTACATTTGTTAATTAAATGTTGATGTGAATTAGATTCACATTAGACAATTAATTGAAAATGTAATTCACATTTTATTTTGGGTTGTGAATGTAATTCACAATTTTTCAATGGAAAGATTGCAATATTCACAAAATAATTATGAATTGTTTTTGTAGAATAATTTACAAGAAGTGTTGTTGGAAATCTTGGAGATTTCCATGGAATAATGTAATCTCATGAGATTTCATGAGATTGCCACCAACTTATGGAAGCAGGCAATCTTCATTCCGTAATCTCCATGTTTGATTGATTTAATTTTAGGATTGAATTATATTGATTTATCAATATATATTTAATCTAATTAAATTAATTATTCATGATTTTTTAACAACAAAATCTTGGCCATTAAAAGAAACGCAAATCAATGTAAGCCATTGGATTTGTGTTGTCCATGGATTGAGATCCATGGATCCCAAAATATTATAAAAGGAGAGGCACCCCTTGCTCTTCTTGGTTACAACAACACAATAAGAACATAAGTCTCTCTCTCTTATTCTCTCTACACACCCACTCTCTCTCTCATGTGGTTGTCCACCATGGATGCCCTAGAGAGATTCTCCATCGCTGCAGCATCGTCGTTATGTTGCCCGATCGTTTGATCGTGGATCTCCGTCTACTTCGGCATGCCTTACTCGTGAAGAAGACATCGCATCTCGTTTGTCGAGGTCAGGAGATATGTGGCTTGGATTATCAACATGGATTACGAGAAGCACGCGTCTCATCCACGCACTCGCAAACGTCTCCTTCGTCGGACCGGACTTGAGACAGGAGGTCTCTTCGTTTAGAGACTCGATCGCAACTACGCTTCAAGAGGTAATACTATTACTTGTTTGTGGTTTAGACGAAACGATCTGAGAGGTAGGGTTACCCTTTCTTTTACAACATATTGGATGTCTATGGATCACAATCCATGTGCACACAAAATCAATGGTGATGACCATGATTTTGTTGCATAAATTTGCAAAAAACAAACAATAAATTTAAAATAAATTAAATATATTGCAAATAATTTACAACACATTAAATTTAATTCAAATAAATATCATGTGAGAGCAAGCCTCCATCCATTCATGGAGGGGACGACTACATTGAAACAAGGCTCAATGTGGTCATCCACCCTCCTTGTATGGTAGGTGGCTCTCTCATTATAATTTTATGACACCCCAAATCTCAACCAAATATTCCACATATGTAATAATTTTTGTTGCATAATTATTCACCAAAATAATTCTAAATTATTTTTCAATAATTTCAATCATGTCATCAATAATTATGAATCATATTCATACATCCAATATAAAGTGTAAATTGCATTTACATTAATTGTTCAATGTAAATCCAATTCACATTAACATTTAATTTGTAAATATTATTTACAATTAAATCTATACAACATATTATAAATCACATTTGTAATATTTATGATTATTATGAATAGTGACATCCACATTAATCATATCCTCATAGTCTGCGACCAAGGAAGGAACTTCAAAAGCTAAAAGCTTTCCAAAATTTTTAACCATGTTGTTTAAAACACACTTATACATGTCATGCAATGGGAGTCTGATAAATACTAGAGTTATCAGCTTAATTGACTATATTTATCTCTCTTACTAAAGTTAATCGCAGGATTCATTGGCTAATTAACATCAATTATTTAATTGTGTGTTGTATATAATTAACACTAATTATTATATATTATTATAACCATAATATGATGTAGTATTTTATGTATTCATTTATTATTAAAATTAAATAAAAATTAGAAAAAATGTACATAAATAAATTAACATTAAATAATATAAACATCTAAAATAAAAGCAAAAGAGAAATTAAAGAAAATGGTTTTACATGGTTTTTTAATAGTATATATTTTTAACTATGTATATGTGACCTTTGATATCTTTGACTTCTACAAGAAAGTTCTATATCTCATTGAGATCTACAACTTTCATGTTTACCGCGTTTTATAAGTTATCTTCTAATTAATTCTTTAGAATTAACATCGATTTTATAATTTCTTCAATTCTGATTGGGCCATGTGGCACTTTCAGATCGTACCACATGGCCTGCTCTTGTGTCGTCACCCGTCTCCATCTGAGCCATTTGATTTATTTTCATCAGTAGAATTTGGTCGTTCTTTGTCGATCCATTTTCAATCGTCTGATCTAATCTTATGATTAGATCGGAGTCATTCATCATCACCTCAAACCCAACCGTTTGATATGATGATCGGACAGTTGAGGTTCATCTTCAACCTCCAGCCAGTTATGTCCTTCACCAACCAACCCTTCTTCAACCTATTTCGCAACCTACTCGAATAAACTACAACCATCGAACCCTTTTGCTAACTTCCCTAACCCACACGGACACCCTAACTCCCTTCTAACCTAACTGCTATCGCAAGGGAAGCGATTGAAACTTCGGCCGAAACCACCGCCTACCTCCTCCATCTCATCTTCAAATACCCCACCATCGCTTCAAGCAATGACTATCCTCCCACTTCGAAAGTAGCCTCCCAATACTTTCTCCTCGGTTGTGACATAATCTAGAGAGAGAACGAGTGTGACGACGAAGACATTACTCCGGAGAGATCCAAGCGATTTTGTCCCTTGTGACAACGTCCAATAAGTGGTTGTTCAAGCTCTATGATAGACTAAGCATTGAACAGTGACCTGGGGCTTGATAAGCTCCATCCAAGGCCCGTATTCTTTATCTTCTCTTGCTCCCTTTTAAGTTTCAGGTAATCTTCCTATCTCTTCCTCTTTGTTTTTCATATTTTAATTTGACTCAAAATATCATCGATTCCTCAATATGATTTAATCTATATCATCAACTCATTCCATAGATCCACACGTGTATTCCAGTGCTTACTCTATGCTCTTTCATGAATGTATTCGCATCGATCCCTTCTTCCTCTTGTACAAAGTAAAGACCATATAGGGCTCGCATCCACTACCTTTGATTGAGCCCATTCCACTCCCTAAACCGTTTGTTTTGGATGGTTTTGTCTACTAACACCTGCAGGTGCACATTAGACCTTAAAGATTGGACATTGAGTTGAGGAATGTTCAAGCTGACCAGGTGACCTAGACAATCTCGGAGCTTCTTCATCGTGCCACTGACTTCGCCAAACACACAGTAACCTTCATAGACCTTCACTGATGATAATAGAGTACGGAGGAGGAGTCCGGCAGTCGTCAGAGCCTTGCCCCTTTTGCAGCTTTGTAAAGTGGAGAATACAACCTATAATTGTCGTTGGATCGCACCTAAATAGGCGTGATCTAACGGTCCATCAGGCCACATCAACGCACCGAGCCTGTAGATTTGGAACAGCCTATCCACTGCTGAAGTACTAGCAAATTGATACGTGGCCCAAGCCATAAGCCTCTCGCCCAATCCTGGACTGCATGCGCACCGTGCATGGGGGATTGGGTTAATTGCACTTCCACCCAGTCGGTTACCCATTATTGCAAAAATACCCCCGTTGGGGGGTGTTTCATAAATTTCAAAGATGTTTTTGAGTATTTATACTTTAGTCCCTCTAGAGACCTGTATGCAATTATTTATTCATGTTTTTTATCATGTTTATGCCTCTATTTTCAAACTTAAATAACTTGAGCAAGTGATCCAAAATGAAGCAATTTCAGTGGCCTTTTTGACCCTGTTTCATTATCTTTATTATGGTTTCATTTAATCACTAATTTGATGCTCATTGTTTGATTAATTAATTAGAGATATTATTGATACTATTTATCACATGAAATGAAACGACATTTCTGATTAAGTGCTCAATTGGACTTAGATCCAAATTATATAATTTCTTAAGTTTGAATAATCATTTTAGGGTATATTCGTGAGTTTATTTGCATATGTTTATGTTTTGTCATTTTATCATCACATCAGTATTTTCTATCATGTATTAATGTTGTGTTTGATTTGATCCAGGCGATTTATTGATCACTTAACCTAGATAATTAAACACCTAAATAATCGTATTATGACTCGTGTCCTTTTGTTCGACCCTAGACTTCTCAGGTTTTAAAGTCGAGAACCTTGTCACTGAGATTCTTCTCGGTTTTGTATGAGATGCTAAGTGCACGTGCTACAATGGATCGATTTTAATACATGCATTTAACGCTTCATCAGAGTCCTAGAACAACCGTAGATTATAAGGTTGACTACTCAATGTACTTCATGCCAAAAGCAAGAGACCCGCGTTGGAATCAAATAGACATATCATCTAAAGAAGACAATAATGTTCATACCAGTGATCTGTACAATATCTCTATGTTAACCTCAACAACAATTTGTCTTTGCCATTCCATTGATGTTATGTCCTTAGCAAACTCGATGATGAGGTATGACGTAGAGGGATTCTAAGCACACCCAATGCGCCATAAGGGAGAAATGCTATGATCTTCCTTTGAATTTATGTTCCGTAACCGTGGTGGGGACGCTCTGCTATCGAAGAAGACACCTTGAGGTTTGAATGTGTACGCAACTCTGGGTTGTTTTGAATTAAAGCACTGGTGATTCATTGATAGCGAGTCGTTTCTATTTCTCTTTTGTTAATGGGAGGAGGACGGTTGGGAAGGGAAGAGCACTTGTATGCTCAGTGTCATGTTAATCCTTTGCACATAAAGCATGCATGAAGGAATGAACGGAGCCGCTTTGTATGCTCTAAGCGGAGGTAGTTAAAACATGCATGGATATCCACATGTTTGCATGAAGGACAAGAAGGATATAACTTCTTTACCAATTGTTCATCCTGACCGAGATCATCCAAATCATGAATATTCGAAGAGACCATTTGTGAGGTTATCCTCAAAGAGATGTCAAGGGGTGGTGTCGTTTTGTGATGCAGAATATGATGTTGAGTAATTTGTTTGATATCCCCGGGAAAAAAACATCCATATTAGTTTTGTATTTTAGGGTTTAGGGTTTAGGTTCAACTATAGTATGCCCAAAGGATTTGAATTGTAATTGGTATTTCAACCATTTTCATCCTTGGTTTTCCCAGATGGCTTAAGATAATGGATTCAGTAAGATGGGCTAACTTTGTTTCAAGATAACTTTTGGGGCATTTCTCAAGAGAATACCACCCTTTCATAGTTATGTGGCATAACCACAAAAAAAGGCAGGAACTTATGTAATGTGTTGATGCGATGTGCTCTATTAGATAAGTTCTTACCACGACCTTACTTGAACATGATTTGTTCTATATGCTCGTACTACTGAAAGCCTTTAAGACAAAGATAAGTTCTGACCATAATGTAGTAGGCGAGGTTGCACGATCTGTGTTATGAGGAAGCCCTCATGACAACTATTAAATAGGGGTGGATGAGGGATGGGGTGTTTCTTGATACCACATGAAGACTTCAACAATGGCCTAGATTTCTTCATGCTCGCCTTCATATTTTCCTTTAATTTGATAAAATCATCATATTTCTTTGCACTTTTCAATCTCATAGGAGTGCTTGATTTTGGCACATTAGGAAAGGGTCGAATTTTATTCGACATGTGGGAAAAATGCTTCAGGGCATGCTATTTTTCATGTAGGACATGGCTTTAAGGATAGAAATGAAGAGGGAAAAGTCATTCTAGATTTTGTAACGGCGTATGATCTTCTCATAGCAAACAATCCTTTCAAGAAGTGTAAGATCATTTAATTACTTATAAGAATGGCCCAATTAGAATACATATAGATTACTTTACGTTGAAGATATGAGATTGGTTGTGCTGCAGAAATTGAAAAGTAATCCCATGAGAGAGTTTGACCACCCAACATTGTTTTTAGTCATGGATGCGTAAATAAAAGGGCTGGTAAAGAAAAGGAGGGTTTCCAAGATTAGTAGAACTAGATGGTGAAATCTTCAATTGAATCAATCATACTTCATGGAGAAGATTTTAGAAGAATTATCTTGGGATTGTAATGAAAATGCAAATGAGATGTTGGAGGCTGTAGCGTCTTGTATCCAAAGTGTAGCCAAAGAGATGCTAGGCGAGTCAAAGGAAGGATCTCTAGGACAAAGGGAGGTATGGTGGAGGAGAGGATGGGTGCAAGAGAAGCTCAAAAATAAAAGAGCATGCTTTAAAGCTATGTCCAAGGATAGAATAGATTAAACTATCACAAACTACAAAATAACGAAGAAGTAAGCCAAGAAGACTGTAAGAGAAGCTAAGTCACGAGCTTATGATGTTTTGTACAGAAATCATGACTCTAAGGAGGGATAGAAGGATGTATTTAGGTTAGATAAAGCAAGAGAAATAAAGATCAAAGATCTTTCACAAGTGATATGCATTAAGGATAAGGAAGGCCATGTGCTTGTTACTCTGAGGATATAGAGACTAAATGAAAATAATACTTGCATAAGTTTTTTTATTGGGGAAGGAAATAGAGAGATCAATCTTCGAGATCTACCTAGTAGTGAAAGTTACTTAAATCTTGCAAGTTATAGACGAATATAAAGGAATGAAGTAGAGGAGGCTTTGAAGGTTATGAGACCTAGTAAAGGTGTAGGACATGACGACATTCTTATAGAAGTTTGGAGAGTTTTATGTGAGCGTAGTTTGACTTGACTTACAAAATCATTCAATGTTATTTAGAAAAGCAAGAAAATGCCTGAAGATCGGAGGAGAAGCTTCGTGATGCCTCTTTATAAGAACAAAGGAGACATTCAAAATCATTCAAATTATAGACGTATCAAGCTGGTTATTCACATTATGAAAATTTAGCAATGTATAATGGAAAGAAGGTTGAGGCAAGTTTCCAAAGTACAAGAAAATCAATCCGGATTCTTGATATGTCGCTCAACTATCGAATCCATGCATCCACTTGTTGAGGAGAACAATGGAGATTTATAGAGCTTAAACGAAGAACCTCTGTATGCTTTTATTGAATTGGAGAAGGTTTATGATTCTGTCCTAGGGGAGATATTGTGGAGAGTTTTTGCGAAGAGATAAGTACATGTCTTATACATTAACATCATAAAAGATATGTATGATAGGACTTCATCTTGTGTAAGGATCCAGTGTGAGAAGACTGGCTATTTTGACATCAACATTGATTTGCAACAAGGTTCAACTTTGAGTCCATTCCTTTTTTGTTTGATTGTGGATGAGTAGACAAGTAACATTCATGATGAGATACCTTGGTGTATGTTATTTGCTGATGATATTGTGTTGATTGATGGGACTAGAGATGGAGTAAATGAGAAGCTTGATGTCTAGACACATGCATTGGAGACTAAAGGATTTCGTATAAGTAGGGCTAGGATTGAATATATGGAGTGTACTTTTGATGGAATCAATGGTGAATGAATCAAAATAAATATTGGTGATGATAACATTCTGAGGAGAGATTCTTTTAGATACTTGGGATCTATTTTGCAATATGAGGGGAAATTGATGGAGATGTTACTAATAGAATAAATGCAGGCTAGCTAAAGTTGAGTGAAGCATATATTGTTCTCTGTGACAAGAAAATTATTTTGAAAATCGAAGGAAAGTTTTACAAAGCAGCTATAATACCTACTATGCTTTATTGATCTGAATGTTGGCCCGTGAACCATAGATATGTGGAATGGTAGTGGCAAAAATGAAAATGCTAAGGTGGATGTATGGAGAAACACATTCACACACACACACACACATACACACACACGCGTAAAGATCTGATCCAGAATGATGCAATCAGAAGAAAAGTTGGTATAGCTCCGATCAAGGATAAGATGCAAGAACATCGCTTAAGATGGTTTGTTCATTTGAAAGGAGGTCAGCTGATGCACTGGCGAGGAGATGCGAGTTTTCAGATGTTGAGTCTGCTAATAGAGAGCGAGGAAGGCCCAAAATGTGTTGGAATGCGACTATACGAAGCGATCTTAGTTTTTTGGATCAATGCCCAAGAATAACCCAAGACAGATCTGAATTGAGGTAAAGAATCCATTTACCTGACCGTACTTAATGTGGGAAAAGGCTTTCTTGTTGTTGAGGGATGGATAAAATTTTAGGTCGTTATGAGGGCCCCAACAGGAATGATCATTGGCCTTATTTAAATTGCAGACTAATTCTACAGCCGAGGTTTGTCTCCACTTTTGAGATTGGAGTAATGGGAATGTTGAAATTAGGAAGGGGTTAATACTCCCCCACGTTAGGGAGGACATTTGAGTATAACCCTATCAGATGGATAACTTGTTCTTCCTCAAAGGGTTAGAGATACTGCTTAACAAGTGATAATTACTGGGAGCATTTTCGTTGGTCTTGCAAATTTTCATTTCTTGACATGTTATTTATCCCCATGAGCAGCAACCTTGTGATGATAGGAAGGCCCGAGTGGTCGAGAGGGGTTTGGCTCAAGTACTTTGAAGCAGATCCCTTCATTAGGGTTTCTTCATCAAACAATCTTGTCGATTTCTTGATTACTATATGCTTTCGGTAACCCATGCCCTCCATATTTTATTACGAACAAGCCACGGCTCTAGAGAACGATGGAAGAATTAGAAGATGAAGAAGTTTAGGGTGGGATAGCAAGAAGGTGTGAGAAATGAGGTAGGGAGACTAGGGACGTTCCTGAGGGCTGGTGGAGGACTACCTAGAGTTGACAGAGACAATGATGAACCCTATTGCCATTGCCCACACCATCGCCTTCACGATCGCTTCAAAGTCATTGATGCTTCAGCTCTTCCATCTCTGCTCCTCCTTTTTCAGCACTTTAATTCTTTATTAGAAAATAAAATATCACCTTATATATTATGCATAAATCCTTTTTCGAACAAAAACTCCTTTCTATTTTATTAAAAATTATTTAAAAATCTCAAAATAAAAGAGACTTGAAAATCAAAACTTAAAATAAAAAAGTAAAAGTATACAATCAATAAAAAATGTAAAACTTATATCTATATATATATAGTATACATAAGCAAACATAAAATACTAAAAACACCTCAAAAATACAAAATCAAAGATAATATCGCATGTAACCTTAAAATATACAAAAAAAACATATAGAAATCCCTATTGCTAAGTGATCCATATATCTTCCCTAATTGAAATCTCGTCTCAAACAATGGAACTTATACATTGATAGAAAATATACTTATAAATCAAATCTTTCGTTAGAAAATCCTTGTCAGTTACAACAACAAAGCATTGAAATCAACCGTTAAAAAATATCTTTTATATGACGAACATTAGCGGAATAAGCATGTTAGATGGCGTTTATAAATGTTAGTCTTGGTCCCTTCAAATGCGATCTTTTGATAAAGCGACGTTACTTAATGTCGATCATCAAATGTCATCCAAGCCTCGTCGTTCATGGATAATTAGACAGAAAAAAGGTAAATGTCGAGCTAACCCTCTTTTCAAGGCTGGCATTCGAATAAGAACTGCAAACATGCCCGTTTGTTACACCGTTAAGCTTTTAACCAATGTTGAAACATCGAGTTAGGGTAATCAAGAGCGACTTACAAACATCGCGTAAGAGAGTACTCTTATTGTTATTGAAGAACCAAACTATAGATCGCATCGATTTAAATGTTACTAATACCGTCAATGTTGTCAATACCATCAAGAACAATGTCTGAACATTGCTAACACCTGCCTTCTCATTGGAGTATAATACATCTATATCGCATGCAAATTCAATTAGAATTTGTACATAAAAGCTCATGATAATAAAAAACAAGCTTATCTTTTTATAAAAAATAAATTCACAAAGTAGATAAAATATGAAGGCCTCATTGCTGCGTAAAAAAAAAGGAACGATACTACGGTGGAGATTGACCTCCAGGCTTCTTCCTTATCTTTGAAGAACATCCACTATCTTCGACCCCGGCATGCACATCCTCCCTCCAACAACGGACAACACCTCCTGAGATTTTTTGATCTCCCCGTCACACTTGCTACCATAGTATTTCAAGGTTCGATGCATCTATTCAACTTTTACCCTTCGGCCTTCACGATCTCGCTGCAATCAATGTCGCGCTACCACATGTTTCATGTTGAAGAATGGTTTTGGTAGACTTTGTTTAGTCCCACATCTTGGAGTAGTGGCTTTAGCCACACTTGTGGGGCTATATAAAGAGGCACACATCCATTGACACCTTTGAGAAAGATTAATAGAAAATCAGCTTTTGGTGGCGGTTCTACCGTGGTTGCATCCCGCTCCTTAGGGAGTAGGGTTCCACGTAAAATCAAAGTCTTCATTTTATCTTGTTCTTTCTTTGATTCGCTTCCGCATTTCATATTTCAACATTCCAAAGAGCTCTTCATTCGATTAGATCATGAAGGCCGACTACTATATATCTTGGTCATGCCCAAAGTTTGATAAGAGGAGTGTTTTTGCGCATTCAGGTCATGTGCCAATCCATCGCACATCATATCTCCTATCCTCATCTTTGCTAGAATCGCTACAAATGAATCTCAACAATGAAACTCCAGTTCTTCCTCTTGTACCTCACTTTTATATTGCTCAAGTCATTGGGGTATTTTTATTGTAGAACTCATTTGATGCTGATTACTTTTACTGTTCCAAGACTTTCTTTTCTCCACTGCTTTTTATTTACATATTCATAATTAACTTATATCATATTGCTTGTTCCTCTTTCACGCATTATTATTTATGTTCATTTATCGCTTGATCTACTCCTCCTCCACATTTGCACCACGACCTGATCTTTACCGTCGTAGTCACGATCATCGTCCTTAGGATCCCGGAATGCTTTCGTCGAAGAAAAGAGTGGAGGAGAGCAAGAGAATGAATGAGTTTGCAAGAAGAACCCTAGTCCTCGTTAAGAACTTGGCAGAGGACATGGCCTCACACAATCCTTGCTATAACGTCCTTTGTATTTGAGCAAATTCTAGCTGCGAATCAAGCATTGTATACTACATGTATTCATGTAAGAATGTATTCAGTGTAGATGGCGGAGGGCTATTCAACTGCTTGTTGGTGATTGCTAGGGAGGAAGACGAAATGTTGCGTCCGCCTCTAATGACGTCTTGCCATTTATGTCAACGTAGATCTTATTAGATGACGGCCCTATGAGGGAGTCGAAGATTACCGGTGCGCATCTCGAAGGTGATCGAGCGGCCAACTGCATTACAGATCTGCTCACCTTATTAACTTGCATGGGAAAATAGATGTGATTTCTGTGTAAAAGCGCCCCTGGGTCCTCACTCACAAAAGGCATGGCTTTTGTTTGCCATATGGACGTGTGTATCCCCTTCCTTTTTCTGTGCACGAGCACGGGCAGCAGCTGTATCTCAAAAGATAAGCAGCAATCAATATGCATCCCCCGTGCCTGCCATTTTTCTAATTTTAAAGCCCCTACTCTACTCTCATAAGGTCATCATAAAAGCCTATTATGATGATTCCTTTCTCCTTCCTTTCTTCCAGGTCACGCAACCATTGGCCGGCAGGGGATTCATTTATTTGATGGTCTCCATTATACCTTCATGCGGGTTGGAAAATCCTCATCATACATGACATCCACTCCTGCCTCTCAGTTCATCAAAGTCTATAGACTGCAGAGTTTTTTTCTCGATACTATATGGTGCATCTATCTTTGTGGAGTTACACATTCTTAATGCCACATGAGATGGCATGGACAACCTCGTTAGATTCTTGAAAACATGTTTTTTTAGCCCTCCATTATGTAACCTCTTCATCCCCACCACCCCCCCCCCCCCTCCATGTTTTCTAATTGGTAAGTAAACTTTCTTGTCCGAAAACAAGTTTCCTTCTATCCTTAGCTTTACGACTGATTGACAACCACAACAGATATGATAGGAAGAGTAATGAAAATTCTATGAGGTTGAGGCTATCTAACCAAGGTCATTGTATCATGCAAGATCCTTGTAGAGACCGCTCACGTGGAGGCTGTGATGTTGCTTGTCCAATGCAGGTTGTACCCTTGTCATGGGCGTTAAACAACAACAAAAACAAGTGCAGCCCTCAACTTTCTCACCGTGATACGCCAAATATAGTCTCTTATAAAACTCTCAAAGTGTTAGATTGGGCTATAGTAGTGTGGCATTATTGTTTGGCATCTTAGATTTCCGCATTTTGGTGATTTGTTAACAGGTCCAATTCGATCCAAGTCCAAAATATTGTCATGGCTAGTCATCCTTATAACTGCTCGAGCCTAGGTATGTGATGTCATAAATAATATCAACGCAATGGACATGGCTACTCGAGAGGTGAAGACACCCCTATAAAGATAGGAGGAAAAGATTACCCCAGATCGTGCAAATGCCACTATTAAATCCCCAGTATTGCTGAGAATAAGATATTAGCATTATCGCGACAATGACATGCTATAAGTGTGGGAGTCTGTAGAACTGCAAACATATTTCCGCATCTCCAACTCTCATGATGTGGAAGTTAGTTATAATAGAAATGGAATTTACTTGAAAACTTGAGCTTAAGATTTTTAGCGGTTGCTAATGGGATCACTTGGATTTGAGTCCAAAAAGTTGCTGGGGACGGTGCAAGAGAGAGTGCGATGGAAACAGTGTAGCAGCGTCTGTCTGTTGCTCAGGGCCATCAGGGGGGAGCATGACAGTGGTTGGGTGGAGGTTCATCATCGCCAGCGTGGGAGGTTTGGGGGTGGAAGTGGAACGTCCAGGTCGTCGCAAGGCCATGTCCTTTTGGGAGAGGATGCCTCCGCTGTGGAGCGCTCGACCACTGGGCAAGCGAGTGTTGGGAGCTGGTTCGATGCTTCAAGCACCGAGTCTTTGCACACCAGAGCAGCACTTGTAGGGTTGGGAATCACAACTGAATATAATATGTGATATTCAATAATGATCTCTAGTCTGAGAAAGAGATGATAATCTTTCTCTAAAGACTAATTTCCGGTCGACTTCTTGTTGCAAGTCCTCTATAGAGGAGTATAGATTCAGAGGTGTTAAAATAATCAAGTCAAAGAGTTGACTTCATGAGGTCCAGATAAACTAATACACGAATCATAACCGTCATGATCAGCTATATGCTTGAGTGCGCACATTAGACAAACCATTAGGTTGAAGGCCCAACCAAGGTCCATATGCTGAGGAGTTGATGTGCATATGAAGACATATAAGAAGTATGATCTCTCAAAGAAATCATACAGGTTCATAGTTGATGAACCGGGAGACAGAGCTCACTCATGAGATAATTTGAGGTCATAATGAATCCCATGCATGGTCATCTTATTTGTAAAATAGGACATGAATTTGAGATATTAATGTATACTTTTGAAAAGTATATGATTAATATTGGCGTTCAATTATAGAATGAGAAATATAATGATGTATTTTGAAGGAGATAATAAAACTAGGGTTTGAATTTCAGATATATCAAAGCCCTTCCAGTATGGAGGATAAATGTATTGAGAATACTCAGGGTAAAATCTATCGTAATAGATCATCTACCTTGAGACTTCCATTATGAGGGAATGATGAAACCAAGTGGATTTTAGTGGATCCACTTCTTAGCTTAATGATTTTAGAATTTATTAGATTAAATATCATCTTATTTGAATCCAATGTCCAATGTCCAACTCCAAATTTCAATATCCTAATGTTAGAAAATGAAATGGTGATGGAAATGAAAATAAACACACTTATTGATCTCATTTCTAAACACCTAATGGTTTTGAATTTGATTAGAAATGGTCAAGGAAATTAGGTTCAGCTACTTGATGCATTCTCCAGCTCATGGGGAGTGTGATCTGTTTCATTGAGCTCACTTAGAGTGAGAATCTGTTCAGCACGAGCTCAACACGTATAAGTGATGTATTTTCATTAAAAGTGATATAAACCTTAAAATGAGAAAGTTATCTAAATTTCAAGTCACTATACATGGATAGTAAGATCTCCCTGACATTAATTAGATTAGGACTCGTACCATGTGATGTCAATATTGAGACAATAATTGTTATCATCATATTCAATTTTCTTTAATGGTATTTTTGTGAGAATGATTTACAAAATAATTATTCATAATAATTAATATTTTTATGAATATGATTCATATAATTGTTTCAAGGCACATGTGCGAATATGATTCACATTCGATTTTATATGTACATTACATTTACATTTTTGTTTGGATTTTTGAATGAGATTAATAAGCTAAGAAGGGTTTTCATAAAATTAACAATTATGATAATTACATTATCACGAGAATAAATAAGAAATAAACTCATCAACTACCTTTTAGGGCAAGGTGGAGTTCCATGCTTATAGAAGCAGAGACATCCACCGTGCTCCTAATTGGTGGATTAATTGATTGATTGCTCTATTTGTTGCTTGATTTAGTAAGAAATTAAAAGAGAAAATTTCAAGTTATATTTCTTGTTTGATAAGGACTAAATTATAGTTATTTATCAATAATCCAAGGGTTACCTTGGTGGATGTCTACCTCGAGGAGAAGGCTCCTTATTGACGTCCACCTTGACTATAAAAGAGAGGGAAATGCCTCTCTTTCAAAGCGTGATTAATCCTCCAAAATTTATTATCTTGACTTGAGAATTAAAGAAGAGAAGAGTCTTGAAAATTCACTTCTTATATATGTCTACTCTTCAAGTTCCTACACATCTAGCATATCAAGCCTCTCTTCTCTCCATTGGCATGGCCTTGTGGAGAGAAGATCGTCTCCTTCTCCGTACTCCTTGTACATGAAGAAGGATTAACTTTGTGCGATAAAATCATTATCTTGATCATCTTTGCATGGAAAAGTTCAAAAATTTGACATCAAAATTCATGGGAATCTATGTGACTCATCATCATGCCATGAAATAGAAAAGCACATATTGAATTTGATTCGAGAGGTTTCTTACATTAGAAATTCATGCTTCAAGAGGTATCCTATACCTCATATAATGTTAATTAGAATGACCATATTATACAAATTATTTCCCTAAATTAATGGTTTCATAAAGTACAAAATTGTTGTATTGAAATACATGTTCATACAATGATCATACAATTTTTTTTGCAAATTGTTTGCTATTTTTTTCCACATCTAAGTATTGTGATGTTTTAAAATTCCTTCAGTTGGTATCAGAGAAATGGTTTATAGGATTTGTATTTCATCCAAGTTCAATGAAGAATCAACTAGATTGTCTCGATCATCGGGTATATTATCTTGCGATAATTTTCACGATTCGAATGATTCAATGACTTTCAAAGTTTCTTCAGTTCTTACATATTTTGAACGTAATTTTTGGAATATATATGAGATATATAAAGTATAAAATTATTCTGAAAATATACATCAATGTTGATAGTGTTCGGGAGAAGATTCAGATGTTGAAAGCGATTGCAGACTCCGATTTTGACAGAGATTGTAGCTAAAAAATATTGAATTTTTTGATATAGTTCTTAAGTATTATAATATGGTAAATTACTAATCAATAAGTCATCAATCAAGTTTCCAATCAATGGAAAAAACTACCTCAAGAAATTGGATTTCTCCATAGGTAGAATTGGAAGTGGACTTGATTGTTTTATTAACTTGTTGCTCTTATTTTGGGACTCAAAATAGATGAAAATATATTTGATATCTTAACATCAGGAGTTAGATCTAATATTTTTTGAACTAGTTGGGGTCATAATGAATTTTAAATTCCAGTTATATACTGATTTCTAATTTGAAGTGTGATTGTTGCGACTTTTATATTCAAACATGGAATCATTGTTTTTTTAATTTGGATATATGCAATAAATTATGAAATATTTTTATTTAATGTTTCCTTTTATGTTTATGCATTTAGAAGTTTGGAATACTATTATAAATTGTGAAGTCGATTAGATCAATTTCATAAAATGCATAGATTGTTGCAATAGACATTATGCAAATTAAAAAGAATTTTAAATTCTTAAAACTCTAAGTATTATTATATAGTATCCTACACAATCAAAATATCATTTAAATCCCCTTAGTACAATATGTATTAATTGTGTTATCTCAAATTGGAATGGCGAAGGTGTCTAGGTCTAGATATGCTAATGGGCACTTAATTGGCACACTACGCAACATTAGTAGCGGAAGCACTCCCCATTAGCATAAGTCCACATGACTTGGATGAATCTGTTTCAAGAAAGGGTAGCGTGAGAATTCATGGTGTACTTTAATAACTAAATATGGAATAATAAATTATACTAAGTGAGGGTGTATTATATATGATAACATCAACTGCATACACACTGAATTGCTTGGATTGATTAATTTTCATTGTTTTAATTGGATTAAAGATAAGATAATAATCAAGTATCCTAGCTTCATCCTTTATCAATATTAATCAAGAAAATATGATTAGAAATGATTAACCATTTAATTTAAACAAAATGTAAAATATGATTAGAATTGATTAACCATTTAATTTAAACAAAATGTGGACTATGTCATATGATGACATCCGTGGTCTTCCATCATTGCGAAGAACTATATCTCCACGGGTTGTATTTTTGGAGATGCTCATGTGTAGTCATTACTCTCGAATAGAAATTCACATGGATCAAATTCTTCATTTCTCAAAAGAGATGGATCGTATATGTTGTCAATACCATCAAGAACAACGTCTGAACATTGCTAACACCTGCCTTGTCATTGGAGTATAATACATCTATATCTCATTGGAGTATAATACATCTATATCGCATGCAAATTCAATTAGAATTTGTACATAAAAGCTCTTGATAATAAAAAACAAGCTTATCTTTTTATAAAAAATAAATTCACAAAGTAGATAAAATATGAAGGCCTCATTGCTGCGTAAAAAAAAGGAAGGATACTATGGTGGAGATTGACCTCCAGGCTTCTTCCTTATCTTTGAAGAACATCCACTATCTTCGACCCCGGCATGCACATCCTCCCTCCAACAACGGACAACACCTCCTGAGATTTTTTGATCTCCCCGTCACGCTTGCTACCATAGTATTTCAAGGTTCGATGCATCTATTCAACTTTTACCCTTCGGCCTTCACGATCTCGCTGCAATCAATGTCGCGCTACCACATGTTTCATGTTGAAGAATGGTCTTGGTAGACTTTGTTTAGTCCCACATCTTGGAGTAGTGGCTTTAGCCACACTTGTGGGGCTATATAAAGAGGCACACATCCATTGTCACCTTTGAGAAAGATTAATAGAAAATCAGCTTTTGGTGGCGGTTCTTCCGTGGTTGCATCCCGCTCCTTAGGGAGTAGGGTTCCACGTAAAATCAAAGTCTTCATTTTATCTTGTTCTTTCTTTGATTCGCTTCCGCATTTCATATTTCAACATTCCAAAGAGCTCTTCATTCGATTAGATCATGAAGGCCGACTACTATATATCTTGATCATGCCCAAAGTTTGATAAGAGGAGTGTTTTTGCGCATTCAGGTCATGTGCCGATCCATCGCACATCATATCTCCTATCCTCATCTTTGCTAGAATCGCTACAAATGAATCTCAACAATGAAACTCCAGTTCTTCCTCTTGTACCTCACTTTTATATTGCTCAAGTCATTGGGGTATTTTTATTGTAGAACTCATTTGATGCTGATTACTTTTACTGTTCCAAGACTTTCTTTTCTCCACTGCTTTTTATTTACATATTCATAATTAACTTATATCATATTGCTTGTTCCTCTTTCACGCATTATTATTTATGTTCATTTATCGCTTGATCTACTCCTCCTCCACATTTGCACCACGACCTGATCTTTACCGTCGTAGTCACGATCATCGTCCTTAGGATCCCGGAATGCTTTCGTCGAAGAAAAGAGTGGAGGAGAGCAAGAGAATGAATGAGTTTGCAAGAAGAACCCTAGTCCTCGTTAAGAACTTGGCAGAGGACATGGCCTCACACAATCCTTGCTATAACGTCCTTTGTATTTGAGCAAATTCTAGCTGCGAATCAAGCATTGTATACTACATGTATTCATGTAAGAATGTATTCAGTGTAGATGGCGGAGGGCTATTCAACTGCTTGTTGGTGATTGCTAGGGAGGAAGACGAAATGTTGCGTCCGCCTCTAATGACGTCTTGCCATTTATGTCAACGTAGATCTTATTAGATGACGGCCCTATGAGGGAGTCGAAGATTACCGGTGCGCATCTCGAAGGTGATCGAGCGGCCAACTGCATTACAGATCTGCTCACCTTATTAACTTGCATGGGAAAATAGATGTGATTTCTGTGTAAAAGCGCCCCTGGGTCCTCACTCACAAAAGGCATGGCTTTTGTTTGCCATATGGACGTGTGTATCCCCTTCCTTTTTCTGTGCACGAGCACGGGCAGCAGCTGTATCTCAAAAGATAAGCAGCAATCAATATGCATCCCCCGTGCCTGCCATTTTTCTAATTTTAAAGCCCCTACTCTACTCTCATAAGGTCATCATAAAAGCCTATTATGATGATTCCTTTCTCCTTCCTTTCTTCCAGGTCACGCAACCATTGGCCGGCAGGGGATTCATTTATTTGATGGTCTCCATTATACCTTCATGCGGGTTGGAAAATCCTCATCATACATGACATCCACTCCTGCCTCTCAGTTCATCAAAGTCTATAGACTGCAGAGTTTTTTTCTCGATACTATATGGTGCATCTATCTTTGTGGAGTTACACATTCTTAATGCCACATGAGATGGCATGGACAACCTCGTTAGATTCTTGAAAACATGTTTTTTTAGCCCTCCATTATGTAACCTCTTCATCCCCACCACCCCCCCCCCCCTCCATGTTTTCTAATTGGTAAGTAAACTTTCTTGTCCGAAAACAAGTTTCCTTCTATCCTTAGCTTTACGACTGATTGACAACCACAACAGATATGATAGGAAGAGTAATGAAAATTCTATGAGGTTGAGGCTATCTAACCAAGGTCATTGTATCATGCAAGATCCTTGTAGAGACCGCTCACGTGGAGGCTGTGATGTTGCTTGTCCAATGCAGGTTGTACCCTTGTCATGGGCGTTAAACAACAACAAAAACAAGTGCAGCCCTCAACTTTCTCACCGTGATACGCCAAATATAGTCTCTTATAAAACTCTCAAAGTGTTAGATTGGGCTATAGTAGTGTGGCATTATTGTTTGGCATCTTAGATTTCCGCATTTTGGTGATTTGTTAACAGGTCCAATTCGATCCAAGTCCAAAATATTGTCATGGCTAGTCATCCTTATAACTGCTCGAGCCTAGGTATGTGATGTCATAAATAATATCAACGCAATGGACATGGCTACTCGAGAGGTGAAGACACCCCTATAAAGATAGGAGGAAAAGATTACCCCAGATCGTGCAAATGCCACTATTAAATCCCCAGTATTGCTGAGAATAAGATATTAGCATTATCGCGACAATGACATGCTATAAGTGTGGGAGTCTGTAGAACTGCAAACATATTTCCGCATCTCCAACTCTCATGATGTGGAAGTTAGTTATAATAGAAATGGAATTTACTTGAAAACTTGAGCTTAAGATTTTTAGCGGTTGCTAATGGGATCACTTGGATTTGAGTCCAAAAAGTTGCTGGGGACGGTGCAAGAGAGAGTGCGATGGAAACAGTGTAGCAGCGTCTGTCTGTTGCTCAGGGCCATCAGGGGGGAGCATGACAGTGGTTGGGTGGAGGTTCATCATCGCCAGCGTGGGAGGTTTGGGGGTGGAAGTGGAACGTCCAGGTCGTCGCAAGGCCATGTCCTTTTGGGAGAGGATGCCTCCGCTGTGGAGCGCTCGACCACTGGGCAAGCGAGTGTTGGGAGCTGGTTCGATGCTTCAAGCACCGAGTCTTTGCACACCAGAGCAGCACTTGTAGGGTTGGGAATCACAACTGAATATAATATGTGATATTCAATAATGATCTCTAGTCTGAGAAAGAGATGATAATCTTTCTCTAAAGACTAATTTCCGGTCGACTTCTTGTTGCAAGTCCTCTATAGAGGAGTATAGATTCAGAGGTGTCAAAATAATCAAGTCAAAGAGTTGACTTCATGAGGTCCAGATAAACTAATACACGAATCATAACCGTCATGATCAGCTATATGCTTGAGTGCGCACATTAGACAAACCATTAGGTTGAAGGCCCAACCAAGGTCCATATGCTGAGGAGTTGATGTGCATATGAAGACATATAAGAAGTATGATCTCTCAAAGAAATCATACAGGTTCATAGTTGATGAACCGGGAGACAGAGCTCACTCATGAGATAATTTGAGGTCATAATGAATCCCATGCATGGTCATCTTATTTGTAAAATAGGACATGAATTTGAGATATTAATGTATACTTTTGAAAAGTATATGATTAATATTGGCGTTCAATTATAGAATGAGAAATATAATGATGTATTTTGAAGGAGATAATAAAACTAGGGTTTGAATTTCAGATATATCAAAGCCCTTCCAGTATGGAGGATAAATGTATTGAGAATACTCAGGGTAAAATCTATCGTAATAGATCATCTACCTTGAGACTTCCATTATGAGGGAATGATGAAACCAAGTGGATTTTAGTGGATCCACTTCTTAGCTTAATGATTTTAGAATTTATTAGATTAAATATCATCTTATTTGAATCCAATGTCCAATGTCCAACTCCAAATTTCAATATCCTAATGTTAGAAAATGAAATGGTGATGGAAATGAAAATAAACACACTTATTGATCTCATTTCTAAACACCTAATGGTTTTGAATTTGATTAGAAATGGTCAAGGAAATTAGGTTCAGCTACTTGATGCATTCTCCAGCTCATGGGGAGTGTGATCTGTTTCATTGAGCTCACTTAGAGTGAGAATCTGTTCAGCACGAGCTCAACACGTATAAGTGATGTATTTTCATTAAAAGTGATATAAACCTTAAAATGAGAAAGTTATCTAAATTTCAAGTCACTATACATGGATAGTAAGATCTCCCTGACATTAATTAGATTAGGACTCGTACCATGTGATGTCAATATTGAGACAATAATTGTTATCATCATATTCAATTTTCTTTAATGGTATTTTTGTGAGAATGATTTACAAAATAATTATTCATAATAATTAATATTTTTATGAATATGATTCATATAATTGTTTCAAGGCACATGTGCGAATATGATTCACATTCGATTTTATATGTACATTACATTTACATTTTTGTTTGGATTTTTGAATGAGATTAATAAGCTAAGAAGGGTTTTCATAAAATTAACAATTATGATAATTACATTATCACGAGAATAAATAAGAAATAAACTCATCAACTACCTTTTAGGGCAAGGTGGAGTTCCATGCTTATAGAAGCAGAGACATCCACCGTGCTCCTAATTGGTGGATTAATTGATTGATTGCTCTATTTGTTGCTTGATTTAATAAGAAATTAAAAGAGAAAATTTCAAGTTATATTTCTTGTTTGATAAGGACTAAATTATAGTTATTTATCAATAATCCAAGGGTTACCTTGGTGGATGTCTACCTCGAGGAGAAGGCTCCTTATTGACGTCCACCTTGACTATAAAAGAGAGGGAAATGCCTCTCTTTCAAAGCGTGATTAATCCTCCAAAATTTATTATCTTGACTTGAGAATTAAAGAAGAGAAGAGTCTTGAAAATTCACTTCTTATATATGTCTACTCTTCAAGTTCCTACACATCTAGCATATCAAGCCTCTCTTCTCTCCATTGGCATGGCCTTGTGGAGGAGAAGATCGTCTCCTTCTCCGTACTCCTTGTACATGAAGAAGGATTAACTTTGTGCGATAAAATCATTATCTTGATCATCTTTGCATGGAAAAGTTCAAAAATTTGACATCAAAATTCATGGGAATCTATGTGACTCATCATCATGCCATGAAATAGAAAAGCACATATTGAATTTGATTCGAGAGGTTTCTTACATTAGAAATTCATGCTTCAAGAGGTATCCTATACCTCATATAATGTTAATTAGAATGACCATATTATACAAATTATTTCCCTAAATTAATGGTTTCATAAAGTACAAAATTGTTGTATTGAAATACATGTTCATACAATGATCATACAATTTTTTTTGCAAATTGTTTGCTATTTTTTTCCACATCTAAGTATTGTGATGTTTTAAAATTCCTTCAGTTGGTATCAGAGAAATGGTTTATAGGATTTGTATTTCATCCAAGTTCAATGAAGAATCAACTAGATTGTCTCGATCATCGGGTATATTATCTTGCGATAATTTTCATGATTCGAATGATTCAATGACTTTCAAAGTTTCTTCAGTTCTTACATATTTTGAACGTAATTTTTGGAATATATATGAGATATATAAAGTATAAAATTATTCTGAAAATATACATCAATGTTGATAGTGTTCGGGAGAAGATTCAGATGTTGAAAGCGATTGCAAACTCCGATTTTGACAGAGATTGTAGCTAAAAAATATTGAATTTTTTGATATAGTTCTTAAGTATTATAATATGGTAAATTACTAATCAATAAGTCATCAATCAAGTTTCCAATCAATGGAAAAAACTACCTCGAGAAATTGGATTTCTCCATAGGTAGAATTGGAAGTGGACTTGATTGTTTTATTAACTTGTTGCTCTTATTTTGGGACTCAAAATAGATGAAAATATATTTGATATCTTAACATCAGGAGTTAGATCTAATATTTTTTGAACTAGTTGGGGTCATAATGAATTTTAAATTCCAGTTATATACTGATTTCTAATTTGAAGTGTGATTGTTGCGACTTTTATATTCAAACATGGAATCATTGTTTTTTTAATTTGGATATATGCAATAAATTATGAAATATTTTTATTTAATGTTTCCTTTTATGTTTATGCATTTAGAAGTTTGGAATACTATTATAAATTGTGAAGTCGATTAGATCAATTTCATAAAATGCATAGATTGTTGCAATAGACATTATGCAAATTAAAAAGAATTTTAAATTCTTAAAACTCTAAGTATTATTATATAGTATCCTACACAATCAAAATATCATTTAAATCCCCTTAGTACAATATGTATTAATTGTGTTATCTCAAATTGGAATGGCGAAGGTGTCTAGGTCTAGATATGCTAATGGGCACTTAATTGGCACACTACGCAACATTAGTAGCGGAAGCACTCCCCATTAGCATAAGTCCACATGACTTGGATGAATCTGTTTCAAGAAAGGGTAGCGTGAGAATTCATGGTGTACTTTAATAACTAAATATGGAATAATAAATTATACTAAGTGAGGGTGTATTATATATGATAACATCAACTGCATACACACTGAATTGCTTGGATTGATTAATTTTCATTGTTTTAATTGGATTAAAGATAAGATAATAATCAAGTATCCTAGCTTCATCCTTTATCAATATTAATCAAGAAAATATGATTAGAAATGATTAACCATTTAATTTAAACAAAATGTAAAATATGATTAGAATTGATTAACCATTTAATTTAAACAAAATGTGGACTATGTCATATGATGACATCCGTGGTCTTCCATCATTGCGAAGAACTATATCTCCACGGGTTGTATTTTTGGAGATGCTCATGTGTAGTCATTACTCTCGAATAGAAATTCACATGGATCAAATTCTTCATTTCTCAAAAGAGATGGATCGTATATGTTGTCAATACCATCAAGAACAACGTCTGAACATTGCTAACACCTGCCTTGTCATTGGAGTATAATACATCTATATCTCATTGGAGTATAATACATCTATATCACATGCAAATTCAATTAGAATTTGTACATAAAAGCTCTTGATAATAAAAAACAAGCTTATCTTTTTATAAAAAATAAATTCACAAAGTAGATAAAATATGAAGGCCTCATTGCTGCATAAAAAAAGGAAGGATACTATGGTGGAGATTGACCTCCAGGCTTCTTCCTTATCTTTGAAGAACATCCACTATCTTCGACCCCGGCATGCACATCCTCCCTCCAACAACGGACAACACCTCCTGAGATTTTTTGATCTCCCCGTCACGCTTGCTACCATAGTATTTCAAGGTTCGATGCATCTATTCAACTTTTACCCTTCGGCCTTCACGATCTCGCTGCAATCAATGTCGCGCTACCACATGTTTCATGTTGAAGAATGGTCTTGGTAGACTTTGTTTAGTCCCACATCTTGGAGTAGTGGCTTTAGCCACACTTGTGGGGCTATATAAAGAGGCACACATCCATTGTCACCTTTGAGAAAGATTAATAGAAAATCAGCTTTTGGTGGCGGTTCTTCCGTGGTTGCATCCCGCTCCTTAGGGAGTAGGGTTCCACGTAAAATCAAAGTCTTCATTTTATCTTGTTCTTTCTTTGATTCGCTTCCGCATTTCATATTTCAACATTCCAAAGAGCTCTTCATTCGATTAGATCATGAAGGCCGACTACTATATATCTTGATCATGCCCAAAGTTTGATAAGAGGAGTGTTTTTGCGCATTCAGGTCATGTGCCGATCCATCGCACATCATATCTCCTATCCTCATCTTTGCTAGAATCGCTACAAATGAATCTCAACAATGAAACTCCAGTTCTTCCTCTTGTACCTCACTTTTATATTGCTCAAGTCATTGGGGTATTTTTATTGTAGAACTCATTTGATGCTGATTACTTTTACTGTTCCAAGACTTTCTTTTCTCCACTGCTTTTTATTTACATATTCATAATTAACTTATATCATATTGCTTGTTCCTCTTTCACGCATTATTATTTATGTTCATTTATCGCTTGATCTACTCCTCCTCCACATTTGCACCACGACCTGATCTTTACCGTCGTAGTCACGATCATCGTCCTTAGGATCCCGGAATGCTTTCGTCGAAGAAAAGAGTGGAGGAGAGCAAGAGAATGAATGAGTTTGCAAGAAGAACCCTAGTCCTCGTTAAGAACTTGGCAGAGGACATGGCCTCACACAATCCTTGCTATAACGTCCTTTGTATTTGAGCAAATTCTAGCTGCGAATCAAGCATTGTATACTACATGTATTCATGTAAGAATGTATTCAGTGTAGATGGCGGAGGGCTATTCAACTGCTTGTTGGTGATTGCTAGGGAGGAAGACGAAATGTAACGTCCCGGGCTTAGGTCCCCGGTCCGTTATCGAGGAAAACTGGCCCTGACAACTTATTGGGTTCGAACCCAATTGGATCCGTTGACAACCACCCAAAATGCTTAAGCCCAAGTTGTCAAGTAGTAATCCTCATCACTTATATACCACACCCACACTTCGTGAGTTATCCATGTGGTACTATGTTTTGGGGTTGGGTTGTTACAACCTCCCCCACATATTCGCAACGTCCTCGTTGCGACATGGCCCATCACTTATTCCCAGTGATAGTGGCGGCTGCACGCTCCGGGTAGCCATTTCCTCCAACCTCTTTGTAGGGGCGGCTCCACCTCTCGGGTAGCCCTTTCCACTATCAGAGGGAAATTTGGCTCTGATACCATTTGTAACGTCCCGGGCTTAGGTCCCCGGTCCGTTATCGAGGAAAACTGGCCCTGACAACTTATTGGGTTCGAATCCAATTGGATCCGTTGACAACCACCCAAAATGCTTAAGCCCAAGTTGTCAAGTAGTAATCCTCATCACTTATATACCACACCCACACTTCGTGAGTTATCCATGTGGTACTATGTTTTGGGGTTGGGTTGTTACACGAAATGTTGCGTCCGCCTCTAATGACGTCTTGCCATTTATGTCAACGTAGATCTTATTAGATGACGGCCCTATGAGGGAGTCGAAGATTACCGGTGCGCATCTCGAAGGTGATCGAGCGGCCAACTGCATTACAGATCTGCTCACCTTATTAACTTGCATGGGAAAATCTATATACATACTTTAAAGCTGAGTTTTTACTCAAGGCATTGCCACGTGGATGGTTTATCCGCTCGGCAATAACCAAGGGGAAAACCCAGCGTTATGCCTTCCTCCAATATTACCATCCCCTGTGACCACTCTCTTCCCCTCTCTCTCACTGGACACGTGGTCATCCACATCCCACACCAATTCTTTCCCGTGATCTTTATCTTTCTTTAATATTTTTCCCACAAGTCTCCCTCTACCTCCTCGATTTCTCTCATTCCCCTCATTCCCTCGGTATTGTCCAGCAAGCTTCACGGAGGAAGTGGGTGGCGATAAACTGACGTCCCTCTGGATCCGGTAGCAGCTTTTCACCCACCACCATCCATCATCACATCCATATGCATGTGTCCTCTGTTCAACACGAGTAGCCAGAATAGATCGAGACCCGCTCTCCCATTCCCCTTAGTGCTCTTCACCTCTTCCGTGAAGCTCCTGTGTGATTGTGTCATGCGCCTCCGGAAATTTCCTGTCGACTGGGTCTGATCACGGCTGGACGATGCTCCCGACATCGGCTCCTCCATCTGAAGTGATGGAAGGAGGGGGAGCAGTGCCGGCAGAGAGCTGCTTCCTGCCGGAGGAGGGGTTTCTAATGCAATCTGTGATGGTGATTAGTGCATCGAATATGGAGTTTAGGGACGATCCACACAATGACTAGATCCAGGTGATGCACTGTTGATCCTCGGGAGACATCGGATCGATTGACTTCGCTCGGGAAGAGGAAGGGGCAGCATAGTCGAATGTTGTTTTTTTTATGTTGTGGAAATTCTCATGGTTGGAGATTGGTTTTTTTGTTTTCCTTACAAAATCCTGTGATTTTTTCCCTGTGTATGTGTTTTCCTGTTGTTTCTCTTGTATAGGTAAAATCGTTATTGTTTACTGAATGCTTGGGTTGCAGTTATTGCTTTTACTTCTAGAATTTGAAACTTCGGTTGCTTCTTTTGTACCGTTTTCATATATAAATTAATGTTTTTTTTCTAAAAAATCCTGGATTTGATGTTATGTTACTACTCCGTGCTATTTTCCATTAGGTAAATCAAAATTCCTTACCAAATTATTGTATTGTAGTTTATGTTTGTCTAGAAATTCTAGAATATTCAATAAAACAACATTATGCGTGTGTTTTGTTCTCTTTTTTGTTTCAAGTGTTACCAATTCTTCTGATTATTTCGATGTTATGATTCAGATTTTTTATGACCAAAATTTGTGACTTAAGCATCTCCATACTGTATTCGTTAAAAAAACTTTTACTTTGATGTTACATTGTTACATCGTATTGCTCTCCATTAGTTAAATTATTGGTGCTTATTGAACTGTTGTAGTCTGCTTTATGTTTATGTTTAAATATTGGAAATTGGATTCAATATTTCGCAGGTTGTCCATGTTATTTACTTTCAGTTTCTTTTATCAACTGCTACCATTACTTAAGATTCGGAATTCGTGAAAGCCCAATGAAGACTTTCCTTTCATTATATAATAATGGATAATCCTAGCACTTACTTGGTTGTGTTCAGTATATCAGGAATTACTGTAAAATATGTTTTGAAGATGTTATATTTTTTGTGTTTTTTAATAAATAATGAATCGGATTGTGTAATTCTCTCCTCATGTAAAGTAATCGAGCCATGTCAAGCTTTCAGTCCATGTATTGTTGAGGTGATCATCCCTAGCAAAATAAAAACCCATTCAAACTTATTTTTTGTACTATTTACTTATGCTATTGAGCCTTATGGTTTCTTATTTATTTGTTTACATATTTATTGAAGAAAACATCATCTAAGATTAAAAATAATATCATCTTTGTTCTGCATAGTTGTATAATTTTGTTATTTTCATAAGGTTTTATAAAACAATATAATTGTCGTGAAGGCAAATTCTTTTACATTTTAATATTTCTTATTTTGTGCAATTATCTTTGTGAATTCATTCCATTTAAAAAATACAGAGCATTTAATCTTTCCCCTCAAATATTAAACAAAAACTTTCCATATGAACTTTTTTATAGTTTTTTTTTGTATTTTTAAAAAGGAATAGTAGAACTCAGTAGTTTATTTCACGTCAAATCTCCTAATTCTCTTCCGCCGCGAAGTGCGGGTTACATTCTAGTAGATGTGATTTCTGTGTAAAAGCGCCCCTGGGTCCTCACTCACAAAAGGCATGGCTTTTGTTTGCCATATGGACGTGTGTATCCCCTTCCTTTTTCTGTGCACGAGCACGGGCAGCAGCTGTATCTCAAAAGATAAGCAGCAATCAATATGCATCCCCCGTGCCTGCCATTTTTCTAATTTTAAAGCCCCTACTCTACTCTCATAAGGTCATCATAAAAGCCTATTATGATGATTCCTTTCTCCTTCCTTTCTTCCAGGTCACGCAACCATTGGCCGGCAGGGGATTCATTTATTTGATGGTCTCCATTATACCTTCATGCGGGTTGGAAAATCCTCATCATACATGACATCCACTCCTGCCTCTCAGTTCATCAAAGTCTATAGACTGCAGAGTTTTTTTCTCGATACTATATGGTGCATCTATCTTTGTGGAGTTACACATTCTTAATGCCACATGAGATGGCATGGACAACCTCGTTAGATTCTTGAAAACATGTTTTTTTAGCCCTCCATTATGTAACCTCTTCATCCCCACCACCCCCCCCCCCCTCCATGTTTTCTAATTGGTAAGTAAACTTTCTTGTCCGAAAACAAGTTTCCTTCTATCCTTAGCTTTACGACTGATTGACAACCACAACAGATATGATAGGAAGAGTAATGAAAATTCTATGAGGTTGAGGCTATCTAACCAAGGTCATTGTATCATGCAAGATCCTTGTAGAGACCGCTCACGTGGAGGCTGTGATGTTGCTTGTCCAATGCAGGTTGTACCCTTGTCATGGGCGTTAAACAACAACAAAAACAAGTGCAGCCCTCAACTTTCTCACCGTGATACGCCAAATATAGTCTCTTATAAAACTCTCAAAGTGTTAGATTGGGCTATAGTAGTGTGGCATTATTGTTTGGCATCTTAGATTTCCGCATTTTGGTGATTTGTTAACAGGTCCAATTCGATCCAAGTCCAAAATATTGTCATGGCTAGTCATCCTTATAACTGCTCGAGCCTAGGTATGTGATGTCATAAATAATATCAACGCAATGGACATGGCTACTCGAGAGGTGAAGACACCCCTATAAAGATAGGAGGAAAAGATTACCCCAGATCGTGCAAATGCCACTATTAAATCCCCAGTATTGCTGAGAATAAGATATTAGCATTATCGCGACAATGACATGCTATAAGTGTGGGAGTCTGTAGAACTGCAAACATATTTCCGCATCTCCAACTCTCATGATGTGGAAGTTAGTTATAATAGAAATGGAATTTACTTGAAAACTTGAGCTTAAGATTTTTAGCGGTTGCTAATGGGATCACTTGGATTTGAGTCCAAAAAGTTGCTGGGGACGGTGCAAGAGAGAGTGCGATGGAAACAGTGTAGCAGCGTCTGTCTGTTGCTCAGGGCCATCAGGGGGGAGCATGACAGTGGTTGGGTGGAGGTTCATCATCGCCAGCGTGGGAGGTTTGGGGGTGGAAGTGGAACGTCCAGGTCGTCGCAAGGCCATGTCCTTTTGGGAGAGGATGCCTCCGCTGTGGAGCGCTCGACCACTGGGCAAGCGAGTGTTGGGAGCTGGTTCGATGCTTCAAGCACCGAGTCTTTGCACACCAGAGCAGCACTTGTAGGGTTGGGAATCACAACTGAATATAATATGTGATATTCAATAATGATCTCTAGTCTGAGAAAGAGATGATAATCTTTCTCTAAAGACTAATTTCCGGTCGACTTCTTGTTGCAAGTCCTCTATAGAGGAGTATAGATTCAGAGGTGTCAAAATAATCAAGTCAAAGAGTTGACTTCATGAGGTCCAGATAAACTAATACACGAATCATAACCGTCATGATCAGCTATATGCTTGAGTGCGCACATTAGACAAACCATTAGGTTGAAGGCCCAACCAAGGTCCATATGCTGAGGAGTTGATGTGCATATGAAGACATATAAGAAGTATGATCTCTCAAAGAAATCATACAGGTTCATAGTTGATGATCCGGGAGACAGAGCTCACTCATGAGATAATTTGAGGTCATAATGAATCCCATGCATGGTCATCTTATTTGTAAAATAGGACATGAATTTGAGATATTAATGTATACTTTTGAAAAGTATATGATTAATATTGGCGTTCAATTATAGAATGAGAAATATAATGATGTATTTTGAAGGAGATAATAAAACTAGGGTTTGAACTTCAGATACATCAAAGCCCTTCCAGTATGGAGGATAAACGTATTGAGAATACTCAGGGTAAAATCTATTGTAATAGATCATCTACCTTGAGACTTCCATTATGAGGGAATGATGAAACCAGGTGGATTTTAGTGGATCCACTTCTTAGCTTAATGATTTTAGAATTTATTGGATTAAATATCATCATATTTGAATCCAATGTCCAATGTCCAACTCCAAATTTCAATATCCTAATGTTAGAAAATGAAATGGTGATGGAAATGAAAATAAACACACTTATTGAGCTCATTTCTAAACACCTAATGGTTTTGACTTTGATTAGAAATGGTCAAGGAAATTAGGTTCAGCTACTTGATGCATTCTCCAGCTCATGGGGAGTGTGATCTGTTTAGAGTGAGAATCTGTTCAGCACGAGCTCAACACGTATAAGTGATGTATTTTCATTAAAAGTGATATAAACCCTAAAATGGGAAAGTTATCTAAATTTCAAGTCACTATACATGGATAGTAAGATCTCCCTGACATTAATTAGATTAGGACTCGTACCATGTGATGTCAATATTGAGACAATAATTGTTATCATCATATTCAATTTTCGTTAATGGTATTTTTGTGAGAATGATTTACAAACATAATTCATTAATTAATGTGAATAACTATTCATAATAATTAATATTTTTATGAATATGATTCATATAATTGTTTCAAGGCACATGTGCGAATATGATTCAAATTCGATTTTATATGTACATTACATTTACATTTTTGTTTGGATTTTTGAATGAGATTAATAAGCTAAGAAGAGTTTTCATAAAATTAACAATTATGATAATTACATTATCACGAGAATAAATAAGAAATAAACTCATCAACTACCTTTTAGGGCAAGGTGGAGTTCCATGCTTATAGAAGTAGAGACATCCACCGTGCTCCTAATTGGTGGATTAATTGATTGATTGATTGCTCTATTTGTTGCTTGATTTAATAAGAAATTAAAAGAGAAAATTTCAAGTCATATTTCTTGTTTGATAAGGACTAAATTATAGTTTTTTATCAATAATCCAAGGGTTACCTTGGTGGATGTCTACCTCGAGGAGAAGGCTCCTTATTGACGTCCACCTTGACTATAAAAGAGAGGGAAATGCCTCTCTTTCAAAGCATGATTAATCCTCCAAAATTTATTATCTTGACTTGAGAATTAAAGAAGAGAAGAGTCTTGAAAATTCACTTCTTATACATGTCTACTCTTCAAGTTCCTACACATATAGCATATCAAGCCTCTCTTCTCTCCATTGGCATGGCCTTGTGGAGGAGAAGATCGTCTCCTTCTCCGTACTCCTTGTACATGAAGATGGATTAATTTTGTGCGATAAAATCATTATCTTGATCATCTTTGCATGGAAAAGTTCAAAAATTTGACATCGAAATTCATGGGAATCTATGTGACTCATCATCATGCCACGAAATAAAAAAGCACATATTGAATTTGATTCGAGAGGTTTCTTACATTAGAAATTCATGCTTCAAGAGGTATCCCATACCTCATATAATGTTAATTAGAATGACCATATTATACAAATTATTTCCCTAAATTAATGGTTTCATAAAGTACAAAATTGTTGTATTGAAATACATGTTCATACAATGATCATACAATGTTTTTTTTGCAAATTGTTTGCTATTTTTTCCACATCTAAGTATTGTGATGTTTTAAAATTCCTTCAGTTGGTATCAGAGAAATGGTTTATAGGATTTGTATTTCATCCAAGTTCAATGAAGAATCAACTAGATTGTCTCGATCATCGGGTATATTATCTTGCGATAATTTTCACGATTCGAATGATTCAATGACTTTCAAAGTTTCTTCAGTTCTTACATATTTTGAACATAATTTTTGGAATATATATGAAATATATAAAGTATAAAATTATTCTGAAAATATACATCAATGTTGATAGTGTTCGGGAGAAGATTCAGATGTTGAAAGCGATTGCAGACTCCGATTTTGACAGAGATTGTAGCTAAAAAATATTGAATTTTTTGATATAGTTCTTAAGTATTATAATATGGTAAATTACTAATCAATAAGTCATCAATCAAGTTTCCATTCAATGGAAAAAACTACCTCGAGAAATTGGATTTCTCCATAGGTAGAATTGGAAGTGGACTTGATTGTTTTATTAACTTGTTGCTCTTATTTTGGGACTCAAAATAGATGAAAATATATTTGATATCTTAACTTCAGGAGTTAGATCTAATATTTTTTGAACTAGTTGGGGTCATAATGAATTTTAAATTCCAGTTATATACTGATTTCTAATTTGAAGTGTGATTGTTGCGACTTTTATATTCAAACATGGAATCATTGTTTTTTTAATTTGGATATATGCAATAAATTATGAAATATTTTTATTTAATGTTTCCTTTTATGTTTATGCATTTAAAGTTTGGAATACTATTATAAATTGTGAAGTCGATTAGATCAATTTCATAAAATGCATAGATTGTTGCAATAGACATTATGCAAATTAAAAAGAATTTTAAATTCTTAAAACTCTAAGTATTATTATATAGTATCCTACACAATCAAAATATCATTTAAATCCCCTTAGTACAATATGTATTAATTGTGTTATCTCAAATTGGAATGGCGAAGGTGCCTAGGTCTAGATATGCTAATGGGCACTTAATTGGCACCCTACGCAACATTAGTAGCGGAAGCACTCCCCATTAGCATAAGTCCACATGACTTGGATGAATCTGTTTCAAGAAAGGGTAGCGTGAGAATTCATGGTGTACTTTAATAACTAAATATGGAATAATAAATTATACTAAGTGAGGGTGTATTATATATGATAACATCAACTGCATACACACTGAATTGCTTGGATTGATTAATTTTCATTGTTTTAATTGGATTAAAGATAAGATAATAATCAAGTATCCTTGCTTCATCCTTTATCAATATTAATCAAGAAAATATGATTAGAAATGATTAACCATTTAATTTAAACAAAATGTAAAATATGATTAGAAATGATTAACCATTTAATTTAAACAAAATGTGGACTAAAACAAAATGTGGACTATGTCATATGATGACATCCATGGTCTTCCATCATTGCGAAGAACTATATCTCCACGGGTTGTATTTTTGGAGATGCTCATGTGTAGTCATTACTCTCGAATAGAAATTCACATGGATCAAATTCTTCATTTCTCAAAAGAGATGGATCATATATGTGGTGACCCCAATATTGTTACCCATATTATTAAGTGGCAATTGGATTGCACATAACGTAAATTTTTGTTTTGCCTATTGACGGTTGGTTTAATCGATAACACGCTAACCCCATATATGTGATGGATGTGGGTCTTGAAGACCGATCTGAGAATGTAAGTTGAACTTGTAAGGTAGAAAGAGTTCCTCATTCTTTCATTTTAGTGGGCTTTTCTCATATTATGCTGAAACTAACGAATGCTAAATTACTTTCTTCACTTAATCCATTGGGGACATTATGAAGGAAGATAATCTCTATAAAAATGCAATGGTTGCACATATCAAAGGGAAGCACGACAGTAATCATGGATCCAAGAATGGTCTAGTCAACAAGAAAAAGAAGAAGAGCCAAGTTGTTGGCACATCTTCCAAATCTTCTACACATCTGACATCCAAGAAGACAGATGGCTGCCATCACTGTAACAAATTAGAACACTAGAAGCACAATTGTCCATAATATCTCAAGACATTTAAGAAGGGTAAAGATATAGCTCCGACAAATAACTCGTCAATTTACATCATTGAAACCAACTTACTCATATGACAAGAAAATAATTGGATTGTTAATTTTGGTACATCTACTCATATATGCAATTTGTTGCATATGTTTAGAAAACTAGAAGTCTTGATGATGGGGAGATAGTTATCCAGATGTTTGTTCAACCACTAAAATTGAGGAGTGGTCTTGTGGTCCACACAAGGTGGGACCACTAAGTTGTTGTGACAACATGTCACCCAAACCAAGTGATTAAAATAACAATCAACTCACACAATATAATGATCAAGAAATGCAAGCAAGTGTGAATCAAAATTTATTTTACCTTACCAACACAAGTATGTATAGCGGACAAGCAAGTAGGGGTTGAACACAAGAAGCATGCGATGTAGCATGTATTATTTAAATAAATAAATGAGGCAAGTGAATACAAATATGCACAAAATCACTCAATGTATATGTGGGTTTTATTAAAATAAAATGATTTATTTTTTTAATTAATTTAAGTTAGAACATTTCTCTTTTTTGGTTTTTTAATTTAATAATATATTTAATATATACAATATTTAATATATACAATGATATATAGAAACGACTAATAAGGACTATATGTATAATATAATACTATATAGCATAGTATATATAATAAATAAGTAAAAATCATTATAAAATATGTAAAAATCAGAAAATAATCAAAGAGAACAGTCCTTTTTATTTTTTAAAGGTTTCGAAATAATTATAATGCATTTATAATAATTAATAATAACATAAATTATATATAATTATATATAAATAAATAAGCTATATAAGGTCTACTGTATATAGACATATATATAGTCAAAATAGACAAATAAAATCTTTTTGTAATTTTCAAATTTTTTTATTTTTCTAGATTTTTGGGGATTTTTGCAAGTTTTTTTATTTTCAATTCAGAATAGTGAAAAATGAGGATTGTTTGATAAAGTCGAATTGATTCGAGATTTAAAAATAGGAAATGGTTTCCAAATTGCTCAAAATCAATTTTATTACATGATAATATATATAAATAAAAATCTAGAAAAAGTGATATTTTTTGTATTTTTAAATTTATTTTATATTTTTTTAGGGTTAGCAAAGGTTTACTAATTTTAGGAGTTTCTTTTGAGGTTTTTTCGATTTTTGATCTGGAGTGAGAAAATAGGCTAATTAATAGTAGTTTTTTGGAGTTTTTGAAAGGTGGTTTTCTAATTTGTTTATTTTTTAAGTCAAATAGGGAATACAATAGCTCCTAATGATTTTTAGTAAATATTAAATGCATGCCAAATGGAAAATAAAAAACATAGCATGAATCAGAAGCCAATCATGCACATACAACTATTTTTTTAGAAAATTTGGATCATAGGAGCTATTTTAAATAAAAAGAAATCCAAAAGTTGAATTAAAAATCAAGCTGG
This sequence comes from Ottelia alismoides, assembly GCA_037367405.1. Lineage (NCBI taxonomy): Eukaryota > Viridiplantae > Streptophyta > Magnoliopsida > Alismatales > Hydrocharitaceae > Ottelia > Ottelia alismoides. The sequence goes on along the minus strand of JAZKJV010011169.1, from coordinate 91,365 downwards.
CAGGGATGTTTTTGCAAAAAAATAAATTATAGGGTCTCACATGCAATTTAACCAAAAATATAACTACAACTTAATTTTTCACTCTAAAAAGAAAATACAAAACCTATAGGTTCCTGGTTGCAAAATGTCCCCACATGAGGGTCCATGTGAGGTGACCTGGCATTGGACTTAATCACAATATTAAAAAGAACTTTTGTACTTAATTAGATATTTACAACATTTTATATGAAATATAAAAAGAGAGGAGGGAGACTTTGCAACTTTTACCACTTAAGTGCACTGGATCCAATTATTGTAGATACTCTGCATGGCCGATCAGCAGTTGCCGTCACGTACCCCTTCAGTTGGATTCACTAGACTAGATTATATCTGGGCCATGCTCTTGATTGGACAATGGGGAGGGTGGCTCGAAGAACAACCAAAGAATTGGCAGCCAGCGAGCTTCTATACATCATTTCTTTGTGCTCAGATAGTGGATCACTACTCCGATGGCTCCAGCAGCTTGCTAGAGCTCCTCCACGTGCAATGGTATTCTCTGATGGCGATGAGGGTGGTCGTGGATCTTAGTCGGCTCCGGATGACATGGAGTTATTCCAGGTGTTGGTTAGGGTCTTATATTGGTTCCAGATGTTGCGAACCTGCACGAAAAGTTAACCTAGCTCGATGTCTTTCTCCTCGACCAATGGGTGAAGTTGGAAGCGACGTAAGGGACGGAGATGGTGAGAGTTAGATGAGAGGCGTCAGAGGGACCTTCCATTCACCGAATCAACGAAGATCTGGGTTTATCACAAGGTGGAATACATGAGAATGTGAAGCAGAGGATAATAACATGAATGGAAGGTCGAGTCAATGGCCAGATTATGGTGATTTTCCCTGTATCTCAAGCTTCAGGGATTTGGGGATTTTGTAAATTGAAGCTAATTAATGAGTTAACCCTAAAATCAAAAGGCAAAAATGAAAACAAGAAGCTAAACAGTACCTAGGAAGCAACAGGGAATGGACTCAAACCGACCAAGGGCTGGCGAAGCTAAACCACCAACAGTGCTCATCCGATGTTGATTGGATCTCCCCTTCATCAACTCCAACTTGCTACCAATCAAAGGGTTGTGCTCCTATCACCATCAGCAACACCATGGGGTGATTTGAGGGGCTAAGAACCAATGAAGAGGGATCAAACTTGGAATGGAGCTCAGAGGGTTTCTTTTATAGCAGAATGAGGGGTAGACTTGTGAGGTAAATGTTGCTCGACTCAATGGAGAACGACAAGATCTAATGTGTGTGCAGTAATTGTAGTTGTTCAATCTCCAAGAATCGAGCATGACACCAAGCCAAAGCATTATGAGATTAGCAGGAAAAAAGGAGCGAAACCATGTTCGGACAAGCCAAAGCATGAGGAAGAGAAAGGTAGATCACTTGACTCGGGGTCAACAGGAAGAGAGTTAGTTGGTCCACGTGGGCCGACCAGAAAATTCCTTAAAGGAAAAGATTTGTAAAATCAATAAAAAAATCTAAATGATTTAATTAGGTATTTATTAAATATAAAAAATTTTATAATTTAATTTAATATTTTATACATATTTTTATCTATTTTTAAGAGAATTTTATTACTAGTTAATATTTACATGTAAAATACAGGTATAAACACATGTATTTCGGTAATTTTTTCATAATATATAAATTTATTTTATACATGCAATTTAAATATTTTTTATCTTTATAGACATTTAGATATTTTTATTATATTTTTATGAGTTTGTATGGATGCTTAGTTAATTGTGTGTGTATTCATTGTAGGAATATACATGAATATTTCATCTATATATTCGAATGAATTATTTATTTTGATTTTCTTTTGATGGTTTTATTTTATTTTAATTATGTACATGTGTTTTAAACAATATATTTATTTTTATAAAAATAAAAGATTTTCAAAAATACAAAGAATAAATATAATGATTAAAATATACTTGTATATTGCACAATATGGGTAAAAAACTGACTTTTGTATCTTAGCTCCAAAATAAATGAAATCATATTCATTAAATAGCCTGTTAAAAGTTATATAAATTAAAGGTGATTTTGTTCCATTTTGATACAATATGGAGAAGATATAGGTATGTGAAGATTTAGTGATGAGTTTTTAATTTGTGTATCCCGGGCACACTATGCGTTTTTTTCTATTTAATAAATTTTGTATTTTCTTCGTATTTTTATCTACAACTTTCATGACAAAGTTTTATTATTTGAAGTGTACAAATAATTATATAAAATATATGCCAAATAAAATTATTGATGAATGTTAAAACTAGGGCCTTGTTTATAATTTTATACGATTTCACTGCCTTTTCTTCCCCCTATTTTATTCCGTGTCAACTAAGTCATCATAATGACTAGGTCTCGAAATCTCGGGTAACTCAACACCTATGGTGTCTCATTATTTTTATATTTTTGATTTATTCTTTAATTTTGGAATTAAATAGATAAAATATACCATATTTTATACAATATTTTTTACAATTTATTAGGTGTTTATTTTGAGAAATTAATGATATACACATGCATTTAGCTAGGTATTAAGGCCAAAATGAAAGAATAAAGGTGATGAAATGGAGATTCATCACCCTCTCTAGTTTTCTTTACTCGTTCCTAGCAAACACTTATGCATATAAGTGCAGAAAAGAAAATAAAGAAAAGAAAAAGAAAGAACTTGGATTTAATTTAACTTTTAAACTTGTCTTTACAAAATCAAAGTTTGGAGCTTAATCAGACCTTTGGATTTTTAGTTTGGTCAAAACTTTGTTTATGAGCTGGATATGAAATAAAACAACCTTCAAGAACCACAAAACTCTTCCCAAGTATCCTCAAAAACCATGTCGGAACAAGTCGATGCCATATGCATTCCCTTATGACTATTAGTCTACCTTGTACATTATGTGTGATATATAGCTCCTCTCGGGTGAAGTGGTAAAAGGCAGTCTTCTCCAAATGGTGACCCCAATTCCCTAATACAACAACTCTTTCCTCTAGAAGTGGGGTATTTCCTTCTATGTTCAAGTACAACCAACACAAAAAGAGAAGGGGGAGAAGAGAATGGATGATAGCCAATGTATGTAACTACCTATCCGAGGATGCCTGACCAGGGTAGTCAAGTCATTCGGGTGCAGTCTCACATGAATACTTTGACTTTGAATCTCAAGCTTACTTAATTAAATGTATACATGTTTAGAAAATAATTTCTTTTTCTTGGTTTTTTATCCGTCCTTTCTTTTTAATGTTTTTGCTTTTTCCATTTTTCAATACTTTGTACAACAACAATTACACAAGGACTTTTTCCTCTTGAGCCCGTAGACTATCCCTCTTTTGAAGCGTTATTGCAACCCACAACATTCCATCATTGGACCTCATGGCTACTGGATCGGGTTAGGGTACAATGACCACAAAAATGTAACTTTCGATGTTTCCATTAGCTTGTGTCTCATGCCGGCATAATTCAGTCCTCTACCACTTCAACTGAGTTGAGTAGGGTGTAAAATGCATGTCTGAAAGTTAGGTCACTATTGACAAGAGTTATGCATGTGTTGTGAAATATTCTACTCAGGCCATCAAAATGACATTAAACCAAGACTCGCGGTCTCAAAGAATTAAGTCAAGTAGACTTGAAGTGCCTCAATTCCAATTTTCTTAAGGTTCCTGTGATTAAGTGGATTAAGATCCAATCTTCGGATTTTATTTAGACTCCTCAATTTTTATTGTCAATATGAAAAATGCCTATGCTATGCACAATCCGGAAAATCTTTTTGTGATGCAATAGTCTGGTTTTGAACTTTTCATGGGTTTTTGAAAAAGTTTAGTAAATATTTATGCAATTTTGATAATATTTTGCAATTTTTTATAGATTTTAGATTTTGTATTTTTTAGTAATTTTTAAAAACAAAAAGAGGTTTGACAAATAATTGTATGCAAATATTTACGTGGAAGCATCTTTTTAGTTACAAGAATTTAGATGAAGAATTTACACTTGGTATTTACAGATTCAAGTACAAGGATTGTAAAAAATTTATATAGTCCTCAAAATAATTTGGAAAATTGTTGACAAAATATTTTGAAAACTTTATTTTGATATAATACTTAAACAAATATATTTTACAAATATTTATAAAATTTGAAAATCATTTTGTAAATATTTTTCAGACAATATGTATAGATTTTTCAAATTATTTCTCAATCATTTTACAAATCATTTGCAGATATATTTTCGAAACATTTTATCCAAAGAGAGAAAAGAATTTATTTCACAAACAAAATATTTTTACAAAGGTTGAAAATATTTTACAAAATATTTTTCAAATATTTTTCAAAAGTTTTTTCAAAGTGATTTTCCATCCTTTTTCAAACATTTTGTAAAACATTTTTAACTTGATTATCTCTCAAAAAATAGCCATGTTATTTGAAAATACACAAGTATGAGTTATGGATAAAATATATACAATGTATATTTGACCCCCTATACTTAGCTAGAACTATGTCCTCATAGATCGAAGAAAAAAGAAGGCATAACTCGTACTAAGTATAGGAGAATCTATACTACAATGACTGGATAATGAATGAGAGATTGAATGACCCCCTATACTTAGGATCAATTAATCCTAAGTATAGCATATGGTACACAAAAAAGGTGGGTCGAGGGTGGGAATAAACAAATCAGCGGCTCGGCTTGTCTCCCCCTATACTTAGGGTAACATATCCAAAAATAGATAAAGAATGTCAATAGTTGAGGAGACAGTCGAGGGGATTAAAGAATGAGCACTTGTATACACTCATCCCCCATATACTTAGGATGAAGCATATCCTAAGTATAACAATGATGAATGGGATGAGTGAAGATTTTGGAAGAATGAAAGAATTAAAAGTGAAAAGAAGGAAAGAAAAAAATGATTAGCTACTCATGGATGTTTTTGATTGCTTTGTCTAAATCTATAGATGATGCGGTTGGAAGTTCTTTTTCATAAGCCACCTGAATGGAATCAACAATGGACAGGTTGGTATCATGCTCATGGTAATGCATTAGAAGATATTTATTGAAGTGAAGAAAGGCTATGTGTCAGCTAACAATCCAGATATGACTATTCTTCCATTGTCACGCACATGTTTCACTATAAATGGTGATGTCCACTTTCTCTTCAACTTCTGTGGAAATAGTTTTAACTTTGCATAAAACAACCCAACTTTTTGACCCGGTTCGATGGTTTTGTGGTGGATTGCTTGTCGTGCCATTTCTTCACCTTATCCTTGCTCATAAGACTGATGTTGTATGCGTAGTCATAAAATTCGAGATGTTTGTTCAGATCTACTTTTCTATTCTTTGTTGCTTTCTTCGGATCAAAATAGCAGATACTGATCACCCATAAATATTTGTGAATCAATTTGACATGCAAACAACATGGCTTGTCATATACCAAGCAGTAGGGAGACATTCAAATAGGGGACTTGTACACAAGCTGATAGGCCCAGAGAATCAAGTCGAGCAGTTGAGACCAATTCTTTCTATCTGGATGTACAAGTTTATGGAGAACCGTCTTGATTTTCCTATTTGAATATTCTACCAAGCCATTACATTGCGGGTGGTATGGAGAGGCTACTTGATGTTCTATGCAGTATTCTTGAGTTAACTTCTTCAACTTTCGGTTGATAAAATGTCTACCCCCATCCGATATAAGAATTTTTGGAATCTTGAACTATGCAATGATATTTTCTTTTAAAAATTAGTAGATGGTGTGATTCTTGGGTTCTCAGGTAGGGATATCTTCCTCCCAATGACTCACGTAGTCGACAGCAAGCAGAATATATTCATAGCCCTAACTATTGGGAAATGGGCCCATGAAATCAATGCCCTATGCATCGAACACATTTGAAATTTGAATATAATTCAGGGGCATTATGTCTCTTAATACAATGGTGCCACCCATCTTCTGACAGTCAGTGCAATGCTTTACGAAATCCTCTGCATCTTTGAATACGATTGGCCACCAGAGGCCGCATTGTAGCGCTTTTGATGATGTGTGTCTTCCAGAGTGGTGTCATCTTGATTCTTGGGCATGGCAATGCTCGAGCACACTATGAACTTCCTCCTGAGGAATGCACCTCCTTCAGATGCAGTCTACCCCCTAACGAAAGAGATATGGATCCCCCCACTGATAAAAATGAATATTTGACAATAACTTGTAAATATTTTGCTTAGGCTATTCTTGTGGAGTTCTCTTGGACATAAGACAAATAAAATATCGACGAACAAGGGGAGAGATGTGACTGACATGATTGCTTCATCTGGAAAATTTTAGTTGATTGGTATTAGGCTCTGCTCATGAGTATCTGCCTCTGGTAATCTAGATAAATGATCCACCACCACACTTTTAACTTCAGGCTTATCACGATTTTCGAGATCAAATTCCTGGAGCAGAAGGATCCAATTAATTAGCCTTGGTTTGGCATCCTTCTTTGCTTGCAAGTACTGGATGACAGAGTAGTCTATATAAACAATAACTTTAGATCTGAGAAGATGAAATTTGAACTTCTCCAGGTTAAAGATAACCACAAGTGCTCTTTCTCAGTAACTTTATAATTCTTTTGTGCTTCATCAAGAGTTCTACTGGCATAGTGAATTGCAAATGGAAGATTATCTCTCTTATGTCCTAGAACCGCTCCAATGGCAAGTATAAGGCGTCTGTCATGATTTCAAATGGTAGAGACCAATCTGGTGGTTATAAAATAGGGACATGAGTGGTTAGATCTTTCAACTGATTAAAAGCTTGGAGGATTCTGAGTTCTATAATAAAATCAGCCTCCTTGCTTAGAAGCTCAATCAATGGTCTGGTGATTTTGTTGAAATCTTTTATAAATCTTCCATAGAATCCCACGTGTCCAAGGAATGACTGGAATTTCTTCAAATTTGTCGGTGGCTCAATCTTATAGATGACTTCCACCTTTACGAGATCAACCTCCATGCCACATTTCGAGATGACATGGCATAGCACAATCCTTTTGGTTACCATAAAATGGCTCTTCTCTCACGAGAGCACCAGGTTGACTTCACAACATCTTTTTAAACTCGATATATATAAGACAAGCACCGATCGAAGTTGTCTTCATAGATCGAGATGTCATCCATAAAAAACTCAATAAAACTATCGTCCATATCTATGAATACTACCAAGATGCACCTCTTAAAGGTTGCAGGAGCGTTGCATAATCCGAATGGCATCCTACGAAAGGCATAGATTCGAAATGGGTATGTGAAGATAGTCTTTTCTTGGTCTTATATGGAAATTACAACTTGATTGTACTTAGAGTATCCATCAAAGAAGCAAAAATACTCCTTCACAACTAATCTCTCAACAATTTGATTGATGAAGGGAAGCGAGAAATGGTCCTTGGCTTCTGTAATCAACACAGATGCACCCTGATGTAGAAACTCTAGTAGTGATCTCCTCTCCTTTATTGTTCTTCACAATGGTGATCCCTTAATTTTTCATCACAACATGTAGGGGGGATCTCCCACTTTGAATTGGAGATGGGATAAATGAATTTCGCATCACACCATTTCGTGATCTCATTCATAACAATCTCCCCAAGATTCAGATTTAGTCTTTGCTAAAATTCACGGGTCGACTTGTTGCCATCTTCTAAGTAATTGTGATTTGATCATAATGAAGGATTAATCCCTCGGAGATCAAAAATTTTCCAGCCAATTGCCTTATGGTTTCTTTCTAGAACTTCAAGAAGAAAAGATTCTTGTTCTTGAGTCATCTGGGAGATGTTGATAACATGAAGCATATTCGTCTCAATTGCAAGGAATGCATACTTCACGTTCACTGTAAGTTGCTTGAGCTCTGATGGTGCCTATATTTTCTTAGTGGTAAATTCATGAACTGTGCATGGCATTGGTGGGATCAGATCTATCAACTATTTTATGTCCACCTTTAACTCTGTAAGCTCTGAATCTGTGGATGCACAAAAGTTCTCAATGATGGAATCGTGTTCAAAAATTTTGTAATGATCTCATGTACCTCTACTAAGGATAGGTGGCCATCAATTAGTTCATCTGGCAGATCAACAAAAGTCTCATCTTCCAAGACAGAGGGGAAGTCGATTAGGTTATCCACTCCTTCCTCTATAGAGAGGAATTCGTGGGTTTCGATGTTGTCCATGAACAAGTTGGTATCTCGAATCTCTATAAGAAAATCATAGTCTTCTATATATTTTGTAGGCACACTCTCATCGGTTGCAGATTCTAAAGATTTCAGCAATGAATCATATGAATGGGTACCATGTTGTTGTTTGAGTGAAAGCTAATCTATCCGTTGTCGTAATCCACCATTGTTTCTGTTATTCGAAGGAACGGTCCTCCAAGTATAATAGGGGAGTGCAAAAGAGGAGTTGAGGTGTCCATATCGAGAACAATGAAGTCCACAGGGAACTGCATTCCTAGATTGTGACTATGCCATCCTACAAATTTCCTCGGGGCTGCTTCATCGAAGTACCCGCAAACTACAATATCATCCTTGTGGGCTTGCATTGTCCCAGCCTAAATTCCTTCAGTAGTGAAGTAGGCATCCGATTTATTGATGTTCCACTATCAAGAAGAGTTTGATCGAACTCTTGATCAGACATCATACAACGAATGAGTGGCGCTCCCATATTATTCTTCTTTCATGGGAGAAGGCTGATTGCATTGACTTTCACCACTGTCAAGATATGCTTCACATTTCTTGACTGGCATTGTGCGGTTGTATATTTGAAGTACATACCCCTTTAAGTCCCTTCTTTATGTTTGGCATGTACTTAATGGCCTGTAGCAAAGGTATCTCAAGAGCAAGATTACGAATGATATGAACAACATCATGATCTAATGAAGTTATTTTCAAATATTTATTTTTTTTTTGGATTTTTTGAAAACAGCTGGAAAATGAATATGTACAAAACGAAATGCAGAGATATTATTCTTATTTTTAGAACCAAAATCTATGCTTACATCAGGTTGAATAACTGTATGATAAAAAGTAGACTCGTCATCCCTCTGAAGTGGGATAACAAGCTGAGACTATGAGTGGTGTTGAGGTTGCTGGTATGACTGTTGCGAAGGATATTGAGAAGGAGAATGTGTTGGAAATGCGAGCCCACGGCGAGCAATTATGCAATAAATGTTATTGCAATTCACTCCTTAATCTGAAATGAAGAATACATAATTTGCATAATAGGTCCCTTAGTACAATTAGGGTTATGTACCATGTCCATCTTGATGATCATACAGCTGTTGATTCAGTTATTGAATCATAGAGGCCGGTGCTTGGATGAATGTCTAAAGAATTAGATTGAGGACTCATTAAGCACCATCAAATGATCGTTAAGAGATGATCTCCAGCCTGAGAAGGAGATGGCAATCCTTTCTCTAAAGGCGGATATCTGACCGACCTCTTGATGCAGGTCCTCCGCATAGGAATAGAGATTCGGAGGTGTCAGACTAGTTAGGTCAAAGAGTTGACATAACGAGATCGAGATAACCAAAGTCCTATATCGTATGCTGTCATGATATAGGCACGCATCCTCCGACCATAGACAGATGTGTTACTATATGTCTGAGTATGTACATTTGGCAGACTAATAGGTTGATGACCTAATCAAGGTCTATACACCGGCGCGTTGTTGTGCATATAAGGGCATATGAGTAATACGATCTCTCAAAGGGATCATACAGGTTCACTACTGAACCGAAAGACATGAGCTCACTCATGAGATATTGGGAAGAATCAAATTCCGTGCGCACGGTCCTCTCGCTTTGGAAGCTTGACTGAATTTGTTGGTTTGATATATAGTTTTGGAAAGTATATGATCAAGACCTAGGTATGATATATGCTTTTGGAAAGTATATGATCGATACCGACTCCCAATGATCGAATGAGAAACTTACTGATAAAACCATGAAGTAGACAGTATAAAGTTGATCCAATACTTCGGGTTTAATCTGAGTCTTCCAGTATGCAGGATGTACAGGTATTGGGAATACCTGAGGGTGATGTGATCATAAACGATTGTATAACCATGATGCTTCCATTCCTAGGGAGTGATGAATCGGGTCTGGATTTTAGTGACTCCTCTCAGTAGAAGTAATCTGATCTTGATCCAAATGTTGGACATTGATCTGAGTGTGACTCAGATTCGATGAGAATATTAGATTTATGGTCTTGATTTAATCAAGCATCTATGGGAGGCCCGAGATCTGGATTTGAGATGTAATCTCATTATCCAAGTCACTATACGTGGAACAATACAATCGCTCTGTCCTTATCTCCAAGCATTTGCGGAGAAAGCGCATTATCCTTGAAAGAGTTCATGGATAATTCTATTGTTGATATATGTATCCAAGCATTGAGAAAATGGATAATTAAATGTGATTTAATTATCATGATTAATATGAATTCGATTCATATTATAAAGAGAGTTATCTAAGATAATTGAATATGATTTAATTATCAAAGATGTGAATAATGTGAATGTGATTCATATTATTTGAACACATGAGAAAAAGAGATCCAAGATGATTTAATTATCATGGATAAGAATAATGTAAATAGAAATATCCAATTATTCATAATATATTATAAATGTTATTTATAATGTATTAGAGAGAGCTAATTATAATTTATATTTGTTGATTAATTATTATGTATATTGGATACACATTGTGTAATTAATTGACAATGTAAATTATATGTTGTTTTGGGTTGTGAATATGATTCACAATTTTCCAATGTCAAGATTGCAATATTTTTAAAAATTAATTGAGAATTATTTTTGGTGAATAAAATCCCAACAAATAGTTGTTGGAAATAAATAAGAGAGAAAATCAAGGAGGCATGCAATCTCATGGAAACCCATGAGATTGCCTCCTATAGGAAAGAGGTGGGCGGCACCCAATTCCTATATGGAATGGGTGGCCGTCCTCCCCCCTTAATATACAAGGAGATGTAATCTCCGTGTATATTCTCTCCTTATTTATTGATGTGATTTTTGGATTGATTTATATTTGATTTTGTCAAATATATTTTAATATAAATTTGTTGGTTTCACCAATAACAATCTTGACCATTGGATTGACATAAATCAATCTCATCCATTGATTTTATGTCCCATGGATTGAGATCCATGGATCCCAAAATCCAATAAAAGGAGAGGCACCCCATTGCTCTTCTTGACACACACACTGCTTATGAAGCACATCTCTCTCTCTCTCTCTCTCTTTCTCTCTACACGCCTACTCTCTCTTCCTCTCTTATGGTCGTCCACCATGGATGCCATGGAGAGGTTCTCCATCGCCGCAGCATCATCGTTATGATGCCCGATCGTCTGCTCATGGATCTCCGTCTCCTTCGGTGTGCCTCGCTCGTGAAGAAGATATCGGATCTCGTGTGTCGAGATCAGGAGATCCGCCGCTTGGATCATCAACATGGATTGCGAGAAGCACGCGGATCTCGCAATCCATGTTGATATAATATATGTATATATATAATATATATACATATATTATATATATGTATAATATATATTTATATATTATACATATATATAATATATGTATAATACATATATATTATACATATATTATATATATATGTGTATAATATATAAATCTATATTATACATATATACTATATGTTACTTATATAAGATATAATATCTATATCGATATCCATAATTATATATCTTATTTAAAAAAATAAATTAAAAATTATCAAAATAAAAACAAAACAAAAAATTTAAATTATAAAAATACAAATATTTAAAATCCATAAAAAATAAATATATGTAAAACCCATAAAAATAAGAAAACAAGAAAAAGATAAAAAAATATCATTAATGGGATATTTACACCTGTAACCTTGAGTAACTTCATAATTACCCCGGATGTCCTCTATAATCACGAATTACACGCATGACCCTGAATAATCACTCCGTTTTACATCCATAACCTTCCGTTAGTTTAGTTCATTAACTCAATCAGATAGTTGAGTTAATCTAACCCAATTCATGATCCAACGGTTGAGGTTAATCAAAATAAAGAAAAAAAAAGAGGAAGTGGGTGCAATCCTCGAGCTTGCTGTAGATGGTGGGATCTTTCACGGAGGATGATGAGCAGCGACGGGGGTGCGCGCAGGACCTGGACCAGGGGGACTGCATGTGGAGGCGCGGGGGTAGGTGGGGGGGACCTGCAGGCGGAGTTGCTGGGGGGAGGGGGGTTGCAGGCGGAGGCGCGCGGGGGAGGGGGGTTTGCAGCAGGTCGGCGCAGGGGCAGGGGGCTATGCAGGAGGTCGACGCTGGGGCAGGGGGCTTTGCAGGGGGTTTGTGGGGGCGCTTTTCTGGTGTTCGACTTTGCAGGAGGCCAGCGCGGCAGGGGGCAGGAGGTCGGCACCGGTGTGGCTTTGCAGGAGGTCCACGGGTTGGTACCGGTGTGGCTTTCCAGAAGGTATTCCGACTGCTGGGTGGGTAGGCTGTCGGGAGGGTGGCTTCGCTGGGAGGCCTCTTTGCAGGAGGTCCGAGCGGGGGGAGGGGGGTGGTTGTTGGATGGGCTGGGCAGGCGACGACTTGCTGGCGGCCAGGCGAGAGCGGGTTTTTGGGGGGCAGAGGATTTGCTGGTGGTCGACTTTGCAGGAGGTCGGTGCCACGAGGCTTTGATGATGGTCAACTTCGCAGGAGGTCCGCACGGCGGGGCTTCGACTGCTGCCGTTTGCAGGAGGTGCGGGGTTGGGGGGTTTCTGCAGGAGGTGGAAAACCTGTGGGAAAGGAGGGGGGCTTGCACGAGTCGAGCTCTTGCTGCGTTTTGCAGCAGGCGTTGACTTCATGCTGCGAGCAGTCAGGTTCTTACTGCTGGAGAGAGGGTGCAACAGCCGTCGGATCCTTACTCTTGGCGGTGGGACCTCGGCTGGTGGAGGGTGGCGAAAGAGAGAAGGAGGTGATCACCGGAGATGAGGTTGGGTGGTTAGAAGAGGAAGAAAAGGGGTCATTCATAAATAATGTAATTTAAGGGGTATAAAATGTAAAATATTCACGGATACCGTTACAATTAACGGAAAATTAGATGGAAGTTAACACGGGGTTATGCATGTAAGAGTTAACTACTATTCAGGGTCCTGCGTGTAATTCATGATTGTAGAGGGTATCCGGGGTAATTATGAAGTTACTCAGGGTTATGGGTGTAAATATCCCATTATTAATTATCAATAACTAATGATAATTTTTACTATACGTTTATCTCTCTATGGTTTGACACTCTACATACTTGCACTATACACTTTTTTGTAGTGTTAAAATAAATTTTAGCTTGTATACACTTGATTGATTTGTCATCTATCGTGGGTTGATTTTTACTTATGGAATAGTTGGTCGTCACACCAATTGCTAGGCTAGCATGTTTGCCTTAATAGACCAATTGTCATTTCATATAGGTGGCTAGGGCTAGGGTTTTGGCGTGTGGGAGAGGGAGAATTTTTTTAGGGTGGGGAATTGTACCGTGCTACAATTCGTGCTTCAGGTTGGATTGTTAGGCCCTCTATCAGGTTACAATCGAGTCAGGATATGCAAGATGACTTGATCCAAGCTTTATCCTGATGATGAATCTCTGATTATCATATTTTTTTACCTTTTCGAGCAAATAATACGTGTTTAATACATGCATTTTTCTTAGTTTTACACATAATTTCCATTTCATAATTTCAATATTCATTGCAAAAGAAATCTAAAAATAATTGCATTCTTATTCTTGAACATGGTCTCTAAGCTCATGTTGAAACATTTAACATTTTTCTTTTTCTTATTTCTCCAAGACCAGTTTAGAAGAGGCCCAAGGGGGTTCTCATCATCTCCCCTCTTCATTTGCAAAAAAACCCACTAAACATCAAAATAACAGACGTCAGCCAGTCATTAGCGTTATAAAATAAATTAAAAATAGAGCGTTGACTTCATATTGATGTTAGCACCTCATATTCTTCAACCTCTAGTCGAACCACACACACATGGCCCTCCCCTTCTCCTCTTCACAAACCGTCACGATGTTCCCTCTTCCTCATGCACCAATGGCCGCCACCCCCTTCCTCTTCACTAATGACAACTACCACCCCTCCCCTCTGATTTCTCTCCATTCATCATCTTAATTCTTTCATTTTGGCCTTAAATACCTAGCTAAATGCATGTATATACCATTAATTTGTGCAAGATAACACTCGATAAATCACATAAAATATTATGTAAATAATACGTAAAATATTGTATTTAATACAAAAATAAAAGAATAGAGGAAAGAAAAAACAATGAAGTGTCAAAGACACTGAGTGGTCTATACCTCAAGACCCAGTCATCATGATGACGTTGTCGAGAAGGAATAAAGTAGGGAGAAATAAGGCAAAGAAAATGCACAGAAAATAGCTAAAAACCCTAATTTTTATACTTCAATAATAGGTTTTTGGACCTATTTTATTTCCTTATTTTTATACCCCAAATCCATAAACTTTGAACATGAACATTGTACATAAAAATACGAAGAAAAACATAAAATTTATTTCATTTAAATTTAAGGCACGATGTGCCCGAGATTATTTATTTTTCAAGCTAATTTATTAGGTGATAATATTTAGATGTATATATATAGTTATGTTAACTTGTTTTTACGTATTTTTATTTTACATTGTATTTTCTACTCTATTCTATTATGTACGTATTTTACATATTTATAACTTATTTGATACATATTCACATATTTTAAATATATTTTCTGAGTTATTTACTTAAATAATTATATACATGTATATTACAGGTATAGTTTACCTATATATTGAAGCATATTATTTATTTTATTTTATTTTTGATGGTTTTATTTCAATTTAAATTTGTACATGTAATTTCAATATTATTTATAATTATATAAAAATATAAGAAGTAAAAATATAATGAATATTTTATACAGGTAAACTGTACAATGAATGCCAAAAAGTCAACTTTTGCATCTTAATTCCAAATTGAATGAAACCACCTTCATTAAATAGATAATTTTATTTAATGAACAATAAAGGTGATTTTGGTGAATTTTGGATATGTATGGAGAAGATGCATGTCTATGAAGTATTCTTCAGCATAAGCTGTGCATTATTTTTAAAGAAATAAATTATTTATTTTTCTTTGTATTTTTTATGCAAGTTTCATATAGAGGACTTGTTGATTTGAGGTATAAAAATGGGGGAAAATGGGTCCCAAAGTAAAATTATTGGGCTATAAAATTAGGGAGTTTGAGCTATGTTTTCTGTACAATTGGTTGCCCTAAATCCCCCTACTTTATTCCTATCGACCAAGTCACCATGATGATAGAATCTAGGATCACTCAGTGTCTTTGACACTTCCTTCTTTTTCTTTTCGTTCCTTTATTCTTTTATTTTGGTATTAAATACAATATTTTATATAGTATTGGTAGATTAATAATTGAGTGTTATTTTGCATAAATTAATTATATGCATGCATTTATATAGGGTTTTAAGACCAAAATGAAAGAATAAAGGTGATGAAATGGATATTCGTCAGTACCTACATGTGGATTGTAGGTTCTCAGAAGAAGCCGCGGCAGTGAGTGACATCATTGTTTTCATGAAGATACTTATTTTGTACAGCTACTTGATTTTCTGTGGTACAATACTTGTGGCTTTACTATTTTTACTTTATTTTGAGCATTTTGACAGATATGCATAAATGCACTTTTAATGCATACACATAATACTTTTGGGGACATGGAATTGTAATGAAATGAATGATGGATATAAAGTGAATGGAAATGAAAATTATAATTCCACTCTTTCGTATTATTTTCTCATACTTCATAATATTTTTTATATATTTTGAATGTGGAATTGTATGTATGTGGAACTGGTTTGTCGAGTACCTGGATCCTATAGAGACGTTCGTGACAACTAGGAGTAAACCAATTTGGGCATGTGTCCAGAAGAAAAAAATAAGGAAGAAAAAAATAAAAATTAAAATGGAATGGAATGTCAAATGAAAAAGTGTCCAAGATGAATATGTATATCTCGATAAGATCTAAAGTGTTATCAAAGGCTTAAAAACAAAAGAGGCTATATTTTATTTGTGCAGACAACTTCAAGGAGAAGTAGATATCCAGTTCATAGGGAGCAGCAAAAATCATCATCGTGCCTACGAGAGAAGCTTCATCGGATCGAACTTGATCTAGACATCTCTCACATTAGATATTCATGGTTGAAAGGTAACTCCTAATGCATTTATGGATATGAAAAATGATTCTGGAAATAGATTCCTAAACCATGTGGTTTCATGTTAAAATTTTTTGGTATACATTGTGTCAATGTTCCTACTATGAATACTTTTGTATGCAAATTTTTATTTGCATTTTTCATGTTTATGTGATGTGTGAGTTATGAGCTCCTTCAAGTATAGGAGACATATTTAGAGACTTAAGTGGGTCGACAATACTTTGTTTGCATTTTTCATTTTTCAACTTGTTGATGTCACCACAACGAGGGGAAGGAGATGCTATCGAGAATGTTGTAGAGATAAAGTGGGTCTACAATAGCATCTCCTTGCTATTATATAGTCCGGTGAGGGGTGATATTTTTCGTCCTAAGGGGCATTGTGGGAATGAAGGATCTATGGAGGGAAGTGATAAAGATGAAGGGTTTAAGGGGGCTGATCAAAAGGTAGGCATGTAGGAGAGGTTTGTTGGTGGTGGTTGAGGGTGGGTTGGAGGGATGTGGGAGAGATAACACGAGACGTGATGTAAGGGTGATGATATGCAACAACTTGCTTCGATTGTGGAGGAGAAGGGTGGGGGAGGGTTGGTGTCTTGAAGGATAAAAAGATGGGAGAGCTGAGAAGGATGAAGATGACTTAAAAAGAAATTTAGAAAAGTTTGTGCCTTGTTGTTTATTTCTTTTATTTTGATTTTTTTGATGTTATCTCTGAGGGACCACAAAGATTGACTACAATATCACAAAAAGATATAAGTTATTACAAGATCATTCACTAGTAAAAATATATTTTAATATTCATAGGTCATTCCATTCGAAACACAGCAACTTTTATTAGTTCTATTAAGAATATTCATCCTATAGTGTATCCCTATCGTTTACTCTTATGAGGTAAAGGGATATACCAAAATTCATTGATTAGACCTTCTAAGGGAGAACTCTATTTTATGATGGTCCAACAATCGAATAAAAAATAGAGATGTTTCATCGGAATCATCATATATTCTTCAACCAATTATGTGCTTCAATATAATTAGCTGCAGCAAGTGCTATAGCTCTTTTCCAATGCACTTTTGTAGGAATAAATGCCATCACAAAATAAATAAGGATACATGGGTTAATTAGCGAAGTTTGAAAGATAAGCGTGTAAAATGTATCCTTTTTTAAAATAAGAAAGCCCAGACTACCAAGAATATACCTTAAACTAACGAAAGAATAAAAAGAGAGATCGAGTGATTGATTACGTTAGTTACACTGCACGAAGATCCACTTGCCCAAAAGATATGATCTGCGCTGCGCTGCACTGCACGCATCTCATCTCCTCTCCCCGTGAGCATTCATGGCCTTCATCAATGATCTCCCTCTGCTGCAAGCCGACCAAAATCACGTGCGCACATCCCCACACCCGGCCCCTCCCTCGCACACGCAGTTTCCGTACTTTCTAGTGTCAGGGAGCGGCGAGGGGGAGATCTCAAGGCCTCTCTCGTGAAGCCATCAATCGATGGCAACAACACAACTTGCGGGAGGGCCTTGATGCTTTCACTGCAAACACGGAGATTGTGGGGCTTTGATGGTGCTGCTGCAGCAGCAGCAGCAGCAGCATCTGCAGGGACAAGTTGGGGTCCCATGCAAACTTGCAACAGTGGTGGACCCTAACTCCCGTATTGAAGAAGGAAGGGCCATATCCATGTGGTACATGCAACAGTGATTGCATATCTCTTCTGCTATGCACAATACCAAGTCCCCAGGCCTCACCGGACAACACGTTTTAGAGAGAGGTATCAGGTATGGTGACATTGAAAATCTAATAATCTGTTGTACGTATTACTTTGTAAATGAGAAACTTTATTGTCCCTGATTATTGGATAATGTTATAGTTTTAAAAATCAAATCGAACCAGTTGGTTCAACAGGAAGGAAAATTGTCGAACCAACCAGTTTTTTCTTTTAAAGTCAAACCCAATCAAAATCGGGCAAAATCCGTCAACACTAGGCCAAACTGCTTAAATCGGTTGGACCAAACCACTGGTTCAACCGACCTTTTTCTGAAAAATATTAATTTTAAATAAAATACAAATATTAAAGAAATTAAAAGACATTTCGTATCCCGTCCCAACTCCCTGACCATGCCATTCCCGAATCCCCGACTCAACTTTTCATTTGTTCTTTAAACTTCTCCACCAATAATGCAAGAGACCGAAATTAGCAACTTCTCCTGAACATGACATGTCCTATCCTAATTTCTCCTCTATGCAGTGTACTCTGAACACAAGCACTTGAGAGTTAAGATTTTTCGCTTGACCTTGCTTACCTTGACGCATTGAGAAAGAGCCCTCGTCATCGTGGACTTGTTCTAGTATCATCAAGAGTGTGCTACTATTTTTGGAGTTTTGTGACCTAAGCTATTACCCATGGTCTTTTTTTGATAGTGGGCTTAGGATACACCCTTCTTTAGCTTGTAGGTTATGTATTAAACCACCCACAACTCACGAAAGCCGAGTTCGAAAACAACCACTTAAGTAGTAACATCAATAAAAGTAATAGAATCAATAAAGTCGATTCCATGATCTTGATATGAGAAATCTATTTTATGAATAATATGAAACATCTTGTGGAATAAATAATATGATCATAGGTGAATTGCAAGTCATAATCCCTAACATGGGATATGAGTGAGTGGACCATGTTTATGATTTTTTACTGATGCCTTACATAATATGAGATGTCCAAGGGGTAGGAAGAGTGCAATCATTTTTTTATTTTGGTTATGGTGAGCTCTTGACTTTGAAACATAGGCATCTTATTAAGAAGATATGATTAGTTTATATTCCATATCTTGAAAACATACGTTGACAACAAATACATATCTAGTAGACATTAGCTTGAACCTGGTTAGTAATGAACAAGATGATTCCTTATTATTTAGTCTAGTAAATGTTATGTCAAACCATACATTGCTAGATTGTAATACAGGCCTTGCTATGGAAATCACGAATCTTGGTGAGGTACTCTACTCTGACTACTAAATGATGACTCTTACACATTGTTGCAAATAACCTCTTTTCTTATATGTGTGTGTATGAGATTGTCAATGCATACTAGTAAGCTATTGTTCCTTGCTTTTCCCTTATATATAGGGTAATTTATGGATTGGATCCTATCTATAGATCTAACCTCAATCTGGGTATCCCATCTATAGATCCTATCTCAATCGGGGTCCCCATCTTTCATTTGTGATAAATTGGGTCCGCCACTATATTATCTAAAATGACAAAGAAGTTTCACGTTAGCGTCATGACCATAATACTCTCCCATTTAAAAAGAATACCAAGTACCCATTTCCCTCTTCATTCTCTCCTACCCCACACGAGCCTATCTCTCCCATTGACAAGAAGCCCTCCAAGTACATCCCTAGAGCCTCCACTTTCTTCTGACCCATCCCACGTAGCTTCCCACTACATCAAAGGGCTTCTTCGGACCCATCTACATCATACCAATAGAGACGAGGCGTCGGAGATCACGAAACTTGGACTACTTAGGCCTGTAGGCCATTGATGAATCTCCGATTCATCACTCTAAAAGTTGAAAATAGAGCTTTGTTCCCGAGTAATTAGATGCATATTTCCACTTATATTGCATAATTGGCATTCATGCATACATAACTAATATCTGCATTTTAGCATGCATACTGCATTAATAAGAAGCTCATTTCACTTGTAAATATTCACCTGTATATTCATCATATTTCACCTATTTGTATATATTTTATATCAACTCCAAATACAATAAAATCAACTCCATAGTGTATATATCACTAACACTAATTAAAGAAAAATATCAAAAAAGTACTAACTTGCAAAATTGACCAATAAACCCTCAATTAAAGTTTGAAACTAGGAGCCTTAAAATGCACATATCTCTCTCATACAATGTCCGATTTAGGTCTACTCACTTTTAGAGTAATATACATTCAGATATCTTCAAAATAAGACAAATTTTGTTAAAATTGGAGCTCGTATGCAAAACATGGGTTTTAGGCCCCTTTTTTATATTGTACATATTGACCAAAATGCCCTTACATTTTCTTAATTATTAAAAATCCAAAAAAATAGATTAAATTGTAAATATTCTTTTCACATTTTCTCTATTTTTATTTTAATTTTTATCTTATTACAAAATGACAAAAAATTGCAAAAGGAAAAATGTGGTATTTTATACCTATAAGGTACCACCCAAAAATACATTTTGTGCAAATGAATTCCTTTGATTTTCGATCCTTCATGAAAGTTGTAGATCTCATCGAGACGAGAAACTTTTATGGTGACCACTTTTTGATTTAATCCCTTTTTTATTTCTTTTTTATTTTCCTTTACATTTAATTTTTGAATTTTCTAGGAGCGACATGTGGCGGCTCCTGGAGCCGTCACATGTCACCCCATTTTCTTTATGTTCGAATTTATTTTATTATTTTCGGATTAATTATAATTATTATTTTACTATTGCTATTTTAATTATTTTTAGTAGCCTACTATATTATTTTATTAAGTATATATTTTTTTCCCCCCTTTTTACCTCTTCTCCCCTTACGCGCCTTCCGCTCCAAGCCAATAACTCCCCACTACTCCACTCTCTTCATCTCTTTTCCAACTTCCCCCTCCTCCTTATATTCCCACCTCCTCCTCTACTGTTCACCATCCGCCATAATCGAGAGAGAAAGGGAACCACCAGCTCACCTCCTCGACAGTGACAACGACCGAGTAAGTCTTCGACGCGATGATGATTTCCATTGTGTTTGGCAAGATCCGAGGTAGAGAGATCGACCTCATTGCAGCCGCATCCAAGCTGCATAGCTTCTCTGATTTTTTTGCCGAGTCGGATCGAGGCCACGACGACGGAAGCCGCGCATCGCGGCTCTACTTTCGGCGAATCACATGTAAGTATTCCCTCCTTTCCCTTGTCATTTTATTTTTTATCTAACAATTTTCTTCCTTATTTTTCATCACATCAACAAACACAATTCAAAAACATCACCACCATCATCACACAAATCACATTATCACCACAAATCCATCACAATCATCACCACCACTATCATCATCATCCCAAATATTCACATACCACCATCATCATTTTGAAAAAAAATACAAAAAAATAATAAAAGCAATACAGTGAAGAAGCCGTAACCTCCCCCTCCCTGGTCGTTCCACCTCCGCCTCCGCACGTGGCCGCCAGCCACGCGTCCTGTCCACCCGCCAGCTGCAACCTCCCTTTGCCGCTGCACCTCGCCGCATGGCGCTGCAGCCGTAAGGCCTCCCGCTCTGCCTGTGTGATGGCTGCCAGCCGCAAGCAGCCCTCCGACCGCCGTTAGCCACCACTCCACGGCCCTTGCATCGCCCAGCGTGACCCCCACCGTCTTGCAGCCGATGCCAAGCGCGCCCTCGCCCCGACCCTCGTGCTCGCACCGCCGCCCCCTTCCCCCTCCACGTGCCCTAGATAGCGTACAAGTGGTTCACTTTTAATTTTTTTGTGAAAATTCAATTTTCATCCTTCAAAGTTTCTTTATTTGCAATAACATCCATGTGCACATTTTATTCTTTCAAGTCTTAATTTCTTATTGTAAAAAGATCCCTGACTTCGAGCATTAATTTGGACAACCATCTTGCATCATTTTATTCAATTAAAAATAGCATTTTGTAGAGCAACTAATTCTTTACCTCCTGGCTACTTATTTGCATTTTTGTGAGTATCAGATTATTTATTAAAAATCAGAGATTAAAAATTAGTGATATTTTACCCATTTAAGCTCTAAAATTCGCATATATTCATTTATTACTTCCAAAATTGTGAAAATATTGTGAATTTTGCCTCTAATTGTGCTTTAATTATTGTCCAAATTTCGTCCAATTCGGAGTTGTCTTGTACATAAAATAAATTGTAGAGTGATTTCCGTAATTGATTTTAATTAATTCCACGAATAAGATTTTTGAGAAGTTTCAACTCTCCTGAATTCCTTATTAAAATATCTATTTGAGATAAATAGCTCTCTGGATAATTTTATTTCGTGGATTAATTAGGAATTAAATACTAGCAGTCAATCTATTTTCAGTAAAAAATTCATAAAAAATCATACAAGTGTCAGAAAATTCTAAAAACGCTAGGTAGCTTAATTTCATCATGTTTAAATTCCAGTAAAATTTTCATAATTTTTTCATATCATTTGCACGAAAAATTGCATAAAAACCCCAAAAAAGTTTGCATTTTTCATTTGTGCATTTTAAACCCAAAAATTCCAAAAAAATACGTTTACATTCACTGTTGGATTAATTTTCAAGAAAAAATATCACTTGGATGATTGGAATTAATTTCACATTAAAATTGAATTTGGCTAAGTTGGTTCTTTTCGTATTAACTTAGTCCAATTCGTATTCTGCATTTGACATTTTTTACTGCATAAAAAATACAAAAAAAACCACTTGGAAAACCGCAATCTAATCCCTCTAACTTGATCTCGAGTTGTTCCTTTGCCTCCTTGAGTCGACCCTGGGGCTTGCCCAGGCTAAACAAACATAAAACCACATATTAATTCATTCGACGATTATTCGATTTGTGCAGTTATTTTTTATCGATCCGGATTTATCCGACTGCAACGAAATTGTCAATTTGACAACATTAAAAAGGGTAAGATCCGGGGTTCATCAAATGGCGCCGTTATCGGGGAGGCAAACAACTTAGGCTCACTTTAGAAAATCATATTTACGTTTTCCATTCACTTGGGTAGTCTGACCCCCGAGCCATCTTGTAATTATCTATTTTTTCTTTAATTGTTTTTCTGACCATTTTTGTATACATATCTCTCTCTAACATTTTTGTATCTTTTTTTACGAGGGCTCGGTGGACTTGGAGCGGCTTTCTTGAAGTCGACGCATCTCAAAGTGCATCGGAGGCCAATGACTCGTGGATCAAGTCAGCTATTGAGACGTCAAAAAGAGTTTTATTAACTTGTAAAAAAAGTGTCTTCATTTACAACAATTCTCGTTTGGGATCTCGCCCATGTAAGTCATAATAAAACGTGTCCCCGTGTGCTGTGTGGTTGCTTTACGTAGAATAGAGCCTACACTTGCGGCTCTTAGAGCTTCCTAGGATTGTTTGTGCTCGTAAAATTTAGGACCACACTTCACATGTGAAGAGACGCAATTAGACCGCAGGACTTAACCAAATATAATCTGTTCTTCCCTCGCTAATAGAACTGCATGTCTAAGAGCGGCTTTTCATCGATTGCATTCATTTAGTGTAAAATTTCAATTCAGTCTTGCATCCCGCATTGTAGAGAGATGGAGGCACTATAAGTCTGCTTACTCAAGCATTCATCATCATTTTCTCTATTGCATCGGCCTTTTCCGATTCTCTCTCTCTCTCTCGATTTTCTAACCTAGGATAAAGGAATTGGGACTGGATGGTAAATGTGATTGCTTGTGTGTATTAATATCAATGATAACCAATCTCTAAAATCGAGACTGCTAATTGAATTGGACAAAAAATGATTAAAAGTAACCCTTGTTTGCGGGAGAGTAACCCCGACCTTGTTTTCAGGCTGAGTGAGGGTACTTGAGTGTATGTGAACACCTAAAAGCAGAGCCCAAATCCCCGCCTTCCATATCACGTACCGACTGATCCTAACAAATATCACGAGTTGAATTTTTTTAGATTCACTGACTAGTACCAAGTAGCCTCCGCCTATTCACAAGTAGTCAGGGGTGAACCAGCGGTACTCCGCGACAAGTTGCTAGTAACCCTTCAGGGCGAAGTTCCAGCCTTGTCAGCCTCCGCCTGCTTGCAGGTAGATAGGGGCATGGTCTTTGAATCCATCAACTTGGGATAGGAGCGAAGAAAGTAAGGGTGTTGGTATCTAAGGCGACAGGTTAAACAGGGGAGACGCATCCGGCTTTTTAGCCGACTCCCCTGTAGGCCGCGTAACCTTTGCTACTTGTCTGAAAATTCACATTCAAAATCAACCAGACTAATCAGATTTGGTTTCGGGTCCTTCACCGTGTTGAGAGTGAACTCATGGTTTGCTCTTGCGTTTGTCTTTGTGTCTGTCCGTGTGTGTTATCCTGCGTAATTGCGCATTTTCTACCTCGTTCTGCTTACATCCTTTCCTCCTCAAGATGTCGGGATATTGGTCCCCATACCCTGTGACCTCAGGTCATTCCTCCATGACCATATACCGTTCATCTTCACCTTCTCCTTCTTCATGTATCCTCTGACATCCACGGGAGACCCTTACCCGTGGTCGGTTTCACCTCAACCCGATGATGAAGTCAGAACTACGACTGACTTCTCCACTTCTTTGCATTTCTCACCTACTCCATATTCTAACACTCCGGATCCACTTCCACCTTGGGCTGACTGTCCTTACTCTCGAGAGATTGCAAGAATCGAAGAATCGAGTGAAGAGCAAGCTGATGCTGAGATAGATGATTGACAAAATTATATGCCCCCACATACTTCATTCTCACCTCAAGTAGGGACCATACAACAATTTACATATACACATCCCGACTTGACCTTAGGGCATAACTTGGTCAATCAAACAACCCGAATGGAGGGGCCTGTACATCATGATTTTCCAGACTTGATTGACTTTAGTGATCAAGCTTCCATTAACCAGCCTACATGATCGGAGAGCCTATACATTCACCGGAGTGGATTCATGAGCTATACTTACCAGTCCCCCATTCATTGACTCCATCCTATGAAGATCCGACCAATACATTCCATTCAGATGGTCCATACTCAACCTAGCGTTACATGCTAGAGTCTAGATATGTTGAGTATGAGACCTCAATATCTCAGCAGTATCCTCTAATTGAGCAGAACTCTCCCATGATTTATCATGAGAATTTTGTGGAGGATGACATCTCTAGACTTATTAAGAAAAATGAATCATTTGGTAACGAGTTGAGAGATGTCACGGAAATGTTGCACTCAATTTCTGCCAGCCTAGGTATGAAAATGGAAAAGGAAGTAAGTAGATCTTATGTTGAAAACCGAGTGAGCATTAGGGAACCCACACCGTTTGTACAGCTGGAGTCCATTCTATCTCCCTCTTCTACTAACCACTTACCCTCCAATCTAGAGTATGATCATTCATCCACCAAAAACACCAAAAAATTGAAAAACCAGATAAATCCATAAAAAATAAAAATGAAAAAGACTTAAAAAAATTGGATCCTACCCTAGGGGAAGCACTCGATAAAGAATTAATTTTTAAACTTCCATTAATAAAGGCCATATATCACTTCCCCGGCCTCAAGAGATTTGTAAAGAGTAAATTGATGCCCAAGAGGTCGGGTACTGAGAGGACAAGGACTGAAAGACACATAGTGTGTAGTGGCCACCTCCTTGGTGATGGGGATAACGACCAAGAGCCGCAGAGTGAAGCGGTTTCCTAGGGTTGAATGTGAAATCAAAGACACTACCTTTACCCATGCAAGAATTGATGATGACTCTCCTATAAATATCCTCCCGACCTCTGTGTTTGACAAGCTCAAACTCAGGACAATCGGAAAATCGAGAGAGATCGTTCAGCTGGCTGATCGATCCATCAAACGGTCTAGAGGAAATATTTCAGTCATCGTTACTTTCCATGGTTCTCTACTCCAGGTAGACTTCACAGTCATTGACATTGATCACCGAGGAGAGTTCACCCAGTCTCCGATTATTCTCGGGAAGCCGTTCTTAGCCTCAGCTAAAGCAACTAAAGATTACGAGACTCAGGAGATCGATTTCTCAGTATTGGCAGAACTCCGACCTCGCCCATTCTTTGATACAGTTTACTCTAAGGTGACCCACACATCTACTGACAGTCGTGACCATCGAGAGGTAGATGAGTCCCACCTCTCTGCTACACATGAGAGACGGACTGCCCGGATGACCGTTGGTTCTGAGACTCCCCACCCCTTCACTTCATCAACTGCTTGCACCACTACCGTGACAGCTTCTAAGGAGGACTCACGACCAGAAGCTATCATTAAGTCGGACATGGCCTTTGTTGATTGCCTTGACCATTTTGATGATCCGACACAAGAGCCCAATAATGCCAAGCCAGCTGAGACCACTAGCACCTTCTTGAGACGTGCTGACCCTTCAGGAATATTACAATCTATATGGTGACTCGTCTGATGAGGAACCCATGGTCAGCACCACACCGCGCCCCGGACCTTCAAAGGAAACAACCAAGACTAAATTGACTCCACATAAAAACACGGTTACTCCCTCTTCTAGTCGGATATCTAGTGAGAGGAAGTCAAGAATTGATTCCTCGAGGTGTTCCCCTGAACCTCTCAAGGCGAGACTCTCTCATCTTCCTCTCAATGATTCAAGTACTAGAAAACCGACCAAGAAAGTCTCCTTCAACACACCGGAGAAGGAATTTTCTGAGGATTCCTCATCTGGTCTGGATAAGGTGATTTATATGGGCGAGCTCCGTTCGGCTGTTCTCAAGCCATATCTAAGCAAGCAACCGTGTGTCGACCCTCGTTGGACGATTCCTACACCTCACTATAAATTCATATGAGGACGATTCCGACAACGACACATATGTATATTATCCACCTCCTCACATCTGCAAGAAGGTTCGTCACAAACCTTCTTAATCCTTGTATATTTTCACTCTTTCTTGTATATCCTTTCTCTCTCTTCCTTCCCAGTGATTCGAATCACTCACCCCGGTTCCATATCATTTCATGACTATACTTAGGATAACCAGATCCTAAGTACAGGGGGGAGAGTGATAAACGCAGAATTTAGAGCGGTCGTATCGACTCACAAGGCGAGTCAACAGTCGATGTCTTAACCACCACAAAATCCTGTATTTAATCAACAATTAACCCAAACTACAGATCACGGAAATAGAAATAAATGTGGAGTTAAAATTTATTTTTAACTCTACATAAATGATGTAAAGGGCAAGTATGCAGAGAGTTCGAACACAGGGAGCAAACAGGGTAATTCAAACAATTGTGCGTGAGTGAGTGAATGTGTCAAGTGTCTACACTAAGCAAGCAATCAAAGGAATTTTTGTGGGTTTTTAAGTTTTAATTTTTTTAATTTAATTTTTAATTTTGGTTTTTGGTTTTTAATTTTCTGATTTTTATAATTTTATAATTTATATTTTTTTTCAATATTGGAATTTAAAACAATGTAATAAAAGACAAGATAGAGTATTTATAAAAATATGCAAAATCACCAAAAAAATTCAGAAATAAAATGTTTTTGATATTTTTAGGCCTTTTTACTGTTTTTGTGATTTTTAGGAATTTTTCAAAGTGTTTTTGGTATTTTTAAATACTGAAATGAGACAAAACAGTGAAAAAGGTGTTGGCTGTGAGTAAAATAGGAATTAAGATTATCAAACAGCAACCAAAATTTTTCACACTAATTTTCAAATAAAGAGAATGGAATATAGAACAAACAGGAACTGAGTTTGTATTTTTCTGAGTTTTCTTTGATTTTATATATTTTTTTGAAGTTTTTATGCATTTTTGAATTTTTAAGGTTTTTCTTTTGAGATTTTTAGTGATTTTTGGACTGACACTAGAAAATGGTAAAACACACAAAATATAATTTTTTTTTGGAATTTTTCAAAATGTTTTTATAATTTTTATGGGTTTTCTAATGCAAACAGTGAAATAAATGCATGTTTTTGATTTTTAATAAATATGAAAATGCAATAAAAATACAATGCAAAAATATGGCGAACATGTGCAAGTAAACATGACCTTAACTCTATTTTTGTGGAATTTTTTACTTAAAATGATAATTTAAATAATTAGAACAAGCATCCAAATATTAAACAGGCCTGGTAGGGGTATAAGTGCAAATATCAGAACATCCAGGGCATACATGAAATTTTCCACAAAAGTTTGGACTAAATATTCGTTTTTCAGGACCAAACATCAATTACAAAACCCGCAGGGGCATCGGTGTAAAATACCCCCCAGGGCGTGTGACTGGCACGTGCCTGGTAGGGACCAGAATGTGATTTTCAAAACCCCAGGGGTTAACTTGCAAAATTTCCAAAAATGTAACACTTAATATCCAAGTTTTGGTACTGAAATGAAAAACAACAAAGACCGAGGGCCTCTATGCAAAATGCCCTCACCTCACGTGTACAGGTCACGTGAGTTGACGTGTCAGAGGACCTGAATGCACATAAAATAAAGACGAGGTTCTTTTTGCAAATATTACAAAACTTTTACACTGCAGACGAAAGTTTTTAGACTAAAATATAAATACAAAATGCGCAGGGGTTTAGGTGCAAAATACCCTTGGCGCGCGGATCCAACGGCGGGTGGCGTTGATGACACGTGGGGATGATCCAACGGCTGGTGGCGAGGCGCGATCCATCGGCGCGGAACGCTTCACTTAGCCACGTGTCGGCTTCTCCGGTTTCTATGACGCTTCGCTCGTGGACGGCAGCGATTAGATGGATCTCGATAGATCGGACGGTTGAGCACTCGAAGATCCAACGACTGGTGGCGGATCTGGGACTCCTCCGTGATCGGACGGCTCCAGTGGCGGGTGGAAGAACACGGAGGAGCTCCGGCTGGGCGAAGTTCTCCGAGCTCCTCCGTCCAGCTCAGGCAGCGTTTGGGCTCGCAAAAAGGTCGGGGAAGCTCCAGTAGGCATCAGCTATCGTCTGGGAGTGCTAAAAATCACCGGCGTGCGTCGGTGTTCTCGCACGGAGGTGTTCCAGCCTTCTCCGGCGAGGGGACAAAATACCTCCAGACGCTTCGGTATGCTCCAATGCCTGCAAAAAAATGTTACGGAGGTCGAGGGAAAAATGCCTCGACCTCTAGTGGCTCTCGAGATGGAATGAAGGGCGAGAGAGGTACTCGCCGGAGTTGCGCTCCGGTGAGGTGATCGATGACATGATTAGGTGGATGATTTGACGAGGAAATATGGGCGAAATGATCCTTAAGCTATGAGGAACGAGAAGGGAGTGAAAAGAAGCAAAGAACGGCCTCGATGGCCTGGGGCCAGAGGGTGGATACCTCGACGGCGGAGCTTCGCCGGAGGTGTGTAACTCGCGTCGATCAGGTGTTGTCCAGCCGCCTTGAAGCCCGGAGCTCGGAGCTGTCACCTCCGGGCACCTTTAGCAAGACCAAGGGGGGAAGGATCGAAGGAATTTTGCGGTTCAAAAATCAAATCGAAGTGGCTGCTGGGTTATAAGGGGTTGACGGTCAGCGGAGGAAAAACGAGACAGAGCGATTGGTGCAGTGCTCCTTCGACCAAGGTAGCATCATGGCGGGCATGCCCGATGTCCGAGGAGCAAAAGGTCAGAAGGGTCTATCATGAAATAACGCAAGACTCGGCCTCGAAAAATTGGAGAAGGCAGGGTCAAACGTGGGTCTGACAAAGGCTACAGGTCTAGGAACGACCAGTTGACCGAAGTCAACTGGGGCTGAAACCTGGTTGGTCCACGTGGACCAACCAGGAAAAATCCCTGATTATTATTTTTTAAATTCAATTAAAAATAGAATAAGGCCGAATTAATTAATGGTTATAAAATAAAATATCTTCATTATTTTATGTAGTATTTTATTATGATTTTTAATTAATTTTATGAGATATATTTTTATAAGTTCACTTTTTAGCCTTATATAGGTATATTACCTATGTATTTTAGTATTTGATTTTTATTCTGTGTATTTTAATTTTATTATTTTAATTTGTTATTTTCTAAAATCATAAGATACTTTTATGTATACAAATATATTTTTATTTTATTTTTCTGATGAATTCTGTATATTAAATAAAATATGAGTACAAAAAGTATAGGTATAAATATAGGTATGATACCTGTATGGCCTATGTTTGTTTATTTTTATTTTGAGTTTTCTGTAGGTTTTTCTTCCACTTTTAATGTACATAATTATTATCAGTAATATTTACAACATTATAAAAATATAAAAATACAAAAAATAATATATAAATAATAAATTGAATATTTTAATCAGTACAGCTATACAAGGAGGGTCCAAAACTCAACTTTCAAACCGTAGCTCCGCCAAATGCGAAAAATCGCATTTTCTGGTCCAATTGCAGTTTCACCACCATTGGATAGCTTATTTTCTTCTATATACAATTAAAGGTGAGTTTGATACATTTGGAGTTGTCGTTTGTGAGATACGGGTCTGGGAAGTTGGGATTCTGGATTTTTATGCAGACCATAACTTTTTATCTGTACATTCTTTTTCTGTGAAATCAATTTTGTATTTTTCTTTATAAAATTATCTACAACTTTCATGTACAAAGTTTCTTTATTTGATGTGTAAAAAGTGGAACCAAAAATAGGTCCCAAAATGAATAAAGAATGAATAGAATAATATAGGTATTTGGCCCTTATCTCCCCCTACTTTATTCCTGGTCGACCTATTCATCAAGATGCCTAGGTCTCGGGGTTTCGGGTCATAAAATATTTACAATATTTTATTCTTTTTCTTTTCTTTTATTTATTCTATAATTTTGGCCTTAATTACAGTACACTAATTGAATGCTCATGCATGAATGCTAAGATGCGGTATTTAATGCAATTTACAGGCATTTGCTAGGGTTTTTGGTGCCAAAATGATAGAATAAAGATGATGAAATGTGGATTCATCATCCCCCTATACTTTACCTTTGCTAGTCCCTAGCAAACACTTATGCAATAAGTGCAAAAAGAAAAAGAAAGAAAAGAAAAAGAAGAAAATTGGATGAAGTTTAATCATCGAATCTTGTCTTCACAAAATCAAAGTTTGGAGCTTAAGTCGGACCTTAGGAATTTTAGTGCGGGCGGAACCTTAGTGAGAACCGCGTTTGAAATTCAACAGTCCTTGAGAATCCCAAAACTCTGTCCAAGTCTCCTCAATAGCCAGGTCAGAAATACTTCAACTCATACGCAAACTCTTACAACTATGAGTCTGACTCGTACAGTGTAAGTGATATGTAGCTCCCCACCTCAGAAGTAACAAAGAAACAACCTCCCCCACCCTGGTAACTCTAATGCCTCGGTCTAGCAACTCTTTCCTCGAGAAGCGGGGTATTCCCTTCTAAGTTCAAGTGCAACCGGCTCAAGAAGAGGGGGAGTAAGAGGTAAAGAATTTTGGGAGTTCAACCAGTGTAGCTAAGTCTCCCGCTGCAAGCTTTATGAGATGTAACATGGATACCATAAGCTTTTGCTTTATTGAACTATATACACTCCGGTGGGGTTATTAAATTTTCAATCCGACCCACCACTTTTTTGGAGTTCTTCTTTGCATTTTTTGGTGCATCTGTACATCATATCTACATGGTGCAGCATATATACAAGAAATTTTCTTCTTGAGCCAGTAGACTATCCCTCTTTTGAAGCTCTATTGCAACCCACGGCTTCTGTCTTTAGCCTTCATCACCACTAGACCAAATTGAGGTGCACTTCCTTCACTAGAAGAAGAAGAGAGGTTCCTCCTAGAAGTACTACCCTCATATGCTACCCCAAGCCAAAGGAAACTGCCTCCCCACCACCTCATCCGTGGAGAGCTATGTGAGAGGTGCAGGTGTCCAAGTTAGGTCATTATCAACAAGAGTCGTGTGTGTGCTCCGAAATACTCTACTTAGGCAGTCAAGAATCCATTGAACCAAGTCCTGTGATCCTCAAAGAATTAAGTCAACTAGACCTGAAGTACCTCAAACCCAGTTCCTATAAGGTTCCTATTATTAGGTAGATTTTAAGGTCCAATCAAGCTCCAATCTCCGGATTTTACTTAGACTTGTTCAACTATCAAACTCAATCCGAAAAATGCGAATGCTATGCAATGTAGAAAATATTTTTGTGATGCAATTTTCAAGATGTTTTGAACTTTTAATGGATTTTTGAAAAGATGATGCATGCGTATGCAGATGCATTTTTTTGTATTTTTCAAAAAGATTTTTCAAATGTTTTTGGATTTTCATTTTGCAAATGTTTTTTTGGGGTTTTTGAAAACAAAAAGGTTTTGGCTGAAAACTAGGTGAAAGCTATGTACACGGGAGTGCTTCTTATATATACAGGAAGTGGATTTTTAAGACTTTATAAGGGTAAGTGATCAATTTTATACATATATATAGTGGATTTTGGTGTGATGTAAATATTCCTCAAACTTATTTGACACAAGCTTTTCACACAATTTTTGAAAACTATAGTCCAAAATAATTTTTACAAACATTTTACAAACATGTACACACATTTGAAAATCATTTTGCAATCGGTTTTCCAAACAGTATATATAGATTTTTCACATATTTTTGCAACCATTTTTCAAACCATTTGCAAATCATTTTTCAAACATTTTATTTCACACAAAGAAAAGAAGTTTTACAAACCACACATTTGTACAAAGGTTGAAACATGTAACAAAACGTTTTCAAAATAGTTTTCAATAGATGTTCACAAAGATTTTCAAACTATTTTTCAAACATTTTGCAAAAAACATTTTCACCTGATTTATTAATCAGTATATACAAAAAGAATTTGAGGAACAAGACATCTTTTTATTAAAGATTTTTAATGAATTTTAAAGAATTTTTAGCCATATACGAAAGTACGAGTTATGGCTAAAGTATATACGCAGTATATACGACCCCCCTATACTTAGCTTGAGCTATGTCCTCATAGATCGGAGAGAAAAGAGAAGACATAACTCGTACTAAGTATAGACAAGTCTAAAGAATAAATGAATGAAGGAATGAATGAACAAATGAGAAGTTGACCGTCCCCCCTATACTTAGGATCAAATAATCCTAAGTATAGCAGACTGTATACAAAGCAGGGAGGGTCAAGGGTGGGAATGAACAGATTGTACTCAGATTGTCTCCCCCTATACTTAGGATAAGATATCCCTAAGTATAGACAAGAAGAGGAGACAATGGAGAGGATCAAAGAATGGAAATACTCGGGGTGCACGCCCCCCTATACTTAGGACAAAGTACGTCCTAAGTATGGAAAACTGTCTACAAGGGTGGCACCTTTTTGATAGATGAAGAAGGTAGAAGAGGAAAAGAAGAAAAGAAGAAAAGAAGAAAATAAATCAACAGATGAAAGAGTGATATGGACAGATGATCTGTACAGCGGAAGATAGAAGTGATCACCATGTATGAGAAGCAGATGATATGAGTCAAAGAACACATCTCATACCAGAAGAATGGGGGTAACGTCAATGGTCGGCGGATCATGATCTAGATATAGCTTTAGGCGTTGACCATTGACGCGGAAGGTAGAGGAAGATGACGGTTCAGATATGTCGATGCTGCCATTGTCATGTACCTTCCTGACCACATAAGGACCTTTCCACTTGCTCTGCAACTTCCATGGAAATAATTTCAGCCTGGAATCAAACAACCATACTCTCTGATCTGGCTCAAACTGTTTATGGCTGATATGCGAATCATGCCATGTCTTCACTTTCTCCTTGTACTGTAGGCTGTTGGAAAAGGCTGTATCTCTCAGTTCTTCCAGGGCTGTCAATTCTGCTCTTCTCTGGTCTCCTATACTCTCGGGATCTAACAGTAACTCAGTAACTGCCCAAAAAGATTTATGCTTGATCTCCACTGGCAGATGGCACGGCTTGCCATAGACGAGACGAAAGGGAGATGTCCCCAATGGATTCTTGAAAGAAGTCCGATAAGCCCACAAGACCGAGTCCAAAAGTTGTGACCAATCCTTTCGGTCTGGGCGGACTACTTTCTGCAAGATTGTTTTTATCTCCCGGTTCGAAACTTCGGCAAGACCATTAGTCTGAGGGTGATATGGAGTGGCAACCCGATGGTCAATGCCGAACTCGTCTGCAAGGGCCCTAACCTTGTCATTGATGAAATGAGACCCCCCGTCTGAAATCAAGACTCTCGGTACCCCGAACCGTGAAATGATATTTTCCTCAAGAATTTGCACACGGTTTTAGCATCTGCGGCTCGGGCGGGGATAGCCTCAACCCATCGGCTGACATAATCCACAGCGAGCAAAATATGCTCGAATCCCTGACTTTTAGGAAATGGGCCCATGAAATCAATCCCCCATGCATGAAAAACCACACAGAAGTGAATGGGTTGCATGGGCATCATGTCTCTCTGTCCGCAGGTTCCCATTTTCTGACAGTCAGTACATCTCTTCACGAACTCATCAGAATCCTTGAAGAGAGTAGGCCACCATAGGCCGGATTGAAGCACCTTCTGTGTTGTCCTTTTTCCAGAATGATGTCCTCCTGCCTCAAGCTTGTGGCAATATGTGAGGACGCTCTGCTGCTCTTCTTGAGGAATGCACCTCCTCTAGATACTATCCCCTCCTTTATGATAAAGGACGGGATCCTCCCAATGGTAAAACTTGGCCTTAGCTAGGAAGGTCTCAAGTTTCTTCCTGGGCCAACCCTGAGGGACTGTCTTGGCGACAAGATAGTTTACAAAGTCAGCATACCATGGGAGTGAGGTGACCGCCAAGATCGCCTCGTCTGGAAATGTTTCTGTGATAGGTGCACTGGGCTCAGATTCCTCAAGATTCTCCAATCTGGAGAGATGATCCGCCACCACATTCTTGACTCCAGGCTTGTCCTTAATCTCAATATCAAATTCCTGGAGTAGAAGGATCCATCTGGTGAGACGTGCTTTGGCATCCTTCTTAGACATTAGGTACCGGATGGCGGTGTGATCAGTGTAGATAGTCACTCTAGATCCGAGAATATACGATCGATACTTATCAAGAGTGAAGACTACGGCCAGTATCTCTTTCTCAGTCACAATATAATTCCGCTGAGCAGCATCCAAAGTACGGCTGGCGTAGTGAATGGTAAAAGGTAATCCATCCCTCCTCTGTCCAAGCACAGCCCCAACGGCAAAATCTGAGGCATCCGTCATGATCTCGAATGGGAGAGACCAATCAGGTGGCTGAAGGACAGGAGCTGAAACAATCATATTCTTGAGAGTCTCAAAAGATGCAAGACACTTATCATTGACAATAAACTCGGTGTCTTTTGTCAGCAAGTCAGTGAGCGGTCGGGCAATACGACTGAAGTCCTGAATGAACCGTCGGTAGAAACCGACATGCCCCAGAAAAGACCGCAAATGATGCAAGTTGGACGGTGGATTGAGTTTTCTGATGATATCTACCTTGGCAGGATCGACCTCCATGCCCCTGTTGGAGACGATATGACCAAGGACCGTCCCTTGAGTCACCATAAAGTGGCTCTTCTCCCAAGATAAGACAAGATTGACCTCTATGCAGCGCTGAAGCACACGGTCTAGGCAGTCAAGACAAGCATCAAACCCATCGCCATAGACCGAGAAGTCATCCATGAAGACCTCTAAACAGTCACCCACCATGTCCGAGAAGATGGAAAACATGCACCTTTGGAATGTCGCCGGAGTGTTACATAGACCAAAGGGCATCCGTCTGAAAGCATAAGTCCCAAACGGACAGGTGAATGTCGTTTTCTCCTGGTCTTCGGGCGCAATGGCCACCTGATTGTATCAAGAGTACCCGTCAAGAAAGCAGTAATGACTCTTCCCAGCTAGCCGCTCGATAATCTGATCAATGAAGGGTAGCGGGAAGTGATCCTTCTTGGTGGCCTCATTCAATCGTCTGTAGTCCACACAGACCCTCCAAGAAGTTGGTACTCTGGTAGCGATCTCCTCTCCAGACTCATTGACAACTATAGTGATACCCGTCTTCTTGGGTACCACATGTAGCGGACTGACCCATTTGGGGTTGGAGATGGGGTAGATAAAATCGGCGCTCCACCACTTTGAAATTTCTTTCATGACTACATCTCGAAGATTTGGGTTCAGCCGTCGCTGGAACTCACGCGACGGCCTAGCGCCTTCCTCAAGATAAATGTGGTGGGAGCACAGAGCCGGACTAATCCCCTGGAGATCAGCTATACTCCAACCTATTGCCTTGCGGCTTCTTTCAAGAACCTCCATCAGACGAGATTCTTTCTCTCCAGTCAAACCTGCTGAGATAATGACTGGGTGCATATCTGGCTCACCCGCAAGGAATCTGTACTTCAACGACTGCGGCAGAGGCTTCAGTTCTGGACAACTGGGAGGCGGCAGATCTGGCTTCTGGTATGTCTGTGTGAAGGCGACCAGGTCTGCATGGGAGAACTCTCGCTCTGCATGAATCTTTGACGGAAGGCGGCTTGCTGAATCATCAATGAACTGCACTTCCACGCACTCTGTCATGGCTGTAGGCTCAGAAGGAATCAGACAAGGTAAGTAATCATCAAAATCATCCCAATCAATGTCTGAATCCGAGGGATCAGAAGAAGATGAGCACGAATGAAAATCATCTGCACCACTCATCACAACACTGTCAGCTTCAGATGTATCCTCCTCCACTGATGTGCTCTCCCGGCTCTCGACTGCCATGAGCTTGAGATATAGTGAATCTGTAGGCAAGGTAAGAGTTGGTGCTACAGGATCTATCCAATTGGATTCATCATCAGTCATCTCAAAATCACAAATCTTGTGGATGTCTAGCTCTTCCTCTGTCATCTATGCTGCTTCACTGGACTGCTCTGAGCATTCTAACTCTCTAGCTCTGGTTTCCTCGATCGTCTCTATTTGTATGGTTTCGCCCTCTACACGAAAGCATACCTTCCCACTATCATGATCGGTCACCGCCTTGGCTGTGGCCAAGAATGGACGTCCGAGAATGATGGGGGCATCAGTTACCGACTCAGGGATCTCCATGTCCAACACAACGAAGTCCACGGAGAATTTCAGGCCCTGAATGGTAACGACCACGTCTTTCAACAACCCCTTCGGCCTCTTAGTCGACCTATCAGCAAACTGAAGGACTGTCCTGCTCCTAAGAAGAGGAACAAACTCGAATCGGTCGAGTAAGGCTGCCGGAAGAAGGTTGATTGAAGAGCCGCTGTCTAATAGAGTACGATCAAACTGCTGCTCCTGAATCTCGCATCTGACATAGGGAGCTCCTGCGTCTGGTCGCTTGGCTAGCAGCTTGTTCTGGATGGTACAGCAAGTGGAATGAGTGAGCACATGGATCTGATCTCTGTGGCTCCTCCTCTTCCTGCGGATGGTAGTCTTCTCTTTCAGGTTCTTCTTGAAGAGGGGGATGTGCTCAAGTGCTTCTTGTAGAGTCAGCTGAATATGGAATCTGTCTATCATCTGATTGCCGAACTCTACCTGTTGCTCTTTTTTGGGATTTTCTTTTTTGTTCCCCTTCGCTCGGCGGAGCGCCTCAGGGAAGGGGATGGCAGGGGCCTCCACAGATGGAGGGCTAGGAATAGGTCCCTGTGCCTGTGAGGAAGAAGGATCCACACAATCATCATCATGCAACACATATGGACCCGCAATGTGAACAGAAACCTTTCCTTTATTCATATTTTTGTTCTTTTTGTTGTTACCACAGTCCATAGATACAAAAGGTGGTAACATCACAGAGGGAGACTCAACAAAAGTAGAAGTGGTGGCCTCAGCACCACCACCGACACCTGTCTCTGCGGCATCAGCACCGCGCTCTAGCTCAGCATCCAAAATGGTGGCTTCAGCACCACCGTCTGCATCTGGTATTACGACGGCTTCAGTACCGTCGTCTGGAACTCCATCATTGGTGGCATCAGGACCACCGTCTTCAATATCATCTTTAGCGGCATCAGTACCGCTACTCTGCTCCTCTGGCGCTCCTGGTGCTGCATCTGGTTGTCGCTCAGAAGAGGCGCCGCCGGCGGGCATCCTACCGCTCCTAGTAGTTACAAAATCAACATCATAGAAAGAATACAACATATCGCTCAAATAGTCACTAGGAGAGGTATCCTCTGTAAACTCTACCTGCTCAGACTTTCTTTTCGGATTGTTCGGGTTAGGTTCAATCTGAGCGGGTATGGCGGCCTTCCCTTTGATAATCTCCCTCATCTCCTGCCTGAATTCATCCATTTCTTGCCTGAAGGATGCTCGTTGTTCGGAGAGCAAGCGGGCAAGATCATCGAGAGCTGGGTTCTCAAAAGCGGGACCCTGAGAACCGGATGGTTGTCCCTACTGGAAATGGGGTTGCTGCTGCTGCTGTGGTTGATACTGGGGGTGATGGGAATAAGACTGCTGAGGCTGCTGTCGTTGCCTCCACTGCTGTCCCTGATAGGCGGGACGAGGACCACTCTGATACAGCTGCTGCTGGGCATACTGGGGCTGCTGTGGTTGCTAGTTGTTCTGCTGTCCTTGGGCAGGATTCTGCTGCTGGGAGAAGGAGCCGTCGTTGCCCCAACGGAATCCAGGATGATCATGACGAATCCCGGGCTGAGGGTACCGGTCGTACCATATCCCATTGACTTCCATCAATGGGTCCTGCTCAAAGGAGGATGGAGGAAGAACTGCCAGTGGCTGCTCCGGCTGATAGACCACCATCTGCGTGTCCGAAGATGGCGGCTGCGCTGGGTAGTACTGTAGCAGTGGAACCGGCTCTGCCTGGATATGATTCACCTGGCGGTATGAGGTAGAGGGTTGGTTGGAACTGCTGCTGCTGGAGTCGGCCCGTGACCTGGGAGGCTGTTGGGACTGAGTTTGTGCCTCCTGAATGCATAGAATTTGAGTTTTCAGGTCACTCATAGTCTTGGTGAGAAGGTCCATCTGGGCAAGACCTTGGTTCTGCTTCTTCTCGAGGATCTCCATGCGGTCCAACTTCTCACTGATAATGCCCATGTCGGCTGCAGCTGATTCGGCTTGGGCTGCGGCTACCGACGATGTATTGGGACCGGCATCGATGCGGGCGATCCTCTGGAATGATCCTCCTCCCTGCGGTGGTTTTTGTTGTGTGTAGACTCTGGCTTGGGTCATCACAGTTGAGTTTTCTGCCATGCCTTCATAGATGGCCCAGACGTCGTCTTCACCCTTGGAGAAATATGATCCACCGCAGAAGGCGTTGACAAGCCCCTGCAGCTCCGGTGTCAGCCCACAGAAGAAACTTTGAACCGGGTTGGGCTTGGATATATCATGATGTGGACACCGGTCGATGAGCTCTCTGAATCGATCCCAGGCTTCATGGAATTGTTCATTTGGGATCATGACAAAATTGCTGATCATGGCTCTAGCTGCATTGGTCCGGCCAAGAGGATAGTACTTCTTCAGATATACGGTCCAGAGATCTGCCCAAGTGTCGATGAATCGCCCGAGGTGTTTGAGCCAATATGTGGCTCGGTCAACCAATGAAAATGGGAAAGCGATCATCTTGATTGTGTCCTCAGTCAGCAGCCTATCATGGATGGTACTACATATCATCTCGAATTCTTGGAGGTGGAAGTGCGGCTCTTCGGTCGGCAATCCATGGAATTTGGGTAGGAGCTGAATGGTATGGGGCCGAAGCTCGAAATCTCCATGGATAGGCGGAAGTCGGATCCAACGGTGAGTGAGGGACGCAGCTGGGTTGTGCAATTCCCTCATAATGGTCTCTGGCGGTCTCTCAGCGTCTGGATCGCCTCCTCCTGCATCAGGTCCTCCTCCTCCACCGCCACCGCCTCCAGGTCGGTTTTCTCGCATCTGAGCTATCTCTCTCATCAGATCACCCATGAAGGTACCCTGGTCACGGATCTGTCTCTGCATAGTCTCCAGGGACGCTAACAAAGAGTTGTTGATGGCCACTTGATCAATTATGAACGGAGGGTGATCGTGGTCATCTGGGTGCTCGCCTCTATCTGCCATCACTGGATTTTCTGAAAAAGCAAAAGAGGCCATCTCAGGTGCTATCGAATGATCTGAGCTCTGTGAAGCACTGAATTCTGAAACTCTTGGACTGATGGAAGGGGAGTAAGAAGGATGATCGAGGGGGAACAGGGTGGAGGTAAACTCAGGCTCGGAGAGCGAACTCTCCGAGGTAGTCCTAGATGAATAAGGAGGAGTGCTGGATAGCGGTGCCGACAAAGTCGGCCTAAGAGATCTCCGTCCCATCATCTTGATTATTGGCAAGAGCAGAGGGAATGCAGAAGAAGAAGAGTGAAATGAGATGCAACAAAATTGCGCACAATTGTGCGGTGTTTTTGATCTGGACCTTAGATAAAACTAGCAATCAAACACATGACAGGGGTGAATTCACCAACTCAACACATGAAGCCGTGAAGGTTCGGCTTTTATCTTTTCGGTTTTAGCTTGAATTCAGGAATTAATCTTTTCACGAGTCCTTAGAGCGCTACGCCTAAAGGAGAGAGAGTACTGCCGGAAGAGTATCCCGTACTTGTCCTCCTCCTGTGTAACCTGTAGCTTGCACTTTTTGAGGTCCTTGTAACCCTTCCTGGATCCCTACTCAGCCAAAGAATAAGAGAGGAAGCCAATAGGCGAAACCGATACTTCGGAACTCGCTCGCAACGGAATCACCCGTGAGCGTGCAAGAACCTACTCGGACGCGAGACGATGAGACAGACACCCCTGTGAAGGCGTGGCCTAGGCTCGATACTTCGGACAAGGTCGATGCTCTACATAATAGAGAGTCACCAATGTTGACCAAGCCCTACTCGTCCATGTACGATAGAAGCGCCAATACTTCGGTAATCCAGGCGATACACAAGGCAGCCACAAGCTGGGATTTTGGCTCTAATCCTTACGAAGCGCTCACCTCACTTGGAAAGAGACCTTCCCATGCAACCTGAAAACAAGTGAGGGTGTTACTCTCCCCAATCAGTGAATCCAATTACCAATTTTATTTTTGGTCAAGGTTTTCTTAGCAGTCCCTTTTTTAATTTTTTGGTGTTATCGCTTCTTTTGAGTATATTCAAACAAGCGCCTAACGATTTTTTGTATTTTCTTGATCCTACTTTGTCCAAAAACAGAGAGAGAATAGAGTCGGAAAAGCCGTGCAAGTCGACACAAAGATGGAAATCTCACCTTTGTGCCTAAATGATGGATGCAAAGTAAGAAGACTTAGAGCGAATCCCAGCTCTCTCCATGCGGGATGCAAAGAAAAAATTTATAAACCTAGTCTATATGCCGATATGCAATGCGGAAATCGTCCTAAGATAGGCAACTGCTAGCGTGAAGAACCACAAGTCAACTACCAATCGTCGATCCTAAGAGTCCGGTCTAGACCCCCCCTCCTCTTCTCGACACATCGAGTTCAGGAGTAGCGCTTGATGGGGAGGGCTCGCGGCGTGGCGGATCTAAGAAAGGGAGCTAACTGTTTAGTTAAACTAAGTCCAAGTACGAACTATAGGTACATGCAAAGGTTATTAGTGTGTTTGGACCTAATTTAATCGATCAAGCAGGCCTAAAACTAAGGGCTCAATCCACAAAAGAAAGTGAAAATGAAATCAAAACCGGCAAATGACAGCGGTGAAAACTCGGCAAAAACCGCGGTGAGCCCCCGGGTGAACAAACACCCGGAAATTAGGCCCGGAGTGTCCAAAAGTCCAAGTACCTGTATTATTACAATTTAATAAGTCTCTCTCACAAAATAAAATGCAACTAATCTACCACTCTCTCTCACTCTTCCTGCTCTCTCCTGCCGGCTTGGCTAAAGAAAAGTCGGCTCCGCTTCCCAAGGTTGCTTCGGGTCACCTAAGCGATCCGCTTTGCTCCGCGGTCCCTCGCAAGAAGACAAGAAAGGATGGTCAGAATAGCTCAATCAATATATGTATCAAAAGTGCAAGAGAGATAACTGAAGCTATGGTAGACAACAATCACAAACAAACAAAAATGAGAACTACTCACAGTTGCTCCCCGGCAACGGCGCCATTTGATAAACGCAGAATTTAGAGCGGTCGTATCGACTCACAAGGCGAGTCAACAGTTGATGT
The DNA here is from genome assembly GCA_037367405.1 of Ottelia alismoides. Taxonomy (NCBI): domain Eukaryota; kingdom Viridiplantae; phylum Streptophyta; class Magnoliopsida; order Alismatales; family Hydrocharitaceae; genus Ottelia; species Ottelia alismoides. The sequence goes on along the minus strand of JAZKJV010011169.1, from coordinate 49,266 downwards.
CTTGACCACCACAAAATCTTGTATTTAATCAACAATTAACCCACACTACAGATCACGGAAATAGAAATAAATGTGGAGTTAAAATTTATTTTTAACTCTGCATAAATGATGTAAAGGGCAAGTATGCAGAGAGTTCGAACACAAGGAGCAAACAGGGTAATTCAAACAATTGTGCGTGAGTGAGTGAATGTGTCAAGTGTCTACACTAAGCAAGCAATCAAAGGAATTTTTGTGGGTTTTTAATTTTTAATTTTTTTAAATTTAATTTTTAGTTTTGTATTTTGGTTTTTAATTTTCTGATTTTTATAATTTTATATTTTATAATTTTTTTCAATATTGGAATTTAAAACAATGTAATAAAAGACAAGATAGAGTATTTATAAAAATATGCAAAAATCACCAAAAAAATTCAGAAATAAAATGTTTTTGATATTTTTAGGCCTTTTTTACTGTTTTTGTGATTTTTAGGTATTTTTCAAAGTGTTTTTGGTATTTTTAAATACTGAAATGAGACAAAACAGTGAAAAAGGTGCTGGCTGTGAGTAAAATAGGAATTAAGATTAGCAAACAGCAACCAAAATTTTTCACACTAATTTTCAAATAAAGAGAATGGAATATAGAACAATCAGGAACTGAGTTTGTATTTTTCTGAGTTTTCTTTGATTTTATATATTTTTTTGAAGTTTTTATGTATTTTTGAATTTTTAAGGTTTTTCTTTTGAGATTTTTAGTGATTTTTGGACTGACACTAGAAAATGGTAAAACACACAAAATACAATTTTTTTTGGAATTTTTCAAAATGTTTTTATAATTTTTATGGGTTTTCTAATGCAAACAGTGAAATAAATGCATATTTTTTATTTTTAATAAATATGAAAATGCAATAAAAATACAATGCAACAATAAGGCGAGCACGTGCAAGTAAACATGACCTTAACTCTATTTTTGTGGAATTTTTAGACTAAAAATGATAATTTAAATAATTAGAACAAGCATCAAAATATTAAACAGGCCTGGCAGGGGTATAAGTGCAAATATATGAACATCCAGGGGCATACATGAAATTTTCCACAAAAGTTTGGACTAAATATTCGATTTTCAGGACCAAACATCAATTACAAAACTCGCAGGGGCATCGATGTAAAATACCCCCCAGGGCGCGTGACTGGCACGCGCCTGGCAGGGACCAAAATGTGATTTTCAAAACCCCAGGGGTTAACTTGCAAAATTTCCAAAAATGTAACACTTAATATCCAAGTTTTGGTACTGAAACGAAATACAACAAAGACCGAGGGCCTCTATGCAAAATGCCCTCACCTCACGTGTACAGGTCACGTGAGGTGACGTGGTAGAGGACCTGAATGCACATAAAATAAAGACGAGGTTCTTTTTGCAAATATTACAAAACTTTTACACTGCAAACGAAAGTTTTTAGACTAAAATGTAAATACAAAATGCGCAGGGGTTTAGGCGCAAAATACCCTTGGTGCGTGGATCCAACGGCGGATGGCGTTGATGACACGTGGGGATGATCCAACGGCTGGTGGCGAGGCGCGATCCATCGGCGCGGGACGCTTCACTTAGCCACGTGCCGGCTTCTTCAGGCTCGATGACGCTTCGCTCGTGGACGGCAGCGATTAGATGGATCTCGATAGATCGGACGGTTGAGCACTCGAAGATCCAACGGCTGGTGGCGGATCTGGGACTCCTCCGCGATCGGACGACTCCAGTGGCGGGTGGAAGAACACGGAGGAGCTCCGACTAGGCGAAGTTCTCCGAGCTCCTCTGTCCATCTCAGGCAGCGTTTGGGCTCGCAAAAAGGTCGGGGACGCTCTAGTAGGCGTCAGCTATCGTCTTGGAGTGCCAAAAATCACCGGTGTGCGCCGGTGTTCTCGCACGGAGGTGGCGGAGCGACAAGGTTCCAGCCTTCTCCGACGGGGGGACAAAATGCCTCCAGACGCTTCGGTATGCTCCAATGCCTGCAAAAAAAGGTTACGGAGGTTGAGGGCAAAATGCCTCGACCTCCAGTGGCTCTCGAGATGGAATGAAGGGCGAGAGAGGTACTCGCCGGAGTTGCGCTCCGACGAGGTGATCGATGACCTGATTAGGTGGATGATTTGACGAGGAAATATGGGCGAAATGATCCTTAAGCTATGAGGAACGAGAAGGGAGTGAAAAGAAGCAAAGAACGACCTCGATGGCCTGGGGCTAGAGGGTGGATACCTCGACGGCGGAGCTTCGCCGGAGGTGTGGAACTCGCGTCGATCAAGTGCTGTCCAACCGCCTTGAAGCCCGGAGCTCGGAGCTGTCACCTCTGGGCACCTTTAGCAAGACCAAGGGGGGAAGGATCGAAGGAATTTTGCGGTTCAAAAATCAAATCGAAGCGGCTGCTGGGTTATAAGGGGTTGACGGTCAGCGGAGGAAAAACGAGACAAAGCGATTGGTGCAGTGCTCCTTCGACCAAGGTAGCATCAGGGCGGGCATGCCCGATGTCCGAGGAGCAAAAGGTCAGAAGGGTCTATCATGGAATAACGCAAGACTCGGCCTCGAAAAAATGGAGAAGGCAGGATCAAACGTGGGTCTGACAAAGGCTACAGGTCTTGGAACGACCAGTTAACCGAAGTCAACTGGGGCTGAAACCTGGTTGGTCCACGTGGACCAACCAGGAAAAATCCCTGATTATTATTTTGTAAATTCAATTAAAAATAGAATAAGGCTGAATTAATTAATGGTTATAAAATAAAATATCTTCGTTATTTTATGTAGTATTTTATTATGATTTTTAATTAATTTTATGAGATATATTTTTATAAGTTCACTTTTTAGCCTTATATAGGTATATTACCTATGTATTTTAGTATTTGATTTTTATTCTGTGTATTTTAATTTTATTATTTTTATTTGTTATTTTCTAAAATCATAAGATACTTTTATGTATACAAATATATTTTTATTTTATTTTTCTGATGAATTCTGTATATTAAATAAAATATGAGTACAAAAAGTATAGGTATAAATATAGGTATGATACCTGTATGGCCTATGTTTGTTTATTTTTATTTTGAGTTTTCTGTAGGTTTTTCTTCCACTTTTAATGTACATAATTATTATCAGTAATATTTACAACATTATAAAAATATAAAAATACAAAAAATAATATATAAATAATAAATTGAAATATTTTAATCAGTACAGCTATACAAGGAGGGTCCAAAACTCAACTTTCAAACCGTTAGCTCCGCCAAATGCGAAACCACCACCATTGGATAGCTTATTTTCTTCTATATACAATTAAAGGTGAGTTTGCTACATTTGGATTGTCGTTTGTGAGATACGGGTCTGGGAAGTTGGGATTCTGGATTTTTATGCAGACCATAACTTTTTATCTGTACATTCTTTTTCTGTGAAATCAATTTTGTATTTTTCTTTATAAAATTATCTACAACTTTCATGTACAAAGTTTCTTTATTTGATGTGTAAAAAGTGGAACCAAAAATAGGTCCCAAAATGAATAAAGAATGAATAGAATAATATAGGTATTTGGCCCTTATCTCCCCCTACTTTATTCCTGGTCGACCTATTCATTAAGATGCCTAGGTCTCGGGGTTTCGGGTCATAAAATATTTACAATATTTTATTCTTTTTCTTTTCTTTTATTTATTCTATAATTTTGGCCTTAATTACAGTACACTAATTGAATGCTCATGCATGAATGCTAAGATGCGGTATTTAATGCAATTTACAAGCATTTGCTAGGGTTTTTGGTGCCAAAATGATAGAATAAAGATGATGAAATGTGGATTCATCAGAGAGTGACCTGAGTCTATTCACTATTCATTGTACATCCTCCAGATCACATCGGTTTTCATACTCTCTTCTGTCATATACTTAGGCTGACCAGAGCCTAAGTATAGGGGGGACCGATGCCCGCCACGTATATACACATCCATTTCCCCTCTTGTCCTCGTCCACCCCATTTTTGATCTTCTTCTACACTTAGGCTGCCAGAGCCTAAGTATAGGGAGGCGGAGCGACTTCTATACATTTTTTAAGCTCTCCTACGCTTAGCACGAGCTATGTCTTTTTCATCGCTTTTCGTGCTCTGAGGACATAGCACACGCTAAGTGGGGCGTGTATATATTACATATATACTTTACCCATAGCTTGTACTTTCGTGTATTTTCGCGTATTTTTGTATATATTATGCAATAATTATGGGGTGGGTAAAAATTGAAAATTTTTTTGCTATATGTTTAATAATTGTATAAAAGTTGTAAAATTCTTGTAAAACATACTTTTGTAAAATTTGTTGTAAAATAGGATGTGTACCAAAAAAATCATGTATACTATGTATATTATGTACAAGTTGTATAAACAAAACTTGTTGTAAATAATTAAAATTGTTGTATACCAGAAAATAAAATAAAAATGTTGAAAATAAAGGCTTCTTATTTACTCTTGCATATCATCCTTGCATTAAAAAAAAGAGAGTCTTGCATTTCATTCATAGCATGTCATCTGCATCTCTTCTGCATATCTTGCATATGCAAGGTGAAAAGCTAGTGGGTTCTGAACCAAGTTATGAATAGATGTTGAGGATGGATTTGATTTGACCTTAATCCACCTAATTTTAGAGGAACCTTATAGGAAATGAAGTTAAGATTTCTAAGGTCAAATGACTTAATTCTTTGAGTCCGCAAGTCTATGTTCACATGTCATCTTGATTAGTCTAAGTAGAATATCACGTACACACATGATTCTTTTAGACAGTGACCTAACTTGGACAAGCACAATGCACGTAGCTCTTCGTTGATGAGGTGGTGAGGAGGTATAATCCTTTAGCTTGGAGTAGCACACGGGTGGAAACATCCGTCCTCCTCTAGGGAGGGTAGTGCATCTCAACCTAGTCTGGTGGTGTTGACGTCTGAGGACGTGATGCTGGGGGTTGCAATAATGCTTCAAAAGAGGGATAGTCTACTGGCTCAAGAGGAAAAACTCCTGATGTACATGCTGCACCTTGTATATAGTTCCAAAACAAAAAAGAAAAAAAAATAAAAAAGTAAAGAAATGCAAGAACTCCAAAAAAAATAGACAGGACAAAAAAAATATTGCATGTCGGAGTATGTATATCAGCAAGAAGTCTGCAGCTGGATGACTTGGCTACACTGGTCAGGCATCTCGAGATAGGTAGCTACATTGGCTACCGTCCATTCTTTTCTCCACCCCCTCCTCTTGAGTTGGTCGCACTTGAACTCAGAAGGGAATACCCCACTTCTCGAGGAAAGAGTTACTGGACCGGGGAATTAGAGTTACCTTGTTAGAGAAGGCTACTTCTTAGCCATTTCTGATATGGAGAGCAATTTATCACTTACATAGTACAAGTAAGAATCATAGTCATCAGAAATTTACGTCTGAGGATTTGTTCTGACCTGACTGTTGAGGCGTCTTGAATAGAAGACTTGTGGAACTTGAAGTCTGTTAGCTTTTAAATTCAGATCCCAATAAGGTTCCGCCACACAATTAATCCAAAGGTCGAGTCAATCTCCATTTTCACCTTTTTTTCATGACCTTGGTATGGAACCCAATCTCATTTCACACTTGCATTTCATTTTAGTTGCTAGGGGACGAGCAAGGTTTAAGTATAGATGGTTGATGAATTTCTGATTCATCACTCTAAAAGTTGAAAATAGAGCTTTGTTCCTGAGTAATTAGATGCATATTTCCACTTATATTGCATAATTAGCATTCATGCATACATAACTAATATCTGCATTTTAGCATGCATAGTGCATTAATAAGAAGCCCATTTCATTTATAAATATTCACCTGTATATTCACCATATTTCACCTATTTGTATATATTTTATATCAACTCCAAATCAAATAAAATCAACTCCATAGTTTATATACTACTAACACTAATTAAAAAAATATCAAAAAATACTAACTTGCAAAATTTACCAATAAACCCTCAATCCAAGTTTGAAACTAGGAGCCTTAAAATGACATATCTCTCTCATACAGTGTCCGATTTAGGTCTACTCACTTTTAAAGAAATATACATCCAGAGACCTTCAAAACAAGATCAATTTCATTAAAATCGGAGCTCGTATGCAAAACTTGGGTTTTGGGCCCCTTTTTTATATTGTACATACTGACCAAAATGCCCTTACATTTTCTTAAATATTAAAAATCCAAAAAAATATATTAAATTGTAAATATTCTTTTCACATTTTCTCTATTTTTATATTAATTTTTCTCTTGTTAAAAATGACAAAAAATTGCAAAAAGAAAATGTGGTATTTTATACCTATAAGGTACCACCCAAAAATACATTTTGTGCAGATGATTTCCTTTGATTTTTGGCCCCTCACAAAAGTTGTAGATCTCATCAAGACGAGCAACTTTTGTGTTGACACTTTTTGTTTTATTCCTTTTTATTATTTCTTTATGATTTTCCTTTATATTTAATTTTTGTATTTTCTAGGAGAGACATGTGGCAGCTCCTGGAGCCGCCACATGTCCCCCCATTTTCTTTATTTTCGAATTTATTTTATTATTTTCAGATTAATTATTATTATTATTTTACTATTACTATTTTAATTATTTTTAGTAGCCTACTATATTATTTTATTAATTATATATTTTTTACCCCCTTTTTACCTCTTCTCCCCTTACTTGCCTTCCACTCCAAGCCAATAACTCCCCACTACTCCACTCTCTCCATCTCTTTTCCAACTTCCCCCTCCTATTTATATTCCCATCTCCTCCTCCGTTGTTTATCATCCGCCATAATCGAGAGAGAAAGGGAACCACCAGCTTAGCCTGCTCGACGGTGACAACGATCGAGTAAGTCTTCAATGCGACGACGGTTCCATCGTGTTTGGCGAGATCCGCGACCTCGTCGCAGCCACATCCAAGCTGTATAACTTCTCTGATTTTTTTGCCGAGTCGGATCAAGGCCACGACGATGGAAGTCGCGCACTGCGGCTCCACTTTCGACGAATCACAAGTAAGTAGTCCCTCCTTTCCCTTGTCATTTTATTTTTATCTAACAAATTTCTTCCTTATTTTTCATCACATTACCCAACACAATTCAAAAACATCACCACCATTCATCACACAAATCACATTATCACCACAAATCCATCACAATCATCTCCACCACTATCAACATCATCCCAAATATTCACATACCACCATCATCATTTTGAAAAAAAAATAAATATAAAAAATAAAAGCAATACAGGGAAGAAGCCGTAGCCGCCCCCTCCCTTGTTGTTCCACCTCTGCCTCCGCACGTGGCCGCCTGCCACGCGTCCTGTCCACCCGCCAGCTCCAGCCCCCCTTCGCCGTCGCGCCTCGCCGCGTGGTGATGCAGCCATAAGGCCTCCTGCTCCGCCCGCGCGACGGCTGCTAGCCGCAAGCAGCCCTCCGACCGCCGTTAGCCGCCGCCCCGCAGCCCTTGCATCGCCTAACGTGACCCCCTTCGTCCTGTAGCCAACGCCAAGGGTGCCCTCACCCCGACCCTCGTGCTCGCATCACCGCCTACTTCCCCCTCTGCGTGCCCTAGATAGCGTACATGAGGTTCACTTTTAATTTTATTTTTTTTGTGAAAATTTAATTTTCATCCTTCAAAGTTTCTTTATTTGCAATAACATCCATGTGCACATTTTATTCTGTCAAGTCTTAATTTCTTATTGTAAAGAGATCCCTGACTTCGAGCATTAATTTGGACAACCATCTTGCACCATTTTATTCAATTAAAAATAACATTTTTTAGAAAAACTAAATCTTTACCTCGTGTCTATTTATTTGCATTTTTGTAAGTATCAACTATTTATTAAAAATCAGAGATTGAAAATAGTGATATTTTACCCATTTAAGCTCTAAAATTCGCATATATTCATTTATTACTCTGAAAATTGCGAAAAAAGTGTGAATGATGCCTATAAGGGTGCTTTAATTACTGTCCAAATTTCTTCCAATTCGGAGTTGTCTTGTGCATAAAATAAATTGTAGAGTGATTTCTGTAATTGATCTTTAATTAATTCCATGAATTAGATTTTTGAACAATTTCAACTCTTCTAAATTCCTTATGAAAATATCTATTTGAGATAAATAGCTCTCTGGATAATTTGATTTCATGGATTAATTATGAATTAAATACCAGCAATCACTCTATTTTCAGTAAAAAAATCATAAAAAATTCATAAAGTGTCAGAAAATTAAAAAAACTTAGTGTAGCTTAATTTCATCATGTTTAGCTTTCAGTAAAATTTTCATAATGTTTGCATATCATTTGCATGAAAATTACATAAAAACTCCAAAAAAGTTTGCATTTTTCATTTGTGCATTTTAAACCCAAAAATTCCAAAAAATACATTTGCATTCATTGTTGGATTTGGTTTTCAAGAAAAAATATCACTTGGCTGATTGGAATTAATTTCACGTTAAAATTAAATTTGGCTAAGTTGGTTCTTTTCGTATTAACTTAATCCAATTCGTATTCTGCATTTGACATTTTTCACTGCATACCAAAAAAAATCACTTAGATAACTGCAATCTAATCCCTCTAACTTGATCCGAGTTGTTCCTTTGCCTCCTTGAGTCGACCCTAGGGCTTGTCCAGGCTAAACAAACATAAAACTGCATATTAATTCATTCGACGATTATTCGATTTGTGCAGTTATTTTTTATCGATCCGGATTTATCCAACTACAACGAAATCGTCAATTCGACAACATTAAAAGGGTAAGATATGGGGTTCATAAGCCATATAATTGCGGTTCCCAAAGGTGTCGTGCAAGGGAAAGGTAAGGAGTAGGAAGACCATGAACATGTTGCAAGTTGATTCTAGTGTATCCATCTAAAGGTGATGAAACTGGTATTCAAGAGCGAGCCTATCAACACTTGTCCCAAAGCATACGCCACAAGATGGAACATGAAAATGCTAGAGCGGAAAACACAAATTTTCATATCATACACCATTATTGGAATACACAATATACTTGGAAGTCGATAGCCACTAAAATAAATGTGCATATGTCGACATAGAAGCATCAAGAAAGGGTGCACTGCTAAAGCCATTTACATCGATTGAAAACTAATCACCGAGTAAATCGGTCACCTCAAATAGACAAACGACTGAGAATATGTGTCTTCCAGGGGAGGTAAACCACCGTCGAAATATGTATCTCGACGGACATAACAACCATCGAGAATTGTGAGATCCTTTACTTGGCGGTGATAGAACTGCCGAGAGAATCCCCCGTCAGAAAAAATATAGCAATAATTATTGTTGCTCCCCCTCCTCCTCCTCTTCCTCCCCATCCTCCTCATCTTGCTGCAAGTGTACTGAATCTGCAAGCATATTGATTATATATATATATATATATGACACTTCAAGTACATATAAGAAAACTTGATATCATACTATGCAACACTTTCACAATCAGATATTTAATATGCATGATATTACATGATATAATACTATACAAACTTGATATCAGACATTTAATATTACAATGCATGAAGCATGTGAATTCCACCAAGAGAAATATTGAGTACATGATAAATAAACTTAAGAAAACCAAGTTCTTAATCAATACAAGATTAATTAGTACAATATTTAGTGTTCTTATATACAAAACAACCAACAATTTCTACTCTATAATTGCAGTGATCATGAAGGTGGCGCATCCTCCTCAAGTGGGAGAGTAGGGTCACGTGGATCATGGGTAGATGACATTTACGTGTCATCATAGTTATTCCACCAACCTAGGCATCTATAACGTCACTTGCGAATTTTGTTGCACTGTCTCTTGCAATTATTCCTCTCTCTTATTCTCCATGTCCAAGTCCGTTGTCAATTCAGCCATCCTTTCCTTAAGCTGATTGAAATACTGATGTGGCGGACCACCACCTCTTCTCCCAAACCAAGTCGACTTGATGGAAGAAGAATCGTCAAGAAGAACACGTCCTGAATGCTGTGATGAGGGTGGAAAACATTGATCGAAAAGAAGCTTCACCCAATTGGTTCAGAGTTCTTTTTTATTTGAAGCAACTTGTCTCTGGATTAAGTCGACCATGAGATCTTGTAAATCGAGGTGAATATTCAGCAAAGTGTCTCATGCAGTATTGTGTAAGGTACTAATTAAGCCGGAAAAAGATTTATTTGTTGGCACTAACATGTTCTTTTGCATAGCTCTCAAGAATAAATGTCTTATTTCCCTCCTTATCTATTACCTACTACGTAATCTAAAATAGTCTCATTCTATCAATCAAATCTTTTGACTATGCCTACATTAGGTATAGACCAATCATTATAGGCAATCCACTGATATATATACATAAGCATGACTCGAACTTACATGTTTGTGTTTGAGTTGATCTAAGCATGTCCTTCCCAGTGTGTAGGTAGGATCAAGTGCTTTACTCAAGTTAGCTCTATTGGTCTTAGATAGATGTTGTAATAAAAGCAAATATTAAAAAAAGTTGGAATCATATATTTTGAAAACTATTGAATAACTTCATTTACCTTGAACTCATCACTCCCATAGAGTGTAATGGTTGCCTCCAACTCTATGGGATGCCAATCTAAAGATGGGTTGGCCCTCGCTTCCTCCATGATGTCGAACTGATCAAACTTCTACATATGTGATGAACCGATCAATATATAGAAATCTAGGAAGATTATGCTTTCTATGAAAGTAAATATTCCTACCATACGACCCTTGGTAAGGATGTCTCAATGGATTTTCACTGCATGCTGTAAAATCCCCTCCTCGATTGCGGGACCGTCACCCTAGTCAAAAACATTCTTCATAGGGATAAATTGACAACCTTGGCTATGTTTATGTTTAACTAAATTCATGTATAAACATACCTTCATGTTTGAGATAATGGTAGCTTTCAATTTTTCCTGCACTTTCCTAAAATCTGTAATTGTGATCGGCATATGCATTCTCGTTGCAACCCCCAATCTGCTAAAAAAGGGACCATCATGCTCTCCCAACGCCTATTCCCCTAGTATCACTTCAATTTGTAGTATTTCATCGGGCTTTAGCCTGCTCAAATATTGACATTGTGTAGGACCCCTCTTCCTATGATGAGGAGATAACATAACAATAAATTTTTTTATAATTGAGAGCGTACTAGCATGAGGGAAACAATGAGTTATTGAAGAATAGAGTTTAAATTTAATGTTTTTTACCTGACAATGGCTGCATCTGGAGGAGATCGAGAACCCTCCATCTACATCATCCTGGATATCAGATTGAGGGGGATGGGATTCATCTCCTAGAGGAACAATGTTCTTGTGCTTGTTAACTAGTCGATCATAATGGGATCGATTTCATTTCGAGAAACATATTGATGAATCTCCATTTCTTCACCTTTATTCTTTCATTTTGGCATTTAAATCCTAGTTAAATACATGTATAAATCATTATTTTATCAAAATAAATACTTTGTAAATTGTACAAAATATTGTATATATTGTATAAATAATGTGTTTATTGTCAAAATAAAAGAATAAAGAAAAGAAAAAGAATGAAGTGTCAAGGATACTGAATGACCCTAGCCCTCGAGACTCAGTCATCATGATGACTTAATTGATAAGGAATAAAGTAGGAGGAGATAGAGCAGATGAATTGCATAGAAATCACATTAAAAATCTTATTTTTAATTCTACAATAATTCATTTTTGGGACCTATTTTATCATTCATTAGTTATACATCAAATCTATAAACTGTATACATGAAAATTGTAGATAAAAATACAAAGAAAAATACAAAATTGATTTCACACAAAAATAATATATAGTATTCAAGCTACACTCTGAATAATATTTCAAAACCCAAACGTCCCATACCCAAATCTTCTCCATATGAACTCAAAATACATGAAAATCACCTTTATTGTATATAACTTTTAATTAACTATTTAATGAAGGTGATTTCATTTGATTTGGATTTAAGATGCAAAAGTTATGTTTTAGATCCCTATTGTACTATATACTTGCATAAAATATTCATTTTAATTATCCTTCCTATTTTCATAATTTTATATTTTTATAATTTTGTAAAAATTATTTATAATAAAACATTTAAAAAGAAACTAAAATAAATAAGTGTATAAAGTATATAGATGAATTACGTATACTTATACCTATATAATAAATACATTTACTTATTAAGTGTACAAACAAATTCAAAAAAATGCAATAAAAATATACTTGTGTACATCTAAATAATTATAAATATATAAATTAAGTGTATAGAATAATAAAATCTAAAAGACAAAATAAAAATAAAATTAACATACATAAGTAAATATACCTATAACTATGCATGTAAATAATAACTCATAATAAACAACCTCATAAAAATAAATAAAAATGGGGATAAAATACTACATAAAATATTAAACAATTTTTATTTTACGATCTAAAATTAACAAATTCATATACTATTTATTATTCATTTTACAAAGTATTTTTTGCCTTATATTTTTCTGGTTGGTCCACGTGGACAAACCATATTCATTCTTTTGTTGACCTCGGTCAACAGCCCCTTTGGTGCCTATGACCCTTGTTAGAGCCTCGAGCACTCAAAAATTCCCCATTTCCCCTTGCGATCTAATGAGAGAATCGCCTTGTGCCTTGAACAAAACTTGTAGATGATATCTCCGTGATTCACGCATGATCTTTATATCCCATCAATCTCATTCGAGTCGGCCTCCATTTGATCTGCAATAAGCCTCCTCGTCATGTTTATAAATAAGAACCTTAACCCTCCTATCCCGATTTGATCCTTCTTCTAGCCCCATAACCCCAATCCGTGCACTTGAGTGCATTCCTGGTGACAGCAGGAGTGTCCCCAAGCCGTCGGCGAGGAAAAAGGAGAATGAGAGGTGGTTCACCACCGCTGAGAAAGCCATCTCCGGCATGGTCCTTGCTCCCTGGAATATGAGCTTTGAGATGTTTATGTTCTATGTTTTTAGGTAGATTTAGTTAGTGTTTGTTTATTTTCTGTTGTGTAATTTGCATGTAGATTCTTAGTTTAGCATAAAATCAAAAAATTGGATCGTCGAGCTCTCTACTCCAACCATGTTTCATCATGACTCTATCGAGTTCCAACCTGCTTTTCATGTCCATTTCCTTCCCATTTTCCTGTTGCATCTTTTCACTGCCTCGAACCAACCAGATCCTCCGTGGATCATCGAATCTAAGCTCCTCCTCCATCTCTCACAGAGCTCCTCTTCCCCGCTCATTCCCATCATGCAACAGCTTCATTTTGGCTCAAGGTGTCTCGCCTCGAACTGCTGAGTTTTCCTCTTTAGGTTTGCGATTCCAGAGACCATTGTAGGGTCGACATCTCAACACCAAGAGATTCCCAGGCACCCTATTATTCCTCGAGATCTAGGTCTCTCCCCACCGAGGCCCTGACCTTCTTGATGGTGCCATCCGACGAGGGAAGCTTCCAGGAAGCTCAGGTGACCACCATCAAGCCTCCAAGTGGCTGGGATGAAGAGCAATGCACGATCGAAGGAGGAACAGGGAGGTGTTCTTCCATGTTCTTCCTCATCTTTCCAGAATCATCTAATGGTGCCCACACTCCAGATTACACTAGCATCGTCTCATGGAGTGAAGTCCCATTCGCTCGATCGGATTGTAGATATGATCTTGACAGGGCATCACCGAAACATTATCGGTTGATTAGGGTCGTTGATTGCTTAAGTGATGAGATCCTAACCGTCCATTGGCATGCAAGTATAAGGTAAATTTCGCATATACCCTCTACAATTTTATATATTTTCATTTAGTATTTAATTTTTAGTTTCAAGTGTAAATAATAGTAGTAGTTTTACATGAATCCCTTGCCTTTTTGTTATTTGTATTGATGTCCATGAAAGCTCACCTCACGTGGTCGTGAGGTGGGTATTTTTCAACTATACCCCAGTGGGTTTTTGTATTTATAAAAAGTCCAAAAATATGTATATTTAGTGTTAATGTTTGTGGAAAAATTACACAGAGGACTTGAATCTTTTATATATTGCATGTATGTCCCTGCCAGGTGCTTTTATTTTAAATATTCATGGTTAAATTTCTCATTATCCCTTAGATTTTGTATTAGGGCTTTGGAATGCATGCAATCTTTTTAATATTGTCTAAAAGTTTCTTGCCAGTAACAAATTTTTGTGCATTCCTGCTAAATTTTTATAAATATCATCCGTGCTCCAAAAATTATGCAAAAATAGAATAATGTACCTGGATGCATGTTGTTTCACTCCATATTATTTTTTTCGCATTTATATACTTCGTCAATTTAGTAAAAACCAAAAAGAGCACATTTTACAACTGTTTGACTTAGAAAATACCTAAAAATTATAAAACCTTTTTGAAAAACTCCAAAAATTTTTATTTTATCTATTATAGTGTATTATAGTATCAGACCGAAAATTCCTAAAAAGAAAATAAAAAATTAAAACACAAAAATACGAAAAAAATATAAAAATTCCTCAAAAACTTCAAAAATATTTGTTTATGTTTGATAATAATATTTTATCTATTATTACATATGAAATTTAATTTTGGGAATTTTTGACTTCATTTATTATTTTTAAATCTCAAACCAAATTTTTCTATTTATGTAATCCATATTTTGGGATATTTTTGGCTTTAAAAATACCTAAAAATTAGCAACGATGCTTGAAAAATCACAAAAAATAGTTGAAAATATGAAAAATGCAAAAATGCATTATTTTGCAAATCTTGATTATTTTTAGCTATACTTACAATTAGAATGTCCCGTGTTGTATTATACACCTATATATATAATATTTATATATAGTCCATAATTATGATAATTATTCTGAATACCGTATAAATATTCTAAACCACAAAAAATATAGTATAAAATGGAATATATTTCTTAATTTTTTTTCTGATTTTTGTATATTTATTATTATATAATGTATACATATTTTATATCATACATACATTATCTTATGTTCATAATTATATATCCTTACATATCTACATCTATATAATATTATATAATATTAAAATTTTAAAATAGTGTTAAAAAATAAATAAAATAAAAAACTTAAAACCAGAAACCCACATAAAAAAGACACTTGTTTACATAACTCATTCTTGATCAAAATTAATCATTAGGCTACCTTGTTTGCTCTTTTGGTTCGACCTCTACATGCTTATACATTGTACATCTTTATTTTTAGAGTATAATAAATTATACTTAATATTTTTGTCATTTATTGAGCATTTATATATTGTTGGTACTTATTGTTTGAGTTGATTTTCACGAGTGGTCATTCCAGCGAAGCTAATTGTGTTTGATTAGCCGGCCCTCGCAAAATCTCGACTTAACAAATGGTGTCGTTGCTAGGGAGCAACGTGTCGTAGACTAATTTGTACATAGTTTTCTTTTATTTTATTTTTCTTATACATACTTTGTTTTCTTTTCCTTACTTGTACATATTATAACTCCCATTTATTTGTACAAATTATTTAATTATTTGTGCTAATATCTCTCTTGCTATGTTTGATGCGAGCAGCTCGCTACATGAGAACGACTACTTAGAGAGTCGAGGCAGCCAAGCATGGTGGAGACTGGCCTTCTTGCCCTAGCCAGTTGGAGAGGGAACAAGCATGATACAAAAGACACTTAACATAGATTTTATTTTAGAATTTTGTTTTATTTTTGGTGAGAGAGTGATTTATTATTCATTAATCATTATTTGTAATAATATAAGGACTTAGACATTACTCTACTTAACAAGGTCCATTGCTCGGATGATTATTCACCTGGGGTCCTTGCCGTGGTTTTCTTGAGTTTTCATCAATTTTATTTTACTTTGTTTCCCGACGTTTTGAGTTTTTCACCTTCCTTTTTATTATTTTTTTCTGTGCATGGAGACCCTAGATTTTAAGAATACTTGTCTCGGTAATTAGGTCCAAACCCCAACAAGAATCATGTGCCTATAGTATTTTATATTTGGATCTAGTCAAATTAATGATTGTTAGCTATTTAGACTTGAACCCACACACCGAGAGAGACACCATACAACTCTAGCAGGACCCATTGTGGCAGGCACCAAGGTGTCTCCAACACTGGACTCTCGAGTTCATTTCTGAATAATTAACATATGGTTCTTCACGATTAATAGTAATTAATGTTTATGATGATTTTGTCGATTGCAAAACATCATGTAGATAGGTTTAAAAATTCTATTTTGCATACCACATGGAGAGATTTGGGAAGCACTGTAAGTCCTCTTACTCTGCATGCATCATTAGATTATATGGTGAGATTTCTATTATCGAATCAACTTGCACGTCTTTTTTGCTATCTCCCTTTAATTTTGAGCATGCAGGACTTAAATAAGATTTCACAAAATTGTTAGGCATTTGTATGCAAAATACGTAGAAAAAGTAACCCAAAAAAATCTAAATTAAAGGGACTACTAATTATACTTTGAACATAATTAAAATTTGTAATGGATAGCATTGTTTGGGGTTCATAAAGACCTCATTATTTTCAAGTACCTTAGGAGGGGACCAAAACCCCTCCCATGAGCTAGGTGTGATCCGCTAAGGATGAGAGATAAAAACCCAGTTCGTAACTACCCTGTGTATCGCTTGGAGTTCCAAAGTATTGACGCTTCTATCATAGGTGGATGAATAGGACTCGGTCAACGATGATGTTCTCACCTTGTGTAGAATGTCAAACATGTCTGAAGTACTGAGATTAGTCCACGTCCTCATAGGTGTGTTTGTCTCATCGTCTTGCATCCGAGTAGGGCCTTGCACGCTCACAGTGATTCTGTTGTGAGTGAGGTCCGAAGTAGTGGCATTTCCTATTGGCTTCATCTCTTTCATTCTTTGGCTAAGTAGGGATCCAGGAAGAGTTACAAGGACATCAAAAATTGCAGGCTACAGGTTACAAAGAAGAAGGATAATTACAAGATACTTTCTTGGCAGTACTCTCGCTCCTATCGGGTTATCGTCTAAGGACTTGTCAAAAGACGCCTGAAATAACAACTCTAAAAATGAAAATATAAAAATAGATGATCCTTTATGGTTTTACATGTGTAGAGTTGGTGAACCCAATTTTTGTTGGGTATTTTATGGATCCGGATTAAGGTTCAAAGATCAAGTCTCGTGCACTTGCGTAAAATTTAACTTATGTGTTTCCTCTTTGACCCCCTACTTGTTTCAAGCCTTTCTACTATTTTACATTCATTTTTATTCTTTGGTGACCTATGTATCCTTCCTCCTATGTCTATCCTTCTTTTCCTCCACGTTGTTAATCCATGGACGATCTACTTGTGAATCGATCTCAAGACACCTCATCTTCTTCCACTCTCTTTATTTCTTAATAAACCAGGACCACTCTTGTCCCACTTCCACTCGTTGTGAATGGAGATCGATTTCAGTCTACATCTTTTACTCCATTCACAACTACCTGGAATTGACCCAAATATCATGTTCATCACTTCAGCTGGCATTCAATTTCATAGTAGTCTACTTGGGTTACCTCTTGCATTGCAAATAGAATTCAGGTCTGGATCCCAATCTAGAGATCATTTCTTCAGATGCAGACCTAGAGATGGCTCCTCTGGGCAAAGGAAAAGGGATAGGACAACATCCACCCAAGCTAGAGGAGGGCCAAATTCATGATCAGCATCAAGTACAATTCAAATATGTGACTGTGGAGGAGTTCGTGGAGGCATCCAAGTCCGTGGCTTTGTCCTCCGAGAAGGCCACCGCGGGGCAGGGGCGGGGGCAGAGAGGGAGAAGGAGGAGGTTGGAGGAGGATAAAGAGGATGGGGAAGAGGAGGAAGAAGAAGAGGATTAGGAAAAGGGTGTAAAATGACCGCATAACCCTTTTAAAAAATTAATTCCGCTTATGTCCTCAAAGTTAACGTCCGTTTGCACTGTGGATGGACGGTCACTAACCCGAGGGGAACAAGTGATAAAATAGCAAGAAGTGAGGGGCACAACTGATATTACCAAAAGATAGGGGCATAACTGATATTGTGATATCTCGGAGGGGCACAAGTGATAAAATCCCTTTATTTTATATTTTTACTTAATTTATAAAAATAAAATAAAAATCATTTTACACTCCTTAAATTATTTTGTACATAAATAAAATATAAATATAGGATATTTGTATAAAGTTAATAAAATAAAAATTAAAGAATAAAAAGTAGATGTATATTATACATGTACATAATACCCCATATTATACACCCTATATATATAGAAATAATTAAAAATCACAGATAAATAGGTTGGAAAATAATAAACATTTCCAATTTTAACTTTTTTTAAAATTCATTTACTTTTTTAATTACAGTTTTCTTTAATTTTAAAATTTTGAATTTCCTTATTATTTGGCATGGATACGTTGAACCGGGTCAACCCTTCCCCTTTCCAATTCAGACCTGGATAGGCTTCACTGGACCTGATTTATCCATTTTCCCCATCACGGGTCCAACCATCTTTTCACCCAATTCCTTTGTCTGATCCTTCTCATAGGACCCATGATCCTCACGGATCCCTAGGTGAAGGTGGAACTTCCTATGGTTTCGTGCGAGCTTCTGATTCTTCCAGACCTCGAGAATCTCCTATAAATGCTCCTCTCTGCCACCCTTGCTCTCCAGATTGTTCCTCGGGCCACCATTGTTAGCCATGTGAGCCTGAGGCAAACCATTCCTACAATTAATAAAAACCCACAAAATTTACATAAGATGGCAAAGTCCATCATGATGTCATACATGCAAACATTTTTTTTAGAAATCTCATACACACAATTTTTATGTCATATATATTATATATTACTTGTTGACTTGCTAAGAAAAGGTAAAGAAAAACATTTATTTCAATGAGAAAAGCTAGGAAAATAAAGGTCTGGAAACACAGGGATTAAAATGTAAATAGTTCTTGTTTTTGCATCAAATAAATAAATAAAAGCAGAGGGAGAATGTGCAAGTTACCCAAGTAGCACGTGCGTTACATGTGACAGTCTGGAGCGGGGGTCTTCTTTGTAATTATTAAAACCTCCACATTCATGAGTGTATTTTGCCCAATAAAATATTCTTCTTAGGGCTTGTTTCCACTTCGTTCTTTCTTCTGTTTCTGAACAGGGGAAGAGGGGCTCGACAGTCTTAAAATATTGTAATATTTGTTTTATCAATAAAAGTTATTGATTATTTTTCACCCCCTTTCTGAGATTGAATGAGTGCACTATAAGGTCCGTCTGTACAATTAGGGTTGTATACCATGGTCATCTTAATAATCATACAGTTGTTGATTCAATAATAAAATCATAAAGGCTAGTATTTGGATGAATATCTAATGAGTTAGATTGAGGACTTATCAAGCACCATCAAATGATTGTTAAGAGATGATCTCCAGCCAAAGTAGGAGATGGCAATCCTTTCTCATATAGGTTGATATCTGATTGACCTCTTGATGAAGGTCCTCTGCATAGGAATAGAGATTCAGAGGTGTCAGATTAGTTAGGTCAAGGAGTTGACTTAACGAGATCAAGATAACCAAATTCCTATATCGTATACTGTCGCGATACAGGCATGCGTCCTCTGACCGGAGACAAATGTATTACTATATGTCTGAGTATGTACATTTGGGAGACCAACAGGTTGATGGCCTTACCAAGGTCTATACACCAGCACGTTGGTTTGCATGCATGGGCATATGCGTAATAAGATCTCTCAAAGGGATCACACATGTTCACTTGTGAATCAGAAGATATGAGCTCACTCATGAGGTATTGGGAACAAATTCCATGCATGGTCATCATGCTTCAGAAGCATGACCAGAATCTGAAGGCATGTCATATGCTTTTTGAAAGCATATGATCGATACCAAATCCCAATGACCAAGAATGAGAAACTTGATGATCAAACCATGAAGATGACAATGTAAAATTGATCTATATCTTCAGGTTGATCATAGGTCTTTCAGTATGCATGATGTACATGTATTAGGAAAACCTGAGGGTGATGTGATCTTAAACGATTGTATAACAATGATGCTTCCATTCTGAGGGAGTGATGAAACAGATCTGGAATTCAGTGACTCCTCTCACTAGATAAGTAATCCGATATGGATCCAAATGTTGGACATTGATTTGAATGAGATTCATATGCAACAAGAAGATTATATTTACGACCTTGATTAATAAAGCATCTACGAGAGGTCCATGGGATTTGGGTTTGAGATGTAATTACAATGTCCAAGTCACTATACGTAGTACAATACAACGGAGAAAGCGCATTATAAAGAGTTCAAGAACAATTCCAATGTTGAATTATGTCTAAGCATTGAGAAATGGATAATTAAATGTGATTTAATTATCATGAATAATGTGAATTTGATCTACATTATCTGAATGCATGAGAATGATTATCTAATGTAATTAAATGAGATTTATTTATTGTGGATATAGATAATGTGGATAGCACTATCCAATTATCCATGTACACTATAAATGTGGTTTATAATAGATCAGAGAGAGACTTTTGTGATTTATATTTGTTGATTAATTATTAATTGGATTCGATTCTTATTAAATGATTAATTGAAAATATAATTACATTTTATTTTGGGTTGTGAATGAGATTCACATAATTTCAATGGCTTGGCGAATATTTCCACAAGATAATTTGGAATTATGTTGTGAAAATTATTTTCGACAAGAGATAAGGGGATATCATGAGATAATGAGATCTCATAAAATTAGAGGAGATATATCCATTCCTCTCAAGAGGAGTGGATGGCCACTACTCTCCATGTGGAGAGGAGTAGTCGTCCCCCACCCTTTTATAGGAAAAGAGGTTAGTTTCCTCATTATTCTATCTCTAATCAAAGGTGACTTAATGTGAAATTAGCTATATTCATTTATCAATATAAATTAATTAAAATTAAATCATTTGTTTTTGTGTTTTTTTACAATAACATCTTAGCCATTGAAAGAAACGCATATCAATCTCATCTGTTGATTGTGTGTTGTGCATGGATTGGGATCCATAGACTCCCAAAATCCTATATAAGAAGAAGCAACCCTTTGTCTTTCAGACATGCAATCTCTAATCTATCTCCCTCACACATTCTCATGCCACTTGTATCTCCTCTCTCCTTGAGTGGTCGTCCACTTACATAAAGAGAAATACATCTTCGTCGTCGTGCCCGCTTCGACGACTTTTGTATCTCCGTCTTCTTTGGTGTGTGGTGCCCATGAAGAAGGATCAAGATCTCGAGAGATGAGATCAGGAGATCCATTTCTTTGATCATCAACTTGGATTGCGAGAAACATGCGACTCATCCCCACGCTCGCAAGTATCTCCTCTGACGGATCGGACTTGAGACAGGAGGTCTCTTTCCTTAGAGGCTCGATCGCAACCACGCTCCAAGAGGCATTTCTATATCTTTGTTGTGGTTATATGAAATGATCAGAGAAATATTCTTCGATCATATGGTTTCATCATTTTAAAATTTTTAAAGTTCCGTTGCACCGAGCAACTAGTGTGACTAGTCGTTCATGATCGTATATGATACGATCATCACTCTTCCGTGATGCTCTTGAGGATTTATCCATATCCTTCAAGTGGCATCAGAGCACTAGGTTGGAGGTTTTGGATACTATCCATGAACCTAGGAAGAGTTGGGTTAGTTAGGGTTCGTGAAAATTTTTATCGCATTTCAATTTTAGGAAACTGTGGAATCTATGTTAGGGTTCATTATGGAAAATTTTTATCGCATTAGAGCTAGTTAAGGTTCATTATGGATAATGTTCCCCATTAAATTAGGAAACTGTGGAATCTGAGTTTGTGTAATTTGGATTCCATTTGCTCAAGTTATGATCTTTTTAATGACCATATATCCACTATTTCGGTGATGGTGAATAATGACGTAATTAAAGAGTTAAATACCATTTTAAAACACATGGAAATACGTGTTTATCAGTTGGATTCTGTTTTAAATCACATTATAAAAGTTTAAAAATTTATTTTGCTTAATGTGGATCTAATTTGATTGAGATATGTCAATTTTAGTAAGTAGGGGTCACTACAAAAAATTACATACTCGATCATGAACCTTGTGATTTTCATTTAAGTAACTTGTGAAATTAATGGTTAATTTCTTGGAATAATTATGAATAATATTCGGAGATTGTTTAATAATAATTTTTTCCTTAAATGACATTGACTCAACCAATAAATGATTAGATATGATATAGATCACTAATTGATTACTTGATACACTTTCATCAAACATGTTTCTTGAATAGGTTTTGGGAATTTGTTTAGCAAATTTATTTATAATCAAAATATTTTTAATTATTACTATATGGTATAATTTTGGTTGAAAAATCGATAAACATCTTAAGTACACAATGATCGATTTGGCATTATCCATTCCTGAGGTGGATATGGTGTTTAGTCGGGGAGCGTTGGGGTAGCAGGTTGCACCGTGTGCGGTCTGTCCTACTCTTGTTGGTACTTGTCATGACAGCAGGTAGGGACTTGATAATGCTGGAGAAATCATGGTGTATTTTCTAATTATTAAAACTTGAATAATATGTACATTGAAATAATACCATTCTTTCAAGTAACAATCAAGTTTGATGATTGAATTGAAGTGATAATTGATTTAATGAGATTAAATGAATTATATACAAATAATACACTCTATTATGATAGATGTGTATTTTCCTTGGAAGAATTAATTACATGAATATGATTCATGATAATTAATTAAAATTTGAATGTGAGGTGGAGGATCACATAAGTGACATCCATGATCTCCCGTCAAGGCGAAGAGTTCCGTTGCTAGATATTGTATATAGGAGATGCATGCCCGAAGTGACAGCTCCTGCATATAATCCATTTGGATCGGGCTCTTTGCTTCTCAAAAGAGTAAGGTCGTATACATAGTAACCCTAATATCGGATCCTCATATTATTGGAGTGATATTGGATTACGTATAGCGAGTTTTAAGCATGTTGATAGTTGGTTCAATTAACAACGGGTCAACATCACCTTAGGGGTGGTGGGCCCGGGTGTTAAATACCGAATTGGGAAATGCAAGTTAGACTTACAAGGTGGAATGTGTTCCTGCTTCTCCTTATTGGAGTTACAGTTTCTCATATTATTTGGATGTGACAAAGATAAAGAGGAGATCCCAATTCTTGCTTGAGATGTAGTGGTAAGTATATCTCTTTCTTTGAAAGTAATTAAGGGAATGAACTTTCAAAGTTGACAAAGCAAGAGTAATTTGATTCAAAAATTCCTTAATCAAAGATTTTTAATTGAATATATAATTATTTGTATGGTCTAATATAGTGCATTCTTAATTTCTGAAAATGAAGTCCATGAACCTACTTAGCAAACTTCTTAAGGTCAATCAGTTGAACGGACCAAATTATTCGGATTGGATGCGAAATTTGGATCTTTTCCTTTCTGCTGAGCGCATTTCTTATGTGCTATCAAAGTAAAGTATGTAGACCCTAAGACTCCAAAAGAAATTTCATTTAATAAAAAATATGATGAAGATCATAAATTGGCAAGGTGTTACATACTTGGTTCATTATCAAATGTACTTCAGAAGCAACATGTGGAAATGAGCACTTGCCATGATATTATGACAAATCTGAAAGAAATGTTCGGTGATATCAATCACACACAGCATTATAATAAGAACTTATTCACTGCAAGATGTAGGAAGGGACCTCTGTCAGAGAGCATGTACTCAAAATGTATGGGTACCTTTCTGAATTGGAATGCGTGGGAGCTGACATTGACTCAGATATGCATGATGACTACATTCTGCTGTCACTTCCTAAGTCTTTCAATAACTTTGTGGTCACGTACCACATGAATAAAGTAAATTTTACTAAAGATGAGCTATTGGCTGCATTAAAGTCTGCCAAGGACGTAATGAAGAATGATAACCCCTCTAGCAGTGCAATGGTTGCACAGGTCAAAGGGAAGCGTCGTCAGAAGCATGGCTCTCAGAAGGGCCCAACCTAGAAGAGAAAGAAGAAGAGTTAAGGAGTTGACTTGTCTACCAATGCATCCACTTTGATGACATCGAAGAAAACCGATGTTTGTAATCACTGCAAGAAGCCGGGGCACTGGAAGCACAATTGTTTGGATCACCTGAAGTCGATCAACAAAGGTAAAGCCCCTGCAGGTATGAAATCTACTTTCATCATTGAAACTATCTTTCTCATTGGACGAGAAGGAAGTTGGGTTGTTGATTCTGGTACTTCTGTTCATGTATGCAATTTGTTGCATCTGTTTCAGGAAACTAAGAATCTGGAAGAAGGGGAGATAGTCATCCAGATGGGATCTGATGCAAGTGTTGCAGCAATCACCGTCGGGACCTGTCAACTATCATTATCTAGTAGAAGAGTCATAGTACTTAAAGAGTGTCTTTATGTACCTGAAGTTAGAAGTAATTTAATATCTGTATCTAAGCTTGTTAGAAATGGATATTCATTCCTTTTCTGTAATAAATTGATCATAAGTCATTATGATAAGCATATCGCAGATGGTGTTTTAACTTGTGGTGGACTCTATGAATTGTGCATTGATGAACATGTCATGGATGTTACTACCACTAATAATAAAAATCCTAAAAGATCCAGGGAGAATGCAAATCATTCGAATATGATTTGGCATCAAAGGCTTGGTCATTTATCTATTGATAGGATCAATAGATTGATAAAGGATGGACCCTTAGATTTTCTACAGGTTTAGTCTTTGCCTACCTACGAACATTGTATTCACGACAAAATGATTAGGATGCCTTTTCATAACAAGGGTTATATGATGCAAATGTATTATTGACCTAATACATACCCATGTATGTGGTCTCTTCAGTATCGTCACTCAAAATGGATATCGATATTACTTGATGTTTATTCATGACTATTCGCGATACGGGTTTATCTTCCTACTGCGTCATAAATCCAAACCTTTGAAAAGTTTAAAGAGTTCAAGGCTTTGGTTGAGAACCAAACCAATAGGAAGATTAAACGAATTCGATTTGATCGAGGTGGTGAGTACCTCTCAGAATAATTCAACGAATACCTTAAAGAGAATGGAATTGTCTTCAATCTCACTCCTCCTGGAACCCCCCCCCCCACCCACCCACCAACTTAATGTTGTTGCTGAAAGATGCAACAGGACCATCATGGACATGGTCCACTCTATAATGAGCAAAGCATATTTACCTCTTAGTTTCTGGGGATATGCAGTAGTGACTGCAATATATATCCTAAACAAGATTCCTAGAAAATATGTGCCTAAGACTCTTCGTGAGCTCTAGTATGTAACCAAACCTATTGTTAATCGCTTGAGGGTTTGGGGTTGTTTGGTCCATGCGATGAACATGGACACAAGTAAGACAGAATCTCTCTCTCATGAGTGTTACTTCATTGGGTATGTTAAAGATGGTATTGGATACCAGATTTATTATCCTGAGACCTAGAAGGTTTTCCTTTCTAGAGATGTGAATTTTTTGGAGAATGACTTCCTTAAAGGTCAAGACAAAAACGAAGTTGAGTAACTCATTGAATCCCCTGAGGATTCTGAGTTTCCTAAACCAAAAACTGAAGAGATAAATAAAGATGAAATACCCAGACCTCTTCAAAGGAGTTCAAGGGTGTTTGCACCACCTGAAAGGTATGGATTCCATGTGTCCGGTGAAACTAACAATGATCCTACTTCATTTGATTAAGAACTCGCGGATCATGACATGGATAGATGAATGCTAGCAATGAAGTCAAAAATTTACTCCATGCATAAGAATGGTGTTTAGACCCTAGAGGATCCACTTGAAGGGGTAAAACCCATTGGGTGAAACGGATCTTCAAGAGAAAAAAGGGAGTTGATGGGAAAGTGGAGACTTTCAAGGCATGGCTCGTAGCCAAGGGCTACACACATAGATAAGGCATCGACTACGATGAGACGTTCTCTCCTGTGGCTATGCTTAAGTCCATCATGACACTGCTAGCTATAGATGCATATCTTTACTACGACATTTGGCAGATGGATGTCAAGACAGCTTTCCTCAATGGATACCTCGAGGAGGATATCTATATGGAGAAGCCCTAGGGCTTCATAACCGAGGATGGTAAAGTATGCAAGCTGAAGAAATCCATCTTTGGGCTCAAACAAGCTTCTCGTAGTGGGAACATCAGAGTTGATGAAACCATGAAAAGTTATGATTTGTGTAAAATCCTGATGAACCTTGTGTGTATAAGAAGCTTAGTGGGAGTGCCATTATGTTCATCGTGCTTTACGTAGATGGCATCATTGGGAATGATACAGGGATGATGACCAATGTTAAGATTTGGCTATCCCATACCTTCGAGATGAAAGATCTTAGAGAAGCCTCTTACATCTTAGGTTTGAAGTTGTTCAGAAACTGAGAAAAGAGGATATTAGGACTATCACAACATGGGTACATTAAGAAAATTCTTGAACATTTCGGTATGGATAGTTACAAGAGAGGTTTCATCCCCTTAAGACATGGTATACACCTGTCTAAAGGGTTGGCTCCTCAAAATGTTGAGGAAAAGAAAGCCATGGATGGATGCCCCTATGCATCAGCTGTAGGAAGATTAATGTACACCATGATGTGTACTAGGTCAAATATCTGCCATGCAGTGGGAGTGGTAATTCGTTACCATTCCTGCTATGGAGAATAACACTGGAATGCAGTAAAGAAGATTTTCAAGTATCTACGACAGACGCAAGATTACGTCTTGGTCTATGGAGATGCTGATCTCCCATTCTTAGGATACACATGTTCGGACTTCCAATCGGATATTGATGATCGAAAGTCGACATCAGGGTTTGTGTTCCTATTTAATGGTGGTGCTTTGAGCCAGAGAAGAAAGAAACAGGACACTACAATGGATTCAATAATAGAAGCTGAATATATTATCGCATCAGATGCTGCAAAGGAGGTGGTGTGGTTGTGCAAGTTCATCCTGAAACTTGGCATAGTTTCCTCTGATACTCCCATCCTATTACTATGCGATAACATGGGAGCTATTGCCCAGGCGAAGGAAACCATATGGCATCAAAAGAGCAAGCACTTGGAAAGGAAATACCACATCATTTGGGAGATTCAAAAGCGTGGTGATATCATCATCACCAAGATGGCCTCTGCCGACAACGTTGTGGATCCTCTTACCAAACCTCTGACACAGAAGGTTTTCGACGAGCATGTAATGAGTATGGGTTTCAGGAATGTTCCTGAATGGTTCTGAGGGCTAGTGGGAGATTGTTAGCCATGTGAGCCCGAGGCGAACCATTCCTATAATAAATGTTATTGTAATATTTGTTTTATCAATAAAAGTTATTGATTATTTTTCACTCCCTTTCTGATATTAAGTGAATGAATGCACTATAAGTCCCTCTGTACAATTAGGGTTGTGTACCATGACCATCTTAATAATCATACAGTTGTTGATTCAGTAATAGAACCATAGAGGCCGATGTTTGGATGAATATCTAATGAGTTAGATTGAGGACTCTTGAAGCACCGTCAAAATGATTATTAAGAGATGATCTCCAGCCTGAGTAGGAGATGGCAACCTTTCTCACATAGGCTGATATCTGACCGACCTCTTGATGCAGGTCCTCTGCATAGGAATAGAGATTCGGAGGTGTCGGAGTAGTAAGGTTAAGGAGTTGACTTAATGAGATCGAGATAACAAAAGTCCTATACCGTATACTGTCATGATACAAGCACGCATCCTCTAACCGGAGACAAATGTATTACTATATGTCTGAGTATGTACATTTGGCAGAACAATAGGTTGATGTCCTAACCAAGGTCTATACACCAATGCGCTGGTGTGCATACAAGGGTATATGAGTAATATGATCTCTCAAAGGGATCATACATGTTCACTAGTGAATAGGAAATGATCTCACTCATAAGGTATGGGATCGAATTCCATGCATGGTCGTCATGCTTCAGAAGCATGACAAGAATTTGAAGGTATGATATATGCTTCTGGAAAGCATATGATCGATACCAAATCCCAATGACCATGAATGAGAAACTTGATGATCAAACCCTGAAGATGACAGTGTAAAATTGATCTATATCTTCGGGTTGATCATAGTTCTTCCAGTATGTAGGATGTACATGTATTAGGAATACCTGAGGGTGATGTGATCTTAAACAATTGTATAACCATGATGCTTCCATTCCGAGGGAGTGATGAAATAGGTCTGAATTTTAGTGACTCCTCTCACTAGATAAGTAATCTGATCTAGGTCCAAATATTGGACATTAATCTGAACGAGATTCAGATGCAATAAGAAGATTAGATTTACGGTATTGATTAATCAAGCATCTATGAGAGGTCCATGGGATCTGGGTTTGAGATGTAATCTCAATATCCATGTCACTATACGTGGTACAATATAATCGCAATGTCCTTATCTCCAAGTATCTGTGGAGAAAGCACATTATTCTTGAAAGAGTTCAAGAATAATTCCAAAGTTGAATTATGTCTAAGCATTGAGAAATGGATAATTAAATGTGATTTAATTATCATGAATAATGTGAATTTGATTCACATTATCTGAATGCATGAGAATGATTGTCCAGTGTAATTAAATGAGATTTTATATTGTGGATATAGATAATGTGGATAGCACTATCCAATTATTCATGTATATTATAAATGTGGTTTATAATATATCAGAGAGAGACTTTTGTGATTTATATTTGTTTATTAATTGTTGTAGATTGGATTCACATTAAATGATTAATTGAAAATATAATTATATTTTGTTTTGGGTTGTGAATGAGATTCACATAATTTCAATGTCTTGGTTGATATTTTCCATAAGATAATTTGGAATTATTTTGTGAAAAATATTTTTTGACAAGAGATAAGGAGATATCATGAGATAATGATATCTCATGATAATTAGAGGAGATAGACCCATTCCTCTCAAGAGGAGTGGGCGGGCACTACTCTCCATGTGGAGAGGAGTAGTTGTCCCCCTCTCTTTTAGGAAAAGAGGTTAGTCTCCTCATTATCCTATTTCTAATCAAATATGATTTAATTTGAAATTAATTATATTGATTTATCAATATAAATTAATTTAAACTAAATCATTTGTTATTGTGTTTTTTTACAACAACATCTTAGCCATTAAAAGAGACACAAATCAATCTCATCCGTTGATTATGTGTTCTCCATGGATTCAGATCCATGCTCCTAAAATCCTATATAAGAAGAAGCAACCCTTGCTCTTCCGGATACACAATCTCGACTCTCTCTCCCTCACACATTCTCATTCCAACTCTATCTCCTCTCTCCTTGAGTGGTTGTCCACTTACATAGAGTAAAATACACCTTCGTCGTCGTACCCGCTTCAACGACTCTTGGATCTTTGTCTTCTTTGGTGTGTGGTGCTCGTGAAGAAGGCGTACAATCTCGTGAGACGAGATGAGGAGATCCATTACTTGGATCATCAACTTGGATTGAGAGAAGCATGCAACTCATCCCTACATTCGCAAGCATCTCCTCCGACGGATCAGACTTGAGATAGGAGGTCTCTTTCCTTAGAGGCTCGATCGCAACCACGCTCCAAGAGGTATTTCTATATATTGTTGTGGTTAGATGAAGCGGTCAAAAAAATGTTCTTGGATCATATGGTTTCATCATTTTAAACTTTTAAAATTACGTTAAACTGAGCAACTAGTACGACTAGTTGCTCATGATCGTATCTGATAGGATCATCACACTTCCATGATGCGCTTGAGGATTTCTCCATATCCTTCAACCATAACCCGTTAGCTACGTTCAGAAGAGTGATAGCTCCTCAGAGAGCCCTTCGAAGCTTGATCTGGTGCTTGTTTTGAACATAGCTCACTACGTGACTAGACCACCGCCACGTACAGCCTCCTCCACTTCCCGCACCAAAGTCGAGGCCACTACCCCACTGTTTCCCTCATCATACTTCGTTGATCATAATAGCGCCCTAAGGTACCCTTATTTTGTCTGCATCTGTCACTTTGATTGGCCCATTGTACTCCATCACCGCTCCACTCGCACTGACCAACAGGTCGGAGCGTCATTGCACCCATCTACCCGCTTCGATCGAGCATCGACTCACCCTCCATCCTCAAGTTCAACCTGATCATCCTGGATCCTTCTCACCATAGCAGTATTAGGCTAGGTCTCCATTCTCCATCATCGCAAGAGACCAACTTCCATTTTCATGCCCTTTCCTTAAGCTTTATATGAAATATAATGGATCGGAGCAAATCCCCCAAGTCCCTCTACCCTTCAAAGGTGTAGGCACGTGCGAGGCAACCCTTTTTGAGCTCTGACTGCTCAAGCAGAGTTGTTCCATGTGGTGGAGCACAACCACTACCATCCGACCAGTCATCACCCATTTTGAGGGCCTCGGCGGATGCGGAGAGACTTCATGAAGCTACTGGACGTTACCACGAGTCCATCAAACTCATGGATTGCTGACTACGCCTGGTTGAAGCTCACTAGAGCTATGTTCTTCCACCCACTATCCGAGTCGTTCAATGAAGACCCCCAGTGCCATATTCGATCTGCATATTAGGAGTGTGCCAAAAAGCTGACCCTCTGATCCAACAGAGCTAGATCTGATCGCATGTCCGAGCCTCGCTACAGCATTGTTAGATTCGTACTAATGTGTCAGATCTGATGGTCACATCCACGACATTATTTGACCGTGAGATCCCTTTTCCAGAGCTAGTTAAAACTGTATGTCATCTCACACGCCGACCATGTGCCTCGTGGGTATATTTCCCCTTGTTCCCTTGCATGTCTCTTTATTTCATTTTCGTCCAATAATTTAAAGTGTAGTTAAAAACTTTTGTAGTAAGGATACTGTTGTTTTTATATTGCATTTCAGTCCACATGAGTTATAAGCATGTGCACCCGCAAGCGCTTTTTGGGACATTTGTGATATTTCTCCTAAATTTTTTGGCAGTTATGGAATAGATTTATTATTTTGAAAATTTCATATATACCCCTGTGTGTATGTTTCGCGTGTTGCACATGATTTTTGTGAATAAATTTGTATATGGGGCCTTGTAGTTTTTGATTGTGTATCTACTAGGCTCTTGTGCTTAAAGTAATTGCAATTTGGTCCCTGTCCACTATTTTTAATTGCATGTTTTTTAATTATTGCAATAAATATCATATTAAATACAAAAATTGCCTAAAAATTGTATATGACTCATGCTACCATGTATTATTTATGGTGATTTTTTTTATTTTCGTGCATTTTCTATTATTAAAAATCAAAAAATACCCTAAATAGTCCCTATTTGTTTTGGGAAATACATAAAATTTCTAAAAATCACTTAAAAATTCTATAAAATTACTGTAGTTACCTACATTTTAATTCATGTATAAATTTTGTTGAAAAATACCATATAAAAATCTAAAATTTGGAAAACATTTAAAAACTTATAAAAATCATTTAAAATCACAGAAAAATCCAAAAATAGTGATTTCAGATCCTTTTTGTAAGTATTTTATTCTAGTTATCTTAAGAATAACCTCCACAAATTTTGAGATATTTACTTATTTTTAATTTGTAGAACTTTCCTGGCTATGCACTGTTTTCTTATTTTACCATGGTTTGATTTTTAGAAAATCACAAAAACATCTGAAAAATACATAAAAAACTACGAAAAGCACTATAAAAGATATAAAATCCAAAAAATTATATTTATTACATTTTCTGAGCATTTTTTATATATTTAAAAAAATACAAAAAGATTGTGTGTGCATGCTTTTATCTCTTGTTCATATTCCCTCATTGAAAAATTTAAAATTTGAAAAATTAAAAACCATTGAGAATAATAAAAATCCCTTGATTTTTGAAATCGACTACTTAGTATAATCGTGCTCCTTGAGTTCGACCATGATCGCTACACTAGGTTAATAAAAGTAGTAAAGCCACTAGATTTGTTTGTTTGATCTCTTAGTGCTTTAATTTTCCCATTGATCACTTGATTGATTAGAATCACAACAACACTTGCTTAATTAATAACTTATCCCCATTAGTCGGGCATTCATCAATGTTCCCTTTGAGAGATCGTATTACTCATATGCCCACATATGCACACCAGCTCACCGATGTATAGACGTTGATTAGATCATTAACTTAATGGTCTCCAAAATGTACATATTCAGACATATAGCAATACATTTGTCTCCAGTCAGAGGAAGCATGCCTGAATCGTGATAGTATACGAAATAGGTCTTGGTTATCTCGATCTCGTTAAGTCAACTCTTTGACCTAACTTATATGACACCTCCGAATCCCTATTCCTATGCAAAGGACCAGCATCAAGAGGTTAGTCAGATATCAACCTTTAAAGAAAGATTGACAAATCCTTCTCATGTTGGAAATCATCTCTTAATAATCATTTGATGGTGCTTGATGAGTCCTCAATCTAACTCTTTAGATATCATCCAAGCACTGGCCTCTATGATTCAACCATTGAATCAACAAATGTATGTTCATTAAGATGGTCATGGTACATAACCCTAATTGTATAAAGGGACCTTATAAGTACATTCATTCATTTAATCCCATACATGGTGTGAATAAATCAATAACTTTTGTTGATATATCAAATATCACAATAATATTTATTGTAGAAATGGTTCACATCGGGCTCACATGGCTAGTAATCTCCCGCTAGGCTTCAGAACCATTCAGGTACAATAATTAAACCCATCTCATTACATTTTGGTCGAAAACATTTTGAATCAAAGGTTTGGTAAAGGGATCATCAACATTGTCGGTAGAGGCCATCTTAGTGATGACTATGTCACCACGCTTTTGAATCTCCCAAATGATGTGGTATTTCCTTTCCATGTGCTTTCTCTTTTTATGCCATCTGGGTTCCTTTGCTTGAGTTGTGGCTCTCATATTATCGCATAGTAGTGGACTGAAAGTATTATAGGAAACTACACCAAATTCCAGAATGAACTTGCGTAACCACACCGCCTCCTTTTGCAGCATTCGATGTGGCAATGTATTCAGCTTCTATTGTTGAGTTGGTTGTAGTGTATCGCTTCTTCTTCTTCTCCAACTCACAGCACTACCATTCAACAAGAACACAGATCATGAATTTGACTTGCAGTCATCAACGTCATACTGAAAAATTAAACCTATGTATCCTAAGATTTGGTGATCACCATCTCCATAGACCAAGATGTAATATTGCATCCATCTTAGATACTTAAAGATGTTCTTCACTGAATCCAGTGTTGTTCTCCATAGCAGTATTGGTAATGGCTTACCACTCCCACTGCATGGAGGATATCTTGCCATGTGCACATCATGTCATACATTAGGCTTCCCACAGCTGATGTGTAGGGGCATCCATCCATGATTTTCCTATCCTCAACACTTTTAGGAGCCATCCCTTTAGATAGGTGGATACCATGTCTTAAGGAGAGTAAGCTTTTCTTGGAATCCTCCATATGGAAACATTTCAAGATCTTAAAAATGTACCTATGTTGTGACAATCCCAAAATCCCCTTTTCTCTGTTTGTGAACAGCTTCAGTACCATGATATAAGAATCTTCTCCAAGATCTTTTATCTCAAAGGTATGGTACAACCAAATCTTAACACTGGTCATCATCTATGTATCATTCCCAATGATAAGGATGTCATCTACGTAAAGCACAATGAACACAATGGCTCCCACTAAGCTTCTTGTATACACATGGTTCATCAGGATTCTGACCAAAATCATAACTCTTTATGGTTTCGTCAAATATGATGTTCCAGCTACGAGAAGCTTGCTTGAGACCATAGATGGCTTACTCTTTATAGGGGTCGGCTGACATGGGTACACTCTCATCAGATGTGGGTCTCTAGTTTGTGTTGGGTGCAGTGATCAAGATGCTCTCATTGTCAGAATGAAAGCGTACCTCCCCAGATACATAATCAATAACGACACTCGCAATGGCAAGAAATGGGCCATTCCAGGATGATTTGATAGTGCTCTACAAGGGAGGAGGCCTCCATGGGAAATACAATAAAATTAACAGTGGATCTCATTCCCTAGATCGGAATGATGACTTTTCAAGAATACCCCTCAGCCTCTTTATTGATCCATCAATGATATGACAAATCATTTTGATTTTCTTGAGAGGCCCAAGATTAAGAGAATGAACAAGCGAGAAGGGTATTATGTTAACCGATGCATCGCCATCAAGGAGAGTATGATCACACGTGGTCAGAAATGGTATATCTCACAAGGGGTGTACTAGTGTCTCCTTCCTATAAAGTGGGCGGTGGATGATGACGTAGGTAGTGGCCATGGTAAGAAGGTGTTGCTTGTCTCTGTATCATCACTTTCTCTTTCTGGGTGTGGGCGCAGACAATTGGTTCATGGCCTAACAAAGAGGGGTTTCAATAGTATCCTGAATAGACACCACTACTTCAGGGTTCATCGACTGTCAACACTTTTTAAAGATTTCCTATCTCTTCCATACTAGGGAAGAGATCGGAGTCATCATCTACATAAGAGTGACCAAGAGCAATTTGTACAGTGCATCATTGGGGGTGAAGACGGTGGGAATTGTGGTGAATGTGTGTATGGGCATGGGATATGGCAATGCTGCCCTCTCCTCACAAACCGACTTGGTTAGGTGTCTCTTATTATTTTTTTGTGTTTTTATTTTTTTTCTCATTTTTTGTATTTTGGGCGATTGCAAGCTCTCAAGGGTGTCTTCTCGTGAATCCATGGCATAGGCAGGTGAAGCGATAGTATGGCTCTTATTTATGCTAATGAGATCATTTGCTCCACTATCCGGGTCAAGTACTCAAGAGTGGTCTCCATAAGAGGTGACTCCAGCAGCTCAGTCTTGGGTGGTTATAGAAGCATCATGGTTATACAATCATTTGTGATCACATCAACCTCAAGTATTCCTAAAACCTGAACCTCCTGCATATTAGAAGACCTAGAATAAACTGAAGTTCTAGATCACTTTTAGACTGTATTCTTCAAGGTTTTATCATTAAATTTCTCATTCATTCATTGGGAGTTGGTATTAATCATATGCTTTTGAAAATCATATAACATACCTACAAATTATTGTCATGCTTCCAAAGCAAGACGATCATGCATGGAATTTGATCAGGGTCACAATACCTCATGAGTGAGCTCATGTCTTCTAGTTCAGAAGTGAACCTATATGATCCCTTTGAGAGATCGTATTACACATTATGCCCTCATATGTGCATCAACTCACCGGTGTATAGACCTTGATTAGATCATCAACCTAACGGTCTGCCAAATATACATATTCAGACATATAGCAATACATATATCTTCGATCAGAAGATACATGCCTACATCATGACAGTATATGACATAGGTCTTGGTTATCTCGATCTCATTAAGTCAACTCTTTGACCTAACTTATATGACAACTCTGAATCTATATTCCTATGTAGAGGGCCTGCATCAAGAAATCGGTCAGATATCAACATTTAGAGAAAGATTACCGTCTCCTTCTTAGGCTAGATATCATATCTTAATAATCATTTGACGGTGCTTCATGAGTCCTCAATATAACTCTTTAGATATCATCTAAGCACCAGCCTCTATGATTCAACCATTGAATCAACAATTGTATGATCATTCCGATGGCCATGATACATAATCCTAATCATATAAAGGGACCTTATAAGTGCATTCATTCATTTTTATCTCAGACAGGAAGTGAAATAAATCAATAACTTTTATTGATATATCAAATATTACAATAACATTTCTTGTGGAAATGGTTCGCCTTGGGCTCACAAAGCTAACAGTATGACTCATGTAAGAAGGCGAGTCAAAGAGTTGATTGTACTTCAGTGACTTCCATACACATGACATCCAAAAGAGGGGGAAGAATGCCAATATAGCAACAAGCCGATGTATTGATAGTTTGACTATATTGACTAGCTAAGATCCTTAGAGAAGGACCCAGATAGTGCATCGTGATATTCTACATCTACATATCATCATTGAAATTGACTTACTTATTAGATTAAAAAAAGTCCAATAATTGTATCTCCTTCTAATAACACTTGCAATTGGTTTCATATGTTTTAGAAGACTAGAAAATTTGATCTTAAGGTTTAATAGTCATCCACATGGGAGTAGATGCAAGTGTTGCAACAATCTCCATTGGATAGAAAGACTACATAATTTTAGTGGGAGAGGCATCAATCTTAGAGAATGTCTCTATGACCTATATATTAGAATACACCCATTGTTTATTTCTAAACTTTTTAGAAATGGACATACATTCAGGAATAAACCTATCATAAAGAGTTGTGATGGATATATTTCATATAGTAATCTAATACTAGAGGACTCTACTAAATTAGAATATTAATGAATGGTTCATTAACATTTCTAATACTAGAAATTTAAACCTTAAAAGATCAATAGGAGGATGAAGATCATTTGACAATGATATGGTATCAAGCTTTGGGCATTACTAGTAAGAAAAGGAACTTTAGATTATCTGAAAGTTCAAATACTACATACTTGTGAATATTGTATTCAAAGTTAAAATGTATGATGCACCCTTCTCCGGGAATGGTGTAAGATGCTGAGGTATTCTAATCCTCATACTTATTGATTTATGTGGACCCTCTATATCATAATGAACATTAATGATATGTGGTTTTATTAATGGTTATTCATGGTATGAGATTTCTTCCTTTACCCATTAGAAACCTTTGAAATATTCAAAGATTTCATAATCTTGGTTGAGAAACAAAGTTATAAGGAAGATGAAAAGAAATTGATCTAACCTAGGTAGCCAGTACCTACTAGATGAATTCTAGGAATACTATATAGATAAAGTAACATCGTTCTTATCTCACTCCTAATACATCTCAACTCAATGGAGTTGGAAAGAGATGAAATTGGATCATGTTAGACATGATCTGATCAATGATGACACTTGTATGATTACCTATTAGTTTCTAGGTACATATGTAGTAGAGACTACAAAGTATATCCTTAATAAAATTCCATGCAAATACAAACCCAATTTGGAACCAAGCTTATTGTTAGACACTACAGAATTTAAGGGTCGCTTGGTATGTGCTATAATATGGATGCAAGAAAGCTGGAATCTTGCACTTGGGAATTGCTTCATTGGGAAAATAAAGGATGGTATTGCGTACCAATTTTTTCACCTTGAGATTCTTAAAATTTTCTTGGGAATCAAGATAAGAATGAAGCAATGGGGCTCATTGAGTCCTAAGAGGATAATGAGGCTCCTAGAATTGGAAACTAAAAGGACAATTAAAAGATGAAACACTCATACCTCTTCAAATCAGTTTGAGGGTGGCAAGACCACCTAAAAGGTATGAATTCCATGTGTCAGAGAAATCTGACAATAATCGAATTTCATATGATGAAGCTTCTGTAGAACATGGCATGGAAAGATGGATTTTAGCACTAAAGTCTAAAATAGACTTCATACACAAATGTTGTGTGTGAACCCTCGAGGATCCACCTATGGGTTCAAACTCATTGTGTAAATGGATCTTTAAGATACAGAGGGAACCTGATGAGAAGGTAGATACCCTCAAAGCATGATTCGTAGCCATGAGTTGCACATAGAAAAGAAGACATCGCTTGCGATGAATCTTGCTTTCTAGTGACTATAATTAAACTCATCAGAATATTGCTGACAGTAGCTACACAACTTTCCTATGACATCAGGAAGATGGAAGATAAGATTGTATTCTTCAATGAATACCCCAATGAGGATATTCATATGAAGTAGCCTCGTGGCTTCATTGTTGGAGAATGCAAGTTGTAGAACTCCATCTATATACTCAAATAAAAGCTTCTTGTAGTTGGAATGCTATATTTGATGAACCCACACGAACAGAAAGCCCTCTCCTGCTCCAGCCGTGACCCCTCCCCTCGCCCCTCCCCACCAGCTCCTTACGAGCTCCTGCTTTTACTCCTCTGCCTCCTCAAAGCTGATATTGCACCCTCCGTCGTTCCGACCATCTCCTCCATCGTTGTTCTTTGCTACGAGCTCTCCCTTGGGAGGCTCCTCATCAATTTGGTGTTGTATTCCTTCACTACCAGTATACCCTTATCACATACGTTTATAAAGGTATTTTTTATTTTTATTTTCCGTCTGTCACACAATAGTATATATTGTTACGTGTGGTGTATTCTTCGTGTATAATGTTAATTGTTCTCTTTTTGGAGAGAGTCGAAGTCATGAAAGTAATGTGATTGTGCCATGTTGGTGAGAAGATAGTTAATGATGGTAAAGAAGTCAGATACGATAGGTGTCGGATGACATCCATAAGAATCGGGATGAGTTTGACCTTTAATAGATTGGTTGAGATTATTGCAATCTCGTTTCATATCAACATAACAATGGTACAAAACTTCATGCATTTCACAAGATGTTGGAGAACAACGACACATTTGGTTCAGATAGAGTCTTTATGAATCATGTGAAGCTTAGTGGGAGTGCCATTGTGTTCATCGTGCTAAATGTAGATGAAATCCTAACCATTGGAATGATACAAGTATGATAATAAGTCTTTTATGATCTGGTTGTTCCATACCTTGAGATAAAAGATCTCAAGAATGGCTCTTATATCTTAGTTCTGAAGTTGTTCGGAAGCTAAGAGAATAGGGCATTGGGACCATCGCATTAGTGGTACATCTTGGACATATTTAAGTTTTCTGAAAACTCCAAGGAAAGCTTCTTTCCCTTAAGATATGATACTGGCCTATCTGAAGGGATAGCACCTTAAGGAGGAGTTGAGTATGTGAATACCAAAGCTACATGCACTAGTGCATCAGCTATGGGAAGATCAGTGTATGCGAGATGTGTATAAAAGGCTATATCTCTGCTACGTAGTGAGAGAAGTAAAATGCTACCACTCCTACTATGGAGATAAAACACTAAATTGTAATAATATTCAATTTATCTAAAGGTAAAAGTTTTTGAGATATTGATGTCAAAGCCTTAAAGAAATTACCTACGTATACCTTACCATACTTAAGACTATGTCTTAATCTAAGGAGATAGAGACCTCTAGGTATGAGGGTATCACTTACTGGTTATAATATTTATCAAGTCATTGTGACAAAGGCACAATAACTACTTTAACAGGATTAAGTTTTTGTTGCATAAGATGCAATGTTCGTATTCGATGCAAGCATTATTACTGGGGGATGTGCAAGTCTGTAAGAGGACTTGGCACAGTCTTTCGAGAATAGAGTGATTGGAAGCTATTTTCCTAAATAGCTTATGATTAGCACATGAATGTGGATTTAAAGATTAGTCCATTAGTGGCTCTTTGGGCTAGCGAAGATTGTAGGACATGTGAGTCCACAATGAGCCATTATGCAATAAATGTTATTGCAATTCTCTCCTTACTCTGAAATGAAGAATAACTAATTTGCACAATAGGTCCCTTAATAAAATTATGGTTATTTACCATGGCCATCGTAATCATCATACATTTGTTGATTCAATGGTTGAATCATAGAGGTTGGTGCTTGGATGATAACTAAAGTGTCAGATTAAGTACTCATCAAGCACAGTCAAATGATTGTTAAGAGATGATCTCCAACCAGAGAAGGAGATGGTAATCCTTCTCATGCAGGTCCTCTGCATAGGAATAGCGATTCGGAGGTATCAAATAAGTTAGGTCAAAGAGTTGACTTAACGAGATCGATACAACCAAGATCTTTGTTGTATACTTTACAATATAGGCAGTATCCTCTAATCGGAGACAAATGTATTGATATATGTCTAAATATGTACATTTGGCAGACCTTTAGGTTGATGATCTAATTAAGGTCTATAAAATAACGAGCTGGTGTGTATATGAGGGCATATGAGTACTATGATATCTCAAAGGGATCATACAGGTTCACTACTGAACCGGAAGACATGAGCTCACTCATGAGGTATTGGGACCGATTAAATTCCATGCATGGTCGTCTTTCATTGGAAGCATGAAAAGAATTTGTAGATATGATTTGTGCTTTTGGAAAGAACACGATAGATACCAACTCCCAATGACCGAGTGAGAAATATAATGATAAAACCATGAAGAAGACAGTCTAAAACCATGAAGAGACACCTGAGAAATGATTGTGGAACCGAACTTCAAGTCTTACCATTCCTCTATGAAGAACCACCTGACATTGCTCCTATGATGAACCCAAATACAGTAAGAGCTAGTGTGGAATTGGACCATGTTTATGAGGATTGTCACGATGATTTGAATGGTCCTATTTTTGAGATGGTTGTAATCTATGAAACACTCGAACCAGTCAAAAAGCCTACTCAAGGAATCTATTATATCATCAAAACTTCATAACATCAAAAGGTGACATCTTCTACCACCAGGGACAAGCACATGATACATACTCAAATTGAGGAAACTCTCTAGAGACGTGCCATTACCCTACATAAGCAGGTCAATTTTTACGGTAATGCACCCGATGAGGAACCCATAGATGCCACAACTTCCATATCGATTACCTATGGTAGGGAAAACGATTATGACCATCCTTCCAAAAACAAACCGATTAGGAAAGTCACATTTGACCTTAAAATTAGGAGACTTTTGAAGATTCCTCGTCAAGTTCCTTATCTAGTGCTTTAGTGGTACATCATGTAAGTGCAATCAGTACATCAGTTATCAAGGGACACTTACCCATAGTTGACAATGGTTGGAGATCCTCTGTGTATGACTATTATTCTTTTGAGGATGACTCGATGATGGTTGGGATTCTTCTTCTTCACGTTCTTCATTTCCCTATTCCCTCCCACCACGTACCCGAATGAAAATATGTTGAAAACCTCCTTCAACATTGGCACCTTATCCCCTATCTCATAGGTTCCCTTCTACTACTTCTTCTATATTTAGGCCAGATCCTTTGTATAGGGGGACCCGATGCCCGTCGTATATACCCTTCTCATCCACTTCTTCTCTTGTCCGCCCCATTCTTGCTCCTCTTCTATACACAGACTATTCACAGCCTAAGTATAAGGGGGTGAGCCGACTTCTATTTTCTTTTCTTTTTCACTCTCTTACGCTTAGCCCGCGTTATGGCTTCTATGTGCTTCTTGTACTCTGAGGACATAGAACTCGCTAAGTATAGGGGGTGTGTATACTTTGTACATATTTTACCCATAGCTTTTACTTTCATGTAATTTTATATTTTATTTACAGGGTGGGTAACAATTTTGTAAAAAACTCATAAAAATATCAAAAATTAAAATCTATTCTTTGGTAGAAATTCTGACTACTAAACTTAAAAATGATTACCTACGATCTCCCTTAGCATAGTGGATGGTTAAAAGACAATGCAATTGGAACCATATTGAAGTAACACAAGTCGCCATCTAACGATCTGTACTTAAATCCATACTGGCTGAAAGTGGATGCAATTATTCATATGAACTTGAGTCAGTCATTATTTCTCAAAAGATTAAATAAATAAATAATAAAAAATTGCAATTAACACCATTGTGTCAAATCGTCTGTGCAACAAAAGTTTTGAAAATTAGCTTCCTTTTCTTTTTGCATAAAAATTTTGTATTAAAAATCTCTAAAAAACATTTTTCACTCTTGCACTTCACTCAGCGTCTCATTTATCCATGCATTCTTTAGTTAGATGTATCCCTGACACTTACACACCCACACAAGACTTGAGAAGTTCAAGGACACTTGATTTATGAGATCTGACACTCAGAGTTAACCAGACTTAGTTGTTAGGGTCTACGGCTCAATTATTCACACTTCCCTAGTTTGAAAGATGTATATACTATATTGCATACTTAGTCTCTTCCTTAAAGAATATGATCATCAACTCACATGCATGACTGCAATTACAATGAAATAATTTAAAATTTCATTTGAGGAATTGGGATGAGGGATTTGAGTTTGGACCCGATTTTATGATAGTCAAGGATGGGATAAAATCGATGAAGACTTCATGAAACCTGAATATCTGCACTTTCATCTAGTACGAGAATATGGTTCTTATCTTGATATTGACCTATGTGTCAGGGTGTGATGAAACTAAATAATTATCGTCGATCAATGTGCACCAACTTGGTAAAAGCAGTGGATCTAGACAACCATCAAATAAATTTCGAGAGAGGTTCTCTCATAAAAAGCTCTCTCATTACAATTACAAATACAAAGAGTTTTCACCAAAGGCGAGCACTCCCAACCTTTTCGAATTGTCCACTTGGACCAAATCTATTAGGACCAAGAGTCGGGTTAGCACCCAAAAAGATATCTGCATTGTATAGTGATACAAGTATGGGTGTCGAATGTACGATAGGTACTCAAAAAAGACACATAATGGTGTGCTTCCAAGAAAACAAGTGTAGACGACTCTGAACTCTCTTGACGAATGCACTGGTCAACAACCTAAAATACATGTGTTGAGTTAATGAGGCACTCGAGGATTCTTTTTCCAATGAGAGGGAGAGAAGAAAAATACACAAATCTATACCCTCCATCAATGGCCTTCCATCTACAATTTTAAGACTGACTACTAAAGAGACGGTGGATTGTATGAAAGAACTGATTTATTCCCTATGCGTTAAGGATTGGGTTCTTAGAAGAGTCTCTTGGATTGGAATCTTGTGTGTAGTTTTGACTCTACTCTTGTTACTGCAGTCCACACTTAAACGGTATATCCTTATTATATATGTAAACAAAGAGAGTTTCATAACTAGAGAAGTTGGATAGCTTTGGACTAAAGATTGGTTGAACTCAGAATTTTGGGATCACTAAAGCCGAGATTTCTTCAACAGAGTCTTGTATTCAATGTGCACAATCAGGATTTGATCTGAATAAATCATCCATTCTCTAGTTTCTCGGGGAGAGCATGGTTTAAATATAGGGGATTGATGAATTTGAGATTCATCACTCTAATTAGCTGAAAATAGATCTTCGTCCTTAGAATTTAGGATCATTTACATGCTAACTTCATAAAATTAACTTTCATGCATTCATAATTTATTTGCATAAATTAGCATGTATTTCTTTATTCATAATCATCTTCACATTTCCACTAAACTACACCCAATTTTAACTAATTAATACTAACTCCAATTGACATAAACCAACTACATTATCATATCACTAACCTTAATCCATGAAAAATCTTAAAAAATGTTAACGTGTACATATGTGAAATAATCTCAAACCCTATTTCCGAAAAGACAAATGAAAACGTTGATATTTCTCTCATACAGTGTCCAAATGAATCTACTCACTTTTGAATTAATGTATATTCAATTATATACAAATCATGACCAAATTAAAAGAATCGGATTCCATTTCTAAAAATTGAGTTTCGGGACCTAACTAAACATTGTTCATTTTTACTGATTTTGACTTATTATTTCATGTGCATATTTCACTCATTTTGATTTATCTCTTTTTCATTTCTTCATTTCATTTCATGTTTTAATAAAATACATAAAAATTCAAAATACAAAAATATCATAAAAGCAAAGAGAAAGACCAGTTTTGACTTGAGCTTTCAAACTTGATCCATCTATACATATTCCACCTCCCTAATTTATTTCGATATTAACTCAGCCCATAAAAATCCAAAAATGTCATTTGAGTTCATTACATTATTTCATAGCATGTTTAATTTTTGTATGTATTTATTTATCATCAGAAAATCAAATAAAAATTGCAAAGCCAAAAATTGATAGTTTATATACATATAATATCACCAAAGAAATCATATCTTGCATTTATCATTCCATTTGCATTTAAGTCATTCATATATGGCTCTTTGCAATTTATGTGGTTTGATCATTTTTATCTATTTTTCTTTTTCTTTTCTTTTTATACATGGTAAAAGTCCTGGTCAACTCTGTGTCGCATGGCACCTTCTGATTTGCCTACCTCAAGCCTTTGCCCCCCCCCCCCTTCTCTCTCCTCACGTGCCTAGAATGTGCCATCCTCCCCACCCCACCAAACGTGCAGTACACGTGCCTAGCACATGGTCTTCTATTCCCTCCTTCTTACGTGCTAAACACGTGATCATCCCCTCCTCTGCAGCACCGCCATATGTCATTGCGCCTCATTGACCGACCATCTCCAATAGCTCCACTTCCCCACCTTCTCTCCATCGCCATCCCCGTAACCAACGACCATTCCCCCATCCTTCATCCAATCTACAGATCTAATGAAACCCAAATTAACCCTAATCCTTCCATTGTTGTTGCACATATCCCCTCAAATCACCAACCAACTTGATACTCGGTGCCCAACAAACCTTATCCCCAATGGCCATCTCTGATCGATCCAATGTTCCTATCCTTATCATTGGTACCCATCGCATTGACTCCTCGAACCTAGCCAACTACCTCTGGTCGTCTCACTGTCTCTCGCAATGCATCAACAAC
Organism: Ottelia alismoides; assembly: GCA_037367405.1. Classification (NCBI taxonomy): domain Eukaryota; kingdom Viridiplantae; phylum Streptophyta; class Magnoliopsida; order Alismatales; family Hydrocharitaceae; genus Ottelia; species Ottelia alismoides. Next base: position 4,700 of record JAZKJV010011169.1, on the reverse strand, counting down.
CGAGCAACCACTTCCCCTATCTTTGGCCACCAAAGCACCTCTCCCTATAAACACCCATCACCTCCAACCTGCAGAGGTATCAGTCGTTCTCCATCGTCGTCATCCCTAAATGAACAAAGAGGAAGAGAGAGAGAGATGGGAGTTGGGTCGGTGATAGCGAACCCAATTCCGACTAAGATACTTCCAAGCGAGATCCGGAGGGGTATTTCCTCCTCTGTTGTTGTATCTTCCTTCGATCAGCAGCAGAAGCCTTCAGGAACTCTCCATTCCTCTCGAGGTGAGAATCATTGAAGTCAAGAACGCATCTCCTCTCATCTTTAGGCGAAGCTAGCCCCTTTTTTCTTCCTTCTCTCCTTTTCCTCTTTGATAGTATACCCAACTTCTTCATCAGCACTTCGACCACCACCTTTGAATCCACCACCATCTCTCTTCACTATGCCTTCCTCTTCTATATCCTCTGTAACCTTTCCTCGACGCAGCTCCGCTCCACCGCTAACCACCAGAGCCATATCTGCTGCCACCATTCTCATTGTGTCGACACCTTCTGCCCCGGTGACCCACAGTCATGTGTCAGCAATCGCAACCAGGAGCAACATCAGTCCACCGCATAGACCACCTTCCACGAGAGCAGCAGAATTCCCAAGGTCGACCTCCCGGTGCCACAAGATCAAGAACGTGGATGATCACAGCCGACGATCATACCACAAATTACAACCGAAGGATCACGCATTCATTGATAGTCTAGATCATGTTATAGCCTGGGATCTGAGCCTACCATCTGAACCTTGCACTTCGGACCTACCGAAGTACCGGTAGCCACCAAGTGGAGGGATCCAGACAAACCTCCACATCTCACGTGTTTCTCACATGCATGGGTTAATTACTCTCGTGGCCCCTGCCTTCTAAAGAACTACAAGAGACCAAGTCGCGCACCCAACACGTGTGAAGCTGGGTCATTTGCGCAAAAGCCCTCCTCTATCCCAAAAATTGCATATATATCCTTGTCTGGAGTAAATATCAAAAAGAGCCCAGCTGGATTCCGTATATTACAGTGCAGCCCATCTACAAGGGTATATTTACAAGGATTTTATTTATTTTAATTGTAGATTAATCCATGAACTTCATTTATACATAACTTGAGCATTAATTATCAAATTTTTACGTTCTTGGTGCCGAATTGGTACTTATTTCATTTTATTTCATATAGAATAGTTAATTATTCATTTAAAGACATCTATAAACATCAATTATTTAAAGAATTATTTGTCTTTGTATCACAATTATTCTTGATCATTGATTATGTTGCTCAATAACGTGTACGTTGATAGGCGTGATTAATTGGGATAAATAATTTGATCTGGATTGATTGTTCGACTTGTGTGCTTGCTTGACATGCTCCGCATTTATCACCATTTTTCCTCATTTTTATCATCATTTTAAAATAAATAAAAATTGCACTTATTTTATTTCTCTTACTACGTAACATAGCATTATTTCTCTACATTAAAATTATCTGCAAAACTCATGCACCATAATTTCTTTTCGCAATTAACTATATAATTTTAATTAAAATTCATAAAAAAAATTGAAATAGATAAAACCGCCAAAAATCATTCTTCCTCTCTGAAAACCTAATTTTCTTATACTATTTAAATATTAACCTTGAACCCTCATAATACCTATCCTTGGGACTTACTCAAGTAAAATAAATAAACTTTGATCGCATTAAACTTGATTCTCCATATCATTTCTCAGTGTGATCATCTTTAATTCTCCATATCATTTCTCGGGAATCACTGAATTTCCCACTACAACAACTTCGACATCATTCGTTAATTCGAAAACTTAACATAGGGAATTTCGTGTTTGTTTGAGACCTAGATTGAGATCGGGCCTATAAATGGGAATCCAAACTATAAATTACCTTATAGAGGAGTGATCTTATGAGAGCCAAAACATGTGAAAGCATGAGAGCATGCATTCTGGACCACATGATCCAACCTGGAGAGAGAAGACCAGGAGAGAGAAAAGAGAATCATGTGGTCCAGAATGCATGCTCTCATGCTCTCACATTGTTTTGCTCTCATAGGATCACTCATCGTAACTTATATATATAGTAGTTACAAGTTGTTTATGCCTTTCTCCGTGACTGGCCATTTGACTCACCTGTTGTAACCCTTAGTTTCACAAATAAAGTTGCAAGTTTCCAGGTTAAGACATTTGGGATAAAGTACATTGATATATGATTTGCAAGAATCAGAAGATTCAGTCATTGACATCCTTGCTCGTTGTAGACATGTTGTAAATTATTGTATCAGTAGATTGAAATTTGTGGAATGATATATCAAATGTACTTTAGAAATAAGTTAATGGACATTGCTACAGTGTGACATTTTATTTATTATGTCTTTTATATTCCAAGCGGTGATTGTACATACTCATTGTGATTATTGTTCGGTATCCATGTTCAGGCAGTTAGTTGAGTTGTGATTGAGATGAATGGGCAACCCATCTCCCTAGAGGAATCAGGTGTGCGGGGAGGGGGCATCGTAGAAGGTATCAGAGTCCGGATACCCAATAATTATATTGAGTAATATAATTACAAGTGGCGTTCGAAACACGATTATTGTTGTGGTCTTCTGACCCTACACCAGACTAAGAAGAGTTATAATTCCTTTAATATTAGAATAAGTCTTGACCTTTACGTACATTATGCCATACTAATTATTTGCATCTCATATGCACATGACTTCCTTTGGAGACCTCCCCACTGACTAACGTGTATGCATAGCTTATGAGATCATGGTTGAATTATCGTGGAAATTTCCGCAACCATGAGACCTTCCACCTATTGTTGAGAAGAGTGGTACATCGAATGTGCATCCACAAATTTGATCGAGGATGGAGCCTCAAAACCCTGACCAAGAACTTGGTAGGGAGAATACGCATAAGGGAAGGGATGATGCTAGACGAAGTTTCTTATTAGCCAGGAGGAGTTGGCATCACAATGCGATAAATCCAAAGTCTTTGCTAGTACAACCACAATTTGCACTGCATGATGGTCTACCTTCATGCACCAGAAAAAAACTTTGTTGATCTCGAGATAAGAAAAGGTCAGTACATGTTATCATTGTCGCAAACCATGCCACTTCAGGTTCTAATGTTCTTATCAAAGCACTACGAAGTCGAAACTAAAGGAGCCATAAAATGGAAGCCCCTACTGTGCAGCTTCTTGGTTCACGGTAAATGAGACATAAATGGAATGGAAGCCCCTATTGTGCAGTTTCTTGCTCCACAGTAGTATGGATGATTATGATTAGGCTAAGCATGAAGTATCAGTAGACCTGGCTGGGTGATTTGACAATAGAATGTTGGAATGTTGTGTTCTTTTGTTTTGTTTTTATGTAAACTCCAGGTTTTGAGGATTTAATGTCCGAGAAACTATTATATGCCTAGGAAAAATTCAGAAATGTCCTCTAGACTTTCGTAGAATGAAAGTAATAACGAATTAAGCACATGTTTACATGAAACTCTAACCTTCGATAACGTTAGTATCCAAGAGAATGATAGGATAATATTGGAGGTATTTTTATCTAATTATGAACTATAGCATTGTTGTTAACTTATGGTCGGTTTAGTTTGGGGTAATGTATGAAACTTGAAGACATCCCTATGTTATGTTGGTGATTTACACACAAGACATGTTGTAATGGAGCATCTAATGATCAAGTAGCTATCTTGATCAAAATATAAGATCTGATATTTTGTGATATTATTATGGCTAGTGAGCTAGCATTAAACATGGGACATGGTTTTATCTACATAACACATTGTAGATGAACAAATACTTAACACTAATAAAGTGCCCATAATGATGTCGAATAGACATTATGACATATTGGTTTATGGTTTTCATGATTAGAATACTTTGGTGTTGGTTGTTTAGACCAAACATATAATGGAAAGGTCAATTGATGCTAACTTGTTTATATGGTATAGATGATATTTTTAAAGAACTAAAATATAGCACAATAATGAGTAGTGAGACCTGAAACCAAGAAAGCCAAGATAGAAGAATATATACAACTTTGGTCTTCTTTAAGATTGTTATTGGCCACTGATAACATGATTATATGTTATAATTATCACTACTTTTACAGATTGTTATAACTAACAATTTTAGCTTATTCTCTTTGAGACTGTTATCACGATTGTGATAACCACAGTTGTCCATAGCCTTACTCCCACTGAGGATCTCATATCTGGAAATAAATATCAAACTTTAGGATGACTTCATTTTTATTTAAGATTGTTATCGTCGAATATGATAAATGTGACCTTTTTAAGGTCTTTACCTCTATGGTGATAACAATTTATACAAAGTACCTAAATGTCCTACTAAAAGTCTCGAGGATGAGACTTCTTTACAATTGTTATGATGTAAAACTCTGACCTTTTGGCTTAGAAATGCGTCCCAGCTCAAAATTCAACTTAATCAAATATGAGTAATATATGCCCTTATTAGCGTCTTGAGATCAAGCTTCCAATGTAATTGAAATTTTCAAATTCTAACCTTAGACGAGGAAGATATGAACATTTTAGTAAAGAGGTATCTAGCCCAAACTTTTGATGTGAATTTCCATGTGATACCAATTTTGAGTCGTCCCAAGCCTTTTTAAGAAGGAACAAGGATGACCTTA